>CAJQUN010000017.1:1596732-2196732 GCA_907163345.1 Haberlea rhodopensis
TTGCTACTCGCCATCCATTATGGGATTGTATTACTACACTTGCCTCAACTAGCATTGCTCATTGGCTAGTGGTGGACGACTTTAACAACGTTCTTAAACCGGAGGAGAAGCTATATGGTTTGCGTGTTTCGGGCTTTGAAACTCGTGATTTGGTTGCTTGTTGTTCTTCGGCTGGCCTTTCGGATCTCTTTTCTAATGGTTGTTATTTCACTTGGACCAATAACTCCATAATATCAAAGTTAAATCGTGCAATGGTGAACGATGCATGGTGGGATTTGAATACTCTTGCAGTTGCAGATTTTCGACCCCCATGATGCCTCTCAGATCACTCTATTTGTGTTGTACTTCTCTTTGATAGGCAAGCACAGGTACGTCGTAGCTTCAAATATTTCAATATGTGGGCTAATCATTATGATTTCTAGACTTGGTGCTTGGTGCGTGAGACAATACCATTTTCGGAATTAGGCAATTCAACTTCTTTTCTAAACTCAAGAAGTCAAAGAGGAACTGAAAAAGTATAATGCAATGCACTTCTCTTTTATTTCCAAGCGTGCTAAGGAGGCCCAATTGCCTTGGAATGGCTCAAGCTCAAGGTGTTCAACGGACCGGCCTAATCGGATCCGGCTCGGAACAGGACCTGTTCAATACGGTCCAAACCGAAACCGGTGAGTTCGGTCCCAAAACCAGAACCAGAACCGGCTTTAGCCAGTTATGGTACGGTTCCATATAAATGGAACTGCCAATCCGACAGTTCGGTTCCATTGGAACCGGAACCAATAGGCATTTTAAAAAATATTAATAATAAAAATAAAATTATGTATATTGGCCGTTGGGCAACAGTTCATGCCCAACAACTATATAGCCGCTGGGCATGATTTTATTTAAAATAAAAGTTTTAAAATTTTTTTTACATATAAATACCCCTTAACCCCACCCTCTCAAAAAAAAAAATATATATATATTACAACTCTCAATCTCATACAATCTCTTAATCTTACAACTCTCATATCAATTTGTTATCATATTTTTATCATTTATTGGTGTTGTAAAATTCTTAATATTTTCCCAAAAATATTATGTCATCTTCTTTTACTGGTCGCGGTGGTCGTGCTGGTCCCTCTAATCCACCATCTATATTCGATGTAGGTGATGATTTTTTTTTTCCGACATCGACGATATTCTTGATGAAGCGAAAGTTACGAAAGATGAGGAAATGATTCATGAACCCGTCGCTAGAGAAAATCTTTTGCTTCATCCGCAAACTACTACCGCTGCCTCTAGTCGTCCGAGTAAGTAACCGTCCCAAACGTAGCAAAGTTTGGGATCATTTTGATATTGTCACCAAACCAGGTACGAACGACCCTTCCGTTGTTTGTAAAATTTTTAAAACAACTTATAATTATAAAACCGACGGTTCTTCCGTGGGCACCTGAACTTTTAAAAACCATTTAGTAAAAAACATAATTTTGATGAGATTACTCTACTACCTATAGGTAGGGAACCAACACCACTTCAAATTAATACTCAAACTGGATCTAATTTTGTTTTAACACCAGCTATAAAACCGGAATGCATTTGTTCGTTTACTTGTTAGATGTCAACTTGTTTTTTTGTTTACGAGCGTGATGATTTTGTTGAATATAATTCTTTAGTCCAACCTCTTATTAAAATTATTTCGAGACATAGTTTAGAAAGAAATTGTATGAATGATTATATTGAATATCGACAATCTTTAATTAACCATCTTTCATATTTAAACTGTAGATTTAGTTTAACTACAATATTTGGACAAACACTAAACAATTATTATTTCTTGTTGTTACATATCATTGGATAGATGATAATTGGTGCATGTAAAAACGAATATTGTTACTTGATGAATTACATGAATCACATACAAGAGTTAAAATTGCTAAAATTATTCATAATACTTGTAATGGAATTGCTGATAAAATATTTTCTATTATACTTAATAATGCATCTAATAATACAACGGTAATACATGATCTAAAAATACAATTAAAACAATGCTTGAATGTGTTTTTTTCCATGTTAGATGGCATGACATATAATTAACTTAGCTGTAAAAGTTGGATATGAAGATACAGAATGTCAAAGTAGTGCCAAACTAAAAAACATTATGTCAATGGTTAAGACAATCTAGAATTAAACGTGATTGGAAACATACGTGTGCTAGTCAAAGTCTTTAAGTATTCTATTTTCTCACCACCCATTGAAACTTGTTGGAATTCTTTGAATCGCATGTTAGCTGCTATGTTACCTTATCAGGAAGCTTTAACTTCTTTCTATAATAGCTATCAAATACCTGACAGCGATGATAGTATTTTATTGACTACTAATGATTGGAATTTGTTACTCAATGTACTGCTTGTTATCTACATTTAAAGATGCAACTGAACGTTTTTTCGGTGTTTTTTTTATACCACTTCACATTATTTCATTCCACTTGTATTTAACATATTTTTTAAATTTATTGAATGTAGAGAAGATGAGAATTTGGCAGAATTTGTTAATCTTATAGAGATAAAATTTAAAAATATTGGGAAATATACCACATATGCATTGCCTGTCTACTTTTTTAGATCCTAGTCAAAGCATCGCCTCCTTTGATGTTTTTTTTTAATATTACCAAAAAATTTTGGATGAGGATGTCGACGATCAAAAGACGTCAATCAAACATTTTCTCTAAAACATGTTTGCTTTGTATCATTCTCAACAGCTACAAGATCACAGAGAGTAGCGGAGCAAGAAGATACTACTCAATCAAGAAGTTCAGAGATTAATTCGCTGAGAAGTATAGGGAGAAAAAAGTTGAGAGGAAGCGGATCGGCAACAACCACGCCGAATGAGTTACAGTTCTTTTTGGGTCAAAATTTCATAACATATGAGAATTTTGACGTCTTGGTGGAAGAGTGGTGGAAGGGCAAACGCTCGACAATATCCTATCTTAGCCAAAATGGCTAATGTTTTTGCTGTTCAAACATCTAGTGTCGCATCTGAGTCAATGTTCTCAACTTGTTGCCGAATAATTGGAGACCCGAGAACCTCTCTTAAAGCAGATTCATTATGCATGCTAACATTGCTCAAAGATTGGCTCGATGCTAAGCGAATAAATAAAAAGGAGAAGTCGACGAGTTCGGTAACCAAAGTTCCATAGAAGAAGAAGAATTTGCGAAGACAATATGAATAAATTATGATGAATAATATATTTTCTTTTTAAGTAAATTTTAAATGTTTATTATTTTACCTTATAAACTTTTCGAATTCAATAAATTATTTGTTTTTCCATTGCAATTCATCTATTATTTTATCAATAAATTTGTTATTTTTGAAATATTGGCTAAATAATAACAAAAAAATAAATTTTAAAACTGAATAAAATAAAATAAAAGGACGGTTGGCTATCAGTGTGGACCAGTTCCATGGACCAGTGTTGTTTCATGGCTCTTTCCATGGAACCGGAACCAGTTCAATCTGGTTGGCTACTGGATTTTAAAATATTTTTATAAAAAATAAATAATTTTTTTTAAAAAAAATAATGCACTGGTTCCATGAACCAGTGTGGTTCCATTGCTCTTGCCATGGAACTGGACCGCTTCAATCCGGCTGGCTATCGGATTGAACCGGTTTCGTGCCTTTCGAAATCGGGACCGGTGTAATTTGGTTCGAATTCGGTCCGGTCTGGTCCATGAACACCTTGAGCTCAAGCTTCTAAGTTGTCATCATCCTCTAACAATGTTTTGGCTGATCAGTCTCATATTATCTCTCTTTGGAAGACTGCATGGGCTTTAGCAGACGCGGAGCGTTCATTTTATGCTCAGAAAGCACGATCCTCACACTACATTGACGGTGACAGGTGCACAATTTTTTTTCATGATTTATGCAAGAGGAATGGCAAGCAAAATTATATTGTTTCTCTTTGTTTGGATGATGCGCAATATTCTACCTATTTTGAGGAAGTTCCTTCAGCCTTTGTGGACTATTATTCTCAACTTCTGGGCACTTCATACTCTTGTGTGCAGATTGATCCGCAGGTACTCAGATATGGTCCTCTGGTTTCCTCGAACCATTGCAGTGAGTTGATCGCTCCTTTCACCCGAGACGACATAAGATCGGCTCTAATGGATATTGGGGATGATAAAGCCCCGGGCCTTGATGGATTTAACGCACATTTTTATAAGAAATCTTGGGATATTATACAGGATGATCTGCACTCAGCTGTTATGGAATTCTTTCACACAGGAACCATCATTCGCAAGTCTGATCATGCAGTTATTGCTTTGATTCCCAAATCCTCTCACGCCTCCCTGGTGTCTGATTTCAGGCCAATCTCTTGCTGCAATACCTTCTACAAGATTATATCGAAGATTCTGGTAGGGCATCTTGTTAAGGTGTTGGACTCTATTATTGACACTGTCCAGGGAGCCTTTGTTAAAGGTCGAATCGCTGAGAACATACATTTGGCACAGGAACTCCTACGGAAATACAATCGCAATTCTCCACGATGTATACTAAAAGTCGATTTGCAGAAAGCGTTTGACACAGTGAACATGTCTGTCTTGTGAGACGTTCTGATTAATCTCAGCTTCCCTTTGCGTTTTATAACCTAGATTATGGCTTGCATCACCAAAACTTCCTACTCAGTGGCGGTTAACGGTAGCATGCATGGATTCTTTCAAGGCAGGAAAGGCCTTCGTAAGGGAGATCCTCTTTCCCCCTATTTGCCATTTGCATTGAGTATTTATCCAGCTTGATTAAATCTAAAACATTGGATTCGGACTTCAAATTCCATCCTTTATGTCAGGGGCTTGGGATCACTCACCTTGCATATGCTGATGATTTATTGCTTTTTGCCCGTGCTGAAGTTGCTTATGTTACTATCTTATCACATTGTCTTACAGCTTTTTGTAGGTGTGCTGGACTAAAGGCGAATTGCCTTAAGTTCTGTTTTCACAGCTGGTATTGACTTGGATATGCATACTCAACTCCACGCTATCACTGGTTTCTCATCTGGCTCTCTACCATTTCGATATCTGGGTATTCCATTAGTTGCTGACAGATTGAGATCCGCTGATTTTGGAACTCTTATGACCAGCTTATCCTCGCGTCTTGACTCCCTGGCCCGTAAGGACTCTATCATATGCAGGGAAGTTGAAGCTTATCTGCATAGTTCTTCAAGGAGTAGAGTGCTTTTGGCTGTCGATTTTGCCTATTTCATTTGACATCATTGATCGGATATATAGCTTATGTCGCTCATTCTTATGGAGTTCCAAATACCCACCTGTATCTTGGGCTTCCATGTGCTACACTAAAGAAGGGGTAGTTGGATTGCGTGATCTTAGGAGTTGGAACAAATCCCTACTCACTAAGGTCCTATGGGACATCCAGTCAGAGCGCTGCTCTTTCTGGATTCGGTGGGTGCATCATATATATCTACAACAGACGGGCTTGTGGTCTTGACAACCCAAACATTCAGATTCACCATTGATTAAGCGCTTACTGTCCATTCGGGATCAATTGTTGTGCGATTTTGGTGGTTCCAACTCAGCACAGACTACTCTTGATTCATGGTTCCATATTGCCTCGGTAGGTGCTCGCATTACCTCTAGCATTTTCGGCCTCACCACCATCCTAAGCCATGGGCCAACGTTGTTTGGAGACCATTCAATCTTCCCAAGCACTCTTTCATACTTTGGCTTGGGGCACAAGGCTGGCTGGCTACCGCAGAACAGTTACCATTTGTGGAAGACAAAGTGTGTGTGTTTTGTTACTCAGGAATAGATAGCCTCGATCATCTGTTTTTCTCTTGCTCGTTCAATTCTGTTGTTTGGAGCAAAGTTCGTGAGTGGCTAGGTATGTTGTTCTCTATGACTACGCTGCGCTGTGCACTTAGGATATTTAAGAAATATTTTCGTTGCAACACACGTATCATGAAGGTTAGAAGCGTCACATTCGGTGCCATGGTGTACCATATTTGGTCTGAATGCTCGGATGTTCGAAGATGTTACTACGGATTCTCGTCGTACTTTAAGTGCAATTCAATTTTTTGTCTATCGCATCATGTACTTGTTGTTTTCCTAATTATGTATACTTATGGGATACAATTTAGTTTGCATTTTGAAGATTTGGGACGCCTTGTAGCAGGCTTGCCTGTATTGTACAGTTTGATTTAGTAATCCACTTTATTTACCGATAAAAAAAATCAACTAGGCTCAAGCACATATGACAGTCTTACCCAATATCATTCAGAATATTCTCGTTAATCCCTTTAGACTTCAAACATTTACCCGATATAACTTAATATGACATACAACGTCAAGACATGTTAGTATCAATCGAAAATCCCCTAACCCGTTGTACATCTTCGAGATTCGTAGGGTGTTATTTGTTCACGGGGATCCTTTATGGAAAACTTTTTTACTATAGGCATCAGTAGATGAGCTGAGCTAACTCGGGGCTTCGAATGTATATACATATTTGTTCGACTACTCAAGAAAGGTGGGGGAATCAAACACCACATTTGCAATTTTCATTATGCATATGACACCTAGAATGACATGTTAACACTAGAAATTCAAAAAGAATAAACTCCAAAATAAGCATAATTTGTTTAATAACATCAAGTAAGAGCAAAAAATCAAACAATATATATTATAATTGGAATAATAATTATGATATAAGATGAGCCATGTGCACCAATTTGTAGGCATCCTAATTTCCTTAATAATTATTTCATAGTTGCTTACTTTTTTTCAATAAATATCCAAATACATGCATAATAGTTTGGTGCTCTCTTGCTTTTTATTTTTTTAAGGAATATCATTCAAATGATTAAGCTATTAAACTGAGGAGTTAGAGATAAATTGCAAAAGTATAACATGCAATGCATACTATATATTAAGCATTACACTTTCATAGTAATTAGTTTAGTCATTTTATGTAAATGAGCAAAAATACTGCCTTCCCTATTTCAATAAAAAAAAATCATAAAAAGCTATTCTAATGAATGTTTATACTAGCACCAACAAATTTTGGTTCCCTACCAAAGCAAGATAAGGATCTGTTTACAACTTATCGAAATCGATCACTAGATTTTGTGAGTTTAACCAAAATTCGCTTTTTCCAAAACAGAGTTCACTAATTTATCAAAAAATGTCATCTGATAGACAATCTCACTCATCGTCTCCTACAAGACCCACCCATACCTATGAGTTATATGTCTTCTAACAAGGGAAAACACGAAGAAATTAAAAATATATAAACACATGTAGTCTCCAAAGAAGGATTTGAGTGCCCCATTGGATTTGGCCATGAAATAAAAGTAGAAATCGATTACACTAGCTTACATGCATGATGCATCAGTTACTTGTTTAAACTCAAGTGTACAACATTACATGTGAGAAATAATTGGATACAAAGAAGCAGGATGATGTTTCATGAGACAATAAACTTGAAGATTTCGTTGTTCTGCTAATTGGATCATCATCAGTATTTAAATGTGAGGAGTTTATTACTACACTCTATTTATCTTCACATGATTAATTGTATGCCTCCATATAGAGAAAATACAAACCTTTTGTACTCAGCGCAACTTTCCGGCACGTCATATTGAGCTCCGGCACGTCATATTGAGCTCAAGGCTGCCTTCAACATCAACTAATAAGTCTTATTTGACGACAGTAAACATTGCACATACTGATGATGCCATATTCACTAATCAGAACTAGAGCATTGAGTTTTTTCACCTACTCATGATCTTTGTCACTGCGACTGCAATTTTGAGAACTGTCTGACTGCTGAAGCGAACCGCTTTTGGGATTGATACATGGGGTAAGAGGTGGGAAAGAGGGAACAGATTTGAGTATGTATTTGACAGCATTTCTCACCTTTGTTGGCGAACTTGAACCAAATTTGGGTACCTGACTGTTAGGGGGAGAAACCCGTTTTTTATTTGGGGAACTTACTTTCACAGCATTGAGAGGTGTAGGAGTGTCCTTCAATATCTCCGGTGTATCATCTTGCATAACATCAAATAAATCATGATCAAAGTCCATCACTTGCTGAAGTTCAGTCCCACTGGAAGAAGATTGCAGTGCCGAGCTTTTCACCCATTCCTTAGAATCTGATCTATGAGATAGAACCCTTGTTTTCCCAGGTTTTTTACAGGTTTCTGATATTTCATGCCCTGTTTCTGCATTACAGAAATCTGATTCTAGATCAAAAGAAACCAGATCCATAATTTCCTTGGTAGTTTCTGAGATCGTGTCATTATCTGAAATTCTAGGAGAATCTGGGGATGTTAGAAATGGTGGTGCAGAGGGGAGGCCAGATTCAGGTGACTGGAAGTATTTTCCAGGGGTGAACAAAGCTTTTGATGCATCCTTTTCGTGGCTATATAACCAGAAAGAAAAACGATTGAAGCAGGGAAACAATGAATTTGTACCACGAGGCACTAAAATATATGGGATCCAAATGTTACTCAAAATAAATGAAACTTACTTCGAATACTGGAATGCTGGTGTAACAGGAGTTAAATTGTGAGGATTGCAGAACTCAGTATGATGCACAGCATCTCCAGATGCCATTATTTCGGAGCTTTTGACCAAAGATGCATCTTGCACTTCATTAATTTCTTCATCACTCAACACATCATTAGTCATGCCAAACTCTGGGAGTTAAGTAGAGCATACAGATCACATCAAGGTGAAGGTTCAAGGTAAAATAATTTCCGAGTCAAAGGCCATTAAGTAGTCAATACTATGGTTCTAGAACCGACGGTTCCAGTTTTGGAATCGAACCACTTGGATATGGTTTTAGATCTGGTTACAGTTTGAACCAATTTAAAATAAAATTTCAGTAAAAAAATAATGGCATGACAGTTAGAGCTGATACCTATTACCATGTCCATATGTATACAGAGATTCCCAATAGAGTCACATCACCAAAATATTAAAAAATCTTGTAAGATATAAAACGAGCTCAAATAATCATAAACTAATACAAAATCCATCTAAGGAAATGAAAAAACCCGCTGACCTCCCTTTATATAAAAGAAGACTTTAACCATTGATAAACATAAACAACACAATCAATCATGTTTTAATAATAATCATAGCTTCATAATTGAGTTATAAATTCACTCAAACATGTAATTCTTATATAATAACTTAATAATAAAATAAGGTCATAACCTAGACAAATTTTAAAGTTTAATTCACGCAACAGTAGTAAACCGAAGAGCAAGCTACTGGACCACTTTGAATATGACACATCACTTCAGTGAGCGAGCAGGTGAAGGTAACTAAACATGGAAGAGGCAAATCAGTTTGGAAGGATGAAGTGGAAGTAATGGTAATGATCAAGATTAGTTCCAAATTAATCACATAGGATCTCAGTGCAAAGCATACCTCCCTTTTGGCCGAAGACATTTTTACACCCTTCACAACGGCATCCATCTGAGCACCCAACATTAGCCTTTCGAAAAGAAGGAAACTTACTTCATCACAAACAATGACAGAAAGCAAAGTACCGGATGACATATAGAAATTCCCTTCTCTCCAATCCCCATCCCCGATCTCCAAGTATGCAAAATAAAATGCAAACAAAACAAAAGCACTAAAGAAACTTATAATGCCTACACATATATACCACCACATACCTGATAGCACTCACAGTACTTTTTGAGACACATTGACTTCTTGCAATTGCATCCTCTTTTATGCCTTGCAGAAGATGGTGTGAAGTGGATTGCATCTTCCTGTAACTATACAAAAAGTCAGTCAGGACATCACTAATGTGCAGTATAATTACAAATTTTGATCAGAATAATACCCCACAATTGCTTGCAGGTGGCTCGATGATATGTTGCACCACTTTAGGAGCAAATGCTAGAGGATTGCGAGCTTCAATGTGCTGCCGTGTTTCAAGAACTGTATTCACATGTTCAGGTCTGTTTAAACAGCTTTGACAAGCACAAGGTTCAGCACAATATATCCCAGCCGCAAAGCAATCACAGTAACTGAGAGGAAACAAATTACCAAGATGTCGCGCAGAGGTTGTAGATAAAATTGAAAATTAAAAGTTGAATATACTTACAGCTTTAGGCATTTACTTTTCTTACAATTGCAGCGTTTACAACCATCACCATCAATGGATTCAGATATTTTTTTCCTAAAAAATCACAAGAAGATTGATTCCTGTACAATTATGCATAGTATAACACCACAATGATGCATGATAATCATAGGCTTGCCTTTTCTTCGTAGGGCTTGAATTGTTGAACTCTGCTGCAGACCCATCATTTTCAGTGTTACACTTACTTCTATTTCCGGGAATTGATTTATACTCGATTGAATCCAAGACAACAGAATTGTTTGAACCTTTGATATTGTTATTAGACAAAGAAGATGATGAACTAGCAAGCACTGAGGCATGATTATCAACACTAATATCATCAGCATCTGCTGGACCACTTTCCGCCACAGAGTTCATCTTAGGTACTGACTTCTTCTCCAAAATGCTAAAATTACCCCTTGAAATTGATTTCACCTTTATCGTCGCACCAGATCCAGTATGCACAGAATTAAAAAGGCTATTTAGATGCAAGCCAAAACTTGAAGGCTTCGCATCATTTACGTTAGAATTCAAGCTACTTTTCGGATGCAAAACAGCCTGTACGGTACCAGCAGGTTTCTGATTGATGGGAGTTGGTGGTATGTCTAAAAATGGTGATGCTGGCTTCTCATTATCTAAAGGAATCTGAGTAGGCCTATTTGTTGTTAACTTGAGCATAGCATCTTCAAACTGGAGGCAGCGTCTACGTATTCCACGGTGATGAAAAACCTATTCAAATTTTAGCAAATGTATGAGGAAAAACTCGAACACATACAATAACGATTGAAATTCCTAAACTAGTGTCATTTTCAAAAATTCAAAAAATTCATGAGAAAATGACCGGAAGGTCTAATAAGAAAAACTTGAGTTGTTGTCCAATATAAAAAAGAAAATCAGCAATTTTGGCATCAAAACTATAGAAAATGATGTATCTAATCAGTTCAGACCTCAGTCTTGGAATCTCCCTGATCCAGATTGGTAAGAGCATGGTTCAGAGATGACTCAAGTTCAATCTTTGGATATTGATCAACTAATACACCTTCTTCGTGCTTTATATCTGTTTCTACTGCACTTACATCAGCTGAAGCTTCTCGTTTATGTACCTCCTCAGTCGGCCTACTTGCGGAAGAAGCTGCAGCGACATCTATTTCTTCCTGTATAGTAGTATCATACTTATATTCAGGTTTTACAGCAAATTCGTTGCAGGCAACATCATCTGGAAGTTGATAAATGCATTCAGAATTTTTTATGGCTGAATTGGATGGATTATTTGCATCAACAGAATCCATGTTCAAGATATCAGCCAAGAACTGGTCAGGATGTTCTGTGGGACTCTCAATTTGGTCTTTCGTAGTGGTGTTACTATCTATGGATTTCTCGGTGCAAGCTACCAAACTAGTGCTCATCCGGGATTCCAAATTGCTAGAACCATCAACAACAGCAACACTCTTCTTGCAACCTTCATCATGCCCAGATAGCTCTCCAATAGATGCTTCAAGAAACTTTGTCCTGCTTCACATAAATCAACTCATAAGTAAATTACCATGATTAAGATATTCAAAAGGAAAGCGCATAAATCATTCGATATAAGCGAACAAGAGAATACCTTTTAAGAGAGGCCCGCTGGCTGTGGGGTTTGAGTTGAGGTGACGTGAATACAAGGGGAGGAGAACTGAGCCCTGGAAAGCCTTGTATAGTTGAAGGTGCGTTGAAAGGCTGTATGGGAGAAAGGTTGCTAATGTAACTAAAAATGGGAGAGTCCTGAGATCCAAGGAAGCTACAGGTTACAAATAAACTTGAAGAAATATTTTAAGGTGTTAAAATAGCCTATTCATCATCATTAGGAAAATAATTTCTCCAAAAGAGATGGAACATAACTAGTTCTTCCTTTTGCAAGTTTAAAAGTGGAGAATCAAATATAGAAGAAATATGCAATATCTTACCATAAATTCTGAAACAAAGTGCCAGCTTTATGCAAGATATAAGCATTCATAAAGGACCATATACATCCCAACATCTACACTTTCGAATAAATTCAGTGTCCAGAAAAACCACTAACAATGTAGGTGAAAAATCCAATTTTTTTTAATCAATAACCTCCACTTCATATAACTACACCAAAACCAATGTTTACAAAATCTAATTTCTAGAAACATTTTACCTGAAATCCAGGAAACCTAACTGCAAAATCCACCACATCCAACTAAAATCACATAAAAAAATCGACTTAAATAACCTTGCACAATAATCCACCCACTAAAAACAAAGAATCATACACAATATCTTCAGAAACATCAAAACACGATATTCTTCCTAGCCCATCTCAAAATCACACTAAACATCCAAAGCCCATGTCCAGGCTCACTCAAATTCACAAGAATCAAGCAAAAAAAAAACAAACAAACAAACAAGTGAGAAACTCCACAAATGCAAATCCATTATGCATGCATGGTCACAACTCACAACGAAATATACTCATTTATTCGCAACAAAAATCATGTAAAAATATACCAGAGCAGGAGCAGCTTCAGCATAGTTCGTAATTCCGGAAGGTTTCGAAGATTCAGGAGAATCCATTTCCATAAACCTTGATTCCAAGCCTGATCCGCTGTTTCTGCATTTCTTAGCTTCTCTCTCTACATAAGTTTATATACAGATCTCTCTTTTCGATCTTCCCCTTCTGTAGCGCAGTCAATGCAGTAGTGAATTTAGCTGATTATACTAACAAAAACACACAAAATATATAATAATTAATTATTTTTATGTAATAAAGGAAATATGACAGAAATTTGTTGTCTGCAAAAATTAAAATAGAAAGAAAAAAAAGAGTGGTTGGAAATTGAGAGTTGTCTGAGCGGGAAAACGAATATTATTTTTTGAGATTAGGGCTATATTAAAATTGGGTTGGGCCGAAATATTGTAATGACAGCCCACTTTATAGTTAAATAAGATCTTGTAATCGCTTAGCCCAGTTATAGTTAAATAAGCCCATTAATCATATGTTTACTTTCTGTTTGCTAAGACTTTTGGGGCTAGAACTAATAGATTCGGCCATTAATAATTACTAGCGTTTGTGAATTGTAACACCTATGGAATAAATATAAAACATTATAAATTTAATATATATATACATATATTATATATTTATACCAAAACAAAAAAAGGAAATTGAACATGGTGCAATATTCCAAAACACTTTGCAACTAAATTTGGTATATAATCCTCTTGACAATTAAATCCACCTTCCAACAAACTTCACTCAAATAAGTCTATTTCTAAAACTCTAACCAACAAGTCTTTTTGTTTGTCTTAAATACCCCTAGCATATTCATGCTTAAATTTAACATCCGCACTCTCGTTGGAGCTCCGCATAACACCTCCACATAACACTCAAATTCCCACGGCATTGCCAATAACCTCCCGCCCATCTTTTTTTTTTGGTTTAACAAGGTATCCAGGTTTGCGCCTGACTAATCCTTGGGTGACGACATCGGCCCCTCGGGACCGCCACCGGGTAAATCGAGGGATGTGCAAGGATGTCATGTATCTGAGAGAGCGGATCAACAGAACTCGAACCCAGGCCAAACCCCCACAATATTTCAGCGGAGAATTTGTCTCGCACGGGATTCAAAAACTGCGATGTCGAAGGATTTCTCATCACCGTCACATCAGCCATTACCAATACGTCTATGCTCCTGATCTATGCGTTGATTGTTATACATTAAGTATTGTTGGAAATTTGAATCAAATTAAATGGTGTGTCCATTCATGTTGGGGTGCATTTTTTCATGATTAGTTGCTTCCAAATTAAATGGTGTGTCCATTCATGTTGGGATGCAATTTTTCATGGTGGATGCTTCCAAATTGTGTCTCTTGATGACACCACTTGGTATACTATATAAGAAACAACCCTTGAATGAATTAGACATGGAATTTTGAAAATTCACATCATAATTGAAGATCAAAATTTGAGTAATTTTGTGAGTCTTCATCATTGTTATGGTTGAGCGTTTTTAGACCTTTGTGGTTTAAAGGATTTGTGATTTGGAGTGCTCCTATCACAAATCATAGTCGTTGTATCTTGTGAGACAAATTGCCAAAGTAAACCGTTAGCACCGTAGCGGGGCAATATTGTCTTAAGGACAGAGATTATAAATCTCACCTCGGTATTCTTATTAAAAAGCCATTTGTTGTGCTTGCTACTTTCCTAAGATACACACCCAATGAATCTTAAACAACAATCTTAAGACAATATTAGCAACAAATGGTTTGGTCGAGTGCAACAATGACTCTCGTTCATCATGGTGAAAGGCTTGAAAAGTTCAATGGGAACGATTTCAAGCGATGACAACAAAAGATGTTGTTTTATTTGACAACCTTGGGGTTGACAAGGTTCCTCGATGAGGATGCTCATACTATTATGGAGAGTGAAACCGACAACCAAAAGAGGGTTGCGGTTGATGCGTGGAATCAAAGTGATTTCCTGTGCAAGAATTATATTCTCAACGGACTGGACAACACATTATACAATGTGTATTGTCTAGTGAAGACGGCCAAGGAATTGTGGCAATCCTTGGAGAAAAGTATAGATCCGAGGATGCCAGCATGAAGAAATTCATCGTTGGGCGATTCCTGGATTTCAAAATGGTTGATACAAAGCCTGTGATAGCACAAGTGCAAGATTTGCAAGTAATCATGCACGAAATTCATGCGGAGGGAATGGTTCTAAGTGACTCATTCCAAGTGTCCGCCATGAATGAAAAGTTGCCTCCGTCATGGAAGGACTTCAAGAATTATCTCAAGCATAAGAGAAAAGAGATGAATCTTGAAGACCTTGTGGTTCGCTTGAGAATCGAAGAGGACAACAAATTTTCCCAAAGTTTACTCACAATGATGTTTGTGATGGAAAGATTGTGCAAACTAGAGATGTGAGAAAAGTAATTTGTTACTTTATCAATATTTGCACATGATATTGTTGTGACTTTTTTGCTATGAAGCAAAAACAATGCCAGTGAGGTGTTTAAACACTTCAAGAATGAGATTGCAATAAAATTTAGCAAATGAGTTTTGCTATGAGAAATTGTGAGTAGATTATACTTGTGTTGTCTAAGAATTTGACGCTTAAGCTGGAATCTGCAAGACTATAAAATCTTGAATTTGAGTTTCTAAGCTTTGTACGCTTAAAACACAAGTGATAAATCGAAGCCACAAATTTTGATTAGGCGTTGTAATATCTCAAATTGGTTCATTTTGAATTTCTAAGCTAGTACACTTATAACATGAATTTGCAAGTTTTAAAAACTTGAATTCAAGTTTTCTAAGTTAGTACGCTTAAATTGCAAAATTTGAACCGAGTTTGAGAATATTATCGAAGTTTCAACTTTTGTAAGCAAATACGCTTAAATCCGAAATTTCAAGAAATAAAAACTTGAATTTGGATTTGTAAGACTATAACGCTTAGAACTTGAAACACGGAAGTTTGAACGCCAGTGCACTTCGTTACTACCCGAAGTTGTGGGAGATGCAATTCTAGGATTCAATCACTTACCACATTTAGGCAAGGATGAAAACCTTGTGATTGAAGGAAAATAGAGTTTCCTACAATATTTGAAATGTGGGGGTACTTGGCTAAACTAGAAATGAAGGTCAAAGTAAAGTCATAATAAAAATGGAAAAAAAAGACATGAAGAGTTTGACAAATCATGTTGTCAAATATATTAATGAGTGTGACAAATGTGTACACACATAAGCATAGGTATGCTTGTATATTGATGATATGCTCATTGGAGAAGAAATTTAGAAATCGTCAAGAAACAAAGGAAAAATGTTGACAAAACATTTTGACATGTGTGCATCAAGAATAATGTTTGGAATGAAGTTTCCAAGACACTTGAAGAACGAAACTCAATGATTAATTCGAGTTTCAAATTTTAAGCTTTGTGTTTAAATTTCAAGTTTGCAAGAAATGGAATCTTGAACTTGTAATTTTTATGTGCTTAAAAAATTTTGAATTGTGAATTAAAGTTGAGTATTTTGATCTAGTCTCGAATTTTGAAATAACGCGTTAACAACGCCTACAATTCGATGATGGAAATATCCTAAAAGGATAAAATGATGCAAAAGAGGTAATGTGATTACCAAGACTGGAGAAATAATGTTGTGGAAAATTCTCTATGCAAAACATATAAAGCTTCTTCGGCCGAGTTGCTTTATAAGTTGTTAGAGAAAAAATCATGTGCATGCAACTAAAATGTGTTGCGATAATGCTAAAATGATCTCTAGTGGCATAATCATGAGTGATTATGTGAAACCGCGGATCCGCATATAAATTGGTTAACCAAGAGATCATGTGGAAGTTTATCGAGAGGAATGGGGTTAAAACCCTATAATCAAAATCTCATAGTGGATACCCAACCTTGTTGACTGGAGATCCCAAGATCTAGGTTCAAAAGGGACAACTACATTATGAGATTATATAAGCACCTTGCAGAATTAATCTTAGACCCATTCCTATGATAAGGGGTGTAGCTTGCAAAAAGGGTACGAGGATAGGCAGAAGGCCTTTAATGATTCCTAAGACATATATGAATATGTTGGAGCATAGCGGGATACTCTTCTAGGAGATCACCTACGTAAGTGCGAAGTGTGGCCGCTTCAAAGATGAAAAGCACTTATGAAACCAAGCATGGTCCATGCCGAAACGGACACAACCGTAAGAAACCAATACGAATGTTAGAATTATTATGGTGTGGGTTCAATTGTCTTGGTTTACACCAACGACTAAATAGTTCAAGACTATAAGTTCACTATTAAGTCAAGTAAATCCGATTGAATACTACTACGGAAGATTCAAAGACACGAGCTATCTCTCCCGATGCCATAATAGTTCGTTAAAAGCGCTCAATTACATATATGCATTAATTTAATTCATGTGGGGGATTGTTGGAAATTTGAATCAAATTAAATGGTGTGTCCATTCATGTTGGAGTGCATTTTTTCATGATTAGTTGCTTCCAAATTAAATGGTGTGTCCATTCATGTTGGGATGCAATTTTTCATGGCGGATGCTTCCAAATTGTGTCTCTTGATGACACCACTTGGTATACTATATAAGAAACAACCCTTGAATGAATTAGAAATGGAATTTTGAAAATTCACATCATAATTGAAGATCAAAATTTGAGTAATTTTGCGAGTCTTCATCATTGTTATGGTTAAGCGTTTTTAGACCTTTGTGGTTTAAAGGATTTGTGATTTGGAGTGCTCCTATCACAAATCATAGTCGTTGTATCTTGGGAGACAAATTGCCAAAGTAAACCGTTAGCACCGTAGTGGGGCAATATTATCTTAAGGACAGAGATTATAAATCTCGCCTCAGAATTCTTATTAAAAAGCCATTTGTTGTGCTTGCTACTTTCCTAAGATACACACCCAATGAATCTTAAACAACAAGTATTACTTCAAACAACAAAACTGCGCAAAAAGAAAATGATGCAGTACATTTTGAAACACGAGATAAAAGTCAAAGAACCGATAACATGTATAAGTTCACAGTAGCTTCAAATATGGAAATTATTGCTCCATTATCACATTTCGATGAAGCTGAAACAAGGTTTTCACAAGGGCGGTATTCTTGTCCATAATCTTCAGAATAATCATAAATGAAAAGGAAAAACAAATCAGGTCTGCTATAAAAAGTGTGTTTTTTGATACGTGCATTAGTTGTGTCTCTAGTGGTGCACGTGGGATATGTGCACCGCTAGACTCAAGCGGTGCATGTGGTAAACAGTTTGAATTTTCTTTTTCTGTCCGTCGAGTGGAGTCCATGGATTTCGGCCAGTTCACGAGAGCGAGAGGACAATCGAAGAAGATATGGCTCGAAGTTATACGCAAAGACTTGGAGGGAATACAGAAGATATGTTGACCGATAGAAGCGTTTGGAGAAGACTGACGCATATGTTCGACCCAACTTGATTCTCTCTATTGTTCATGTAGTCAATCCCAATTCATTGGGATTAGAGACTTCGTTGTTATTATTGTTGTTGTATGCATACTGTTGGGTTGTGAAGGTGTAGAACTAGAGAATTACAAATTCTTAACGTAAATCAAGTCACGTTGTTTCAAAACATGCATTTCTATTCTAAGCTTAGTTTTAAACTAAATCAGCAGTCTTAAATTTTGAAGTGATTTAAAATTCATTTCTTCAAATCAATATCTTTTAATCAAACGTAATATTACTGTTTTTTTTATGTGTGTAATATTAAATTAAGTGCACCACTAGATTTTAAATTAAGTGCACCGGTGTATTGTATTTACGTGCACCAGTGTAGTATATACTTACGTGCATCAATGTATTCTAATTACCTCTACTGATGTAGTATAATTGTGTGCACTTAGTGTAATTGATTGTTGGAATTTTGAAGTAAAATAAAAGAAAAGGAAAGAAAATAATAAGTGCTCGATCGATCGAGACCAGTTGCTCAATCGATCGAGCACGACAGAAAATTTCCATTCGTTGGAAGCAGCAGCTCGATCGATCGAGCTCCGTGTCTGTTGCGAGGAATGGTGTGTTCGTTCATGTTCGGGTGCGATTTTTCACGATGTGGTGCCTCCAAATGGTGTCCATTTAAACATATCTTTTGGTTTACTATAAATATAACAATTCCGTCACTTGTTTAACATTGGATTTCGAAATCTACATCAAATAAAAGATTAAATTGAGAGCATTTTGTTTGTTCATCAAATTTCTTCTTGTTGAGTGCTTTGAACCTTTGTGGTTTGAGGATTGTGATTTGGAGTGCTCCAATCACAAGACATAGTCGTTGTATCTTGGGAAACAAATTGTCATAGCAAGCCGTTAGCACCAAGGCGGGGCAATATTGTCTTAAGGACGGATACTACAAATCTCGCATCGACATAAAACTTTGAAGCCATTATTATTTTGCTACATTCCTAAGATACACATTGAGAGACAAAAACCGACAACAATCTTAAGACAATATCGGCAACAAATGGCTTCTTCGAGTGCAACAACGACTCTTGTTCATCATGGTGAAAGGCCTGAAAAATTCAATGGGAACGACTTCAAGCGGTGGCAACATAAGATGCTCTTTTACTTGACCACACTGAGTTTGGCAAGGTTCTTAACCGAAGAGGTTCCTACGGTTGAAGATGGAGAGACTAACATCCAAAAGATGGCATCACTTGATGCATGGAATCAAAGCAACTTCCTATGCAAGAACTATATCCTAAATGGGTTAGACAATAAATTATATAACGTTTATTCTCTTGTTAAAACAGCAAAGGAACTATGGGCCTCGTTGGAAAAAGAAGTACAAACCGAGGATGCCGGCATGAAGAAATTCATAGTTGGACAGTTCCTGGATTTCAAGATTGTTGTACCAAGCCTGTGATAGCGCAAGTGCAAGATCTACAAGTGATCTTGCATGACATTCATGCGGAGGGGATGAGTCTAAGTGATTCATTCCAAGTGGCCACTATGATTGAAAAATTACCTCCTATGTGGAAGAACTTCAAGAACTACCTGAAACACAAACGAAAGGAGATGAGTCTTGAAGATCTTGTGGTTCGACTACGAATCAAGGAGGACGACAAAGTTTTCGAGAGGAATGTGGGTAGGTTTCAAATGGAACCACGGGCTAACCTTGTTGAACAAAGAACCGGATCAAAGCGTAAGTTTGACTGTACGACCTCCAACAATGGCAAGGCGAAAAAGTTCAAAGGAAAATGCTGTAAGTGTGGAAAGCCCAATCACATGGCAAATGATTGTCATAACAAAAACATTCGCGGGAAAGCAAAAGATCAAGTCAATATGATCGAACATGATCGGATCTCGGATGACTTGAATGATCTAATGTTAACCGATGTGATCATTGAAGCGAACTTGGTGGACAATCCTATGGAATGGTTTGTCGATTCCGGTGCAATCCAACATGTGTGCTCGGACAAAGCCATGTTCTCCACATACACTCCAATAAGTGGACGCCAACTCTACCTGGGAAACTCCACTACATCTCCAGTAGTTGGACTGGGGAAGGTGGTTCTAAAGATGACTTCGGAAAAGGAATTGACTTTGATAGATGTCTACATGTTCCTGACATCTGAAAGAACCTGATATCCGGATCAACTCTAGTCCATGCGGGTTTTAGACTAGTTTTAGAATCTGGAAAAATTATACTCTCCAAAAATGGAGTTTTTGTTGGAAAGGGTTATATGGAGAAAACCCTTTTGAAAATGAATGTAATGGCGGTTATACGTCAATTTGAAAGCAATAAAGTGAATGATTCTACTTATTTGATTGAGTCTTGTAATTTATGGCATGATCATTTAGGTAATGTGAATTATGGTTCACTTAACAAATTAATGAAGTTAAACTTATTGCCTAAAATGAATGTTAACTTGAAACATAAGTGTGAGACTTGTGTCGAGGCCAAGTTAACGAAACCGTAATTCCATTCAATTGAAAGAACTACGACACCTCTTGAATTAATTCATACGGATCTATGTGATCTAAAGTTTTCGGAAACTAGAGGTAGGAAAAAGTACTTCATTACTTTTACTTATGATTGTACGAGATATTGTTACGTCTATTTGTTAAGAAGCAAAGACGAGGCCTACGAATTATTTAAAGAATACAAGAATGAAGTTGAAAATCAACTTAGCAAAAAGATAAAGAATGATCAAAGCGATGGAGTTGAGAATATGGAACATTGTTTGAAAAATTAACCACTGAGTATGACATTATTCACCAAATCATTGCCCATATTCACCACATTCAAATGGTATTATCGAACGTAAAAATCGTACTCTAAAAGAGATTATGAATGCTATGTTGATAAGTCCTGGATTACCACAAAACTTGTGGGATGAAGCAATCATGTCGGCCAACTACATTCTAAACAAAATACTACACACAAGTAAGGATGAAACTCCTTAAGAGTTATGGAAAGATCACAAACCTTCCTACAGATACTTGAAAGCGTGGGGGTGTTTGGCTAAGGTAGAAGTATCAATACCAAAGCAAGTAAAAATTGGGCATAAAACAATAGTGTTGGAACCGAAGAGGGGGGGTGAATGAGGTTCATTGGCTACTTTAGCTTTTTAAAATGAATTTGCAAAATAAACAAGTTTGCGCTGCGGAAGACTTCAAGTCAATCGATAAATAAATAAAATCGAAGGAATAAATAAATGCTAAAGAAAATAAAGCGGTAAATGGCACAAAGATTTGTTATAGAAGTTCGGCGATGAATCGCCTACGTCTCCTCTTCCCGGTTAGAAAACCTTTAACCGAGGTTCCACACTAGAACGAAAAAGATCGTGGCCTTAAGGGCTCCAAGTTAGCCACAACACACTCTTCCCGAGTACAAAAAGCTCTTCACGAGTCTTCTTGGCCTTAAGGGCTCCAAGGATAGCCACACAAAACTCTTCCCGAGTTACCCACACTCTTCACGAGTCTTCTTGGCCTTAAGGGCTCCAATGATAGCCACAACATTGCACCAACTTTACTTGTTGATGACTTTTACAATTTCCAACTTGCGTCGGTGTTGGAAGACCTTACAATAACAACACGAAGAACACAAGACTCACACAACAAGAAATGAATTACAAACTCCAATACAACACAAATGTATGAAGTTTGCAATGCTAAAGTAATTTGAATTGATCAAGGCTTTCTTATAGTTTGTAGGCTTGTTTCTTGTCTTTAAAATGCTCCAAAACATCCATTTTTATAGTGTAGAAGGCTCACAATGCTCCTACTAGCCGTTGCTACACATAAGGCTTGAATCACTCGTGCATCGCCTCGCCCATCGCCTCGGGCGATCTCCATCGCCATGTTCTAACGTTCAAATATAGCCCAGACCGCCTCAAGTGTTCCTTGCATCGCCTGGGGCGATCGCACTTTGAAAATTTGTCGTAGGTAAGCTTCTGGATCGTCTGGGGCGACCATGACATCGCCTGGGGCGATCTGGATTGCCTGGCGCGCAGCGTGCCATCGCCTGGGTCGATGGTGAGCGGCGTTGGCACGCATGGCTATGATCGCCTGAGGTAATGGCCCGGATCGCCTGAAACTATCTGGCAGATTTCAACACTCTCAAACTTTGCACTATTCGACCATCTTAAGCTCGTTTCTGGGAAAAGTGGTAAACATAAAAGTTGTAGCCCTTCCTGTTATCTAGGTGTGGACAAATATTCATTGCATTTCATTAGAAGATATGCCCAAAATGCTACATCCGCTCAAACCTTGCTACAATCTGCACTTGCTATGACTTCCATGCCATTTTGCTCCATGATGCAATCCGAATTGGACTGAGATGTTTGAATATGAAATCTAGCATATTGAGTTGGCTTTCCAACCTCTTTGGATTCACATTATTTGGAGCATCGAGCCAAGAGATATAATCAAAACATTGCACTGCGCTCCAAGTGGCTTCTATACGAATTTGCCCACCAACGCACCATTGGTTCGTGGGTCTTCATCCCATCATAAGATATTGTTCCAACATCACTCCACACATGTTGAACACTTAGTTTGGTTGTTCATAGAAGTCATTCCTTCTCCTCCAAGCTCAATAGATTCCTTGATAAAAATCACTGCTTGTCCTATGAACTGGCATATGTTATTGTATAACTTGGGTTCTCTTCCATTGGTCTTCCCAACCAATTTATCAATCTAACCTTGTACACTAAGTAGACATATTAGTACAACAAATGCAAGTTTTATTGATCATCAAAACCCATAAATAATTCGGAGATAAATTAAGCATTAAACTCAACAATGCGTTTAAGGCTCAACAAATAGATTGTGTATTTATTGGTTATGCTAACAATAGTAGTGCATATATATTTTTAGTACATAAATCTGAAATAAGTGATGTGCATGAAGATACAATCATGGAATCAAGAAATGTGGTATTTTTTGAAGAAATATTTTCCTACAAAACAAACAAGGAAATATCTCCTAAGAAAATGACATTTGAAGAAGCTATCGATGACACAAAAGAAATTGAAGAGCCACGACGTAGCAAGAGGACCAAAGTGGCTACGACTTATGGTCCTGACTTCATGACATATATGTTGGACAATGAACCAAGATCAGTTTGTGGCGCATTATCTAGCCCTGATGCTCCTATGTGTAAAGAGGCTATTAATGTCGAGATAGAATCCATAATACAAAACCACACGTGAGAATTGGTAGACCTTCCAATTGGAAGTAAACCATTAGAATGCAAATAGATTCTTAAAAGGAAATATAAGTCTGATGGTTCAATTGATAAGTACACGGCGAGACTCGTGGCAAAGGGATATAGACAAAAGGAAGGCCTTGATTACTTTGATACATATTCTCACCAGTCACGAGAATTACGTCCATTAGAGTGATCATTGCTATCGCTACTCTAAACAATTTAGAGATACATCAAATGGATGTAAAAACAACATTTCTCAATGGAGAACTTGATGAGGAAATTTATATGAAACAATCCAAGGGATTTGTGGTTCCCGGACAAGAGAAAAATGTGTATAGACTCGTTAAGTCATTGTATGGGTTTAAGCAAGCGTCAAAACAATGGAATAAATTTTTTGACAAATCAATGTTGTCAAATGGTTTCAAAATTAACTAGTGCGACAAATGCGTATATATGAAAAACACGCATAAAACATATGTAATAGTATGCTTGTACGTTGATAATATGCTCATAGTGGGAAGCAACTTAGAAATCATCAACGCGACAAAGAAAATGTTAATAAAACATTTTGAAATGTAAGATATGGGTGAAGTGATGTGATGGTTGGAACTAAAATCTCGAAGATATCCAAAGAACGAGTGTTGTCACAGTCTCATTATGTTGAGATAATACTCGAGAAATTTGTC
Source organism: Haberlea rhodopensis (assembly GCA_907163345.1). Classification (NCBI taxonomy): domain Eukaryota; kingdom Viridiplantae; phylum Streptophyta; class Magnoliopsida; order Lamiales; family Gesneriaceae; genus Haberlea; species Haberlea rhodopensis. The sequence continues at coordinate 1,620,758 of CAJQUN010000017.1, forward strand.
GCGAATGACACGTCGTCTGTAAAGACACCTTATGACCCGAATCTACATTTGATTAAAAACAAAAGAGACCTGGTCATGCAATTAGAATACTCAAGGATAATTGGCAGTCTCATGTATCTCATTAACAGTACACGTCCTGATATTGCATATGCGGTTGGCAAACTAAGTAGATTCACGAGCAACCCAAACAATGATCATTGGAATACATTGACGAGGGTACTTAAATATTTAAGATACACCCTGAACTATGGATTGCACTATACAAGATATCATGCTGTATTGGAAGGATACATTGATGCAAATTGGATATCGGACGCAAGACTCCAAGTCGACAAGCGGTTATGTGTTTACTATTGGAGGAGCTGCAGTGTCGTGAAAATCTACCAAGCAAACTTGTATTGATAGATCCACTATGGAATCTGAATTCATAACTTTGGATAAAACGGGAGAAGAAGTCAAATGTCTTAGAAGTTTCTTGGAAGAAATTCCTTGTTGGGAAAAACATGTGTCTGCAATTAAAATACATTATGATAGCCAATCTGCTATAGGAAGGGCACATAGTAGCATGTATAATGGTAAGTCTAGACATATACGTCGTAGACACAATACTATTAAACAGTTGATCTCAAATGGCATTATGTCCATTGACTACGTGAAGTCAAAGAAAAATTTTACGGATCCGCTAACGAAAGGCTTGCCTAGAGATCAATTATATAGTTTATCGAGGGGATGATTAAATATAAGATATTGTAGAATATCAAATCTTTTCGAGGTCACTGTGGATGTAAATATCTACTGATCCATGTGAAAGAATAAGAGGAACTGATATCAATTGTGGTCAGTCAGAGCATGTTCATTACGTGCTCAGGAACATATGTAGCCATATACTTTGAGCTAGGGGTAGATATCATAGTGGTTATTCTTTTCGACCACTCAGTTCCAGCAGCAGTTAGTTACCTGTAGACCAGAGAGTATACCTTGATAGAGGATACGGCTAGAGATGCTTCAATACTAGTGATCACAGATACATGTCATGTATTTGTTCATACTGCACAAGTTTTATCGAGTAAAAAACATTGTTTTCATACATTGTATCAAATGTGCATTGATTATTATGATTTGAAAAATACACCAGCCGAGATGATTTTACTATCCACACTTGTAATAGTGAACTGTACCTTACAGTTTGATGATAGTATTATGAATTTGAATTTAATGGTGTTGGCAGATATGATTTTGATCGTATCAAGGGCATGGGTACTCTGATAAATTTTGAGATATTGTAAGTTGATTTCAGGGTGTAATGAACTTTTGACCACATTGTGGCTCCAAATGAAATGTTTACAGCCACGAATAGCAAACTAAGATACTGATAATATCAGCTATGAAAATATTGTGGTTTTGATATTTGGAATATGAAGGATATTTGATAATAAGCAGTTAATACTGATCAAGAAGAGTCGTTGTTGACTGATATCCTAATGATAAGAAAACTTACCAAGATTTTCTTGAAGAAATACTAGAATTTTCATTAGAGAAGGAATTCGATTTTAACTGTTCGTTGATGCCAAGGAATAGATTCGGTATCAAAAGTACTGCACGGAATGACATCAGTAGAGTTGACAGAGTTAGAAGAATAATTGCAGAATCTCCTCAATAAGGGTACGTTTTTCTGAGTATGTCACCTTGGGGAAACATCAGTACTGTCCGTGAAGAAGAAAGATGGTATTATGAAGATGTGTATCGACTAAAGACAGTTGAACCGGGCTACTATGAAGAATAAAATACTCACCGCCTAAGATCGAGAAGTATTTGCTTTTCGGTTCCGGTTTTAGAATTCAGTTTTGGTTTTATTTTTGAAAAAAAAAACAATTATAATTATAGATTCATTCAAAAGGGGTATAGAATAAAAGATGGGTAGGGGAAAAAGGAAACTTGACAGCAAAAAAGCCATGGCAGTGTATATTGAAAAAAGAAAAGATATTTCATTATTAAAGAAAAGATGGTCAAATTGAACCTCGAAGACTCACTTCTTTATCGAAACTCTACCATTTTCACTTTCTTTTATTTTTGAATTAAATTGTGAACTAATTATCTCTTTTGTTATAATATAAGACAAACTTAAAAAAAGAATATTTGTAATAAAAATATCCATAATAGAATTTTATATATATATATATATATATATTGATATGAGGAGGGGGATTTTATAAATATTTTTGGGCCGATGTTCGGACTCGAATCCGAGTCGTCTTAAAGAAAGACATGACTCATAAGCTTTAATCGTTCGGTTAAGATCAGAGGCTCTGCAAAATAACGTATATTATTTGGTTGAAGAAAAGAGAATTCGAACTGAGCATTCCGGCCATGCAATTCAGGGTAGAAGACTCTCAACACGAGTCGAGGCGAATTATATATATATATATATATATATATATATATATATATATATATATTCTACAAAAAATTCAATAATAAAAACTATATGTCAGTTGATTAATTTAATTGAATTCTTGTTAAAGTGAGTGAATTATATTAGATTTACTCGTCCAACCTCTCCAAAATTCAGAATTTTGTGGTGTAGCACATCTCATTAAATTCAGAATTATATTATTGTTCTTTACAACAATAATCTCACACTTCTAAGATTGAACAAATATAATCTCATAGACATTTTTTTTAAATAAAATTGGTTCTATAAAAAATGTTCTAACAAAAATAGTGTGACAATTTTTTTTTTTTAACATTTTAATGTCATAACCACTTTTTCGTTTATAGAAAATGAAACGTCCAACAAAGTTCTCATGCCCGCACATGTCCTCGTGTGCACGGAATATGTTTGTTCCATTTAGTGAGACTAATCTCATAGAAATTATGCTTTTAACAAAAAATGGTGTCCTTAACTTCAATAATTTTTTTGGAAGGCCTATTTTCTTTTGTGTATAACAAACAATAAATAAATCTTTGACGATAATAAGTATGCATTTCATAGAAATTAAGATTTCCTAAGCATTTAACTTTTTTTTAGCAATTATTACAACTACTTGAAGAGGGGGCGGAGAATCGAACACGAGACACAAATCGAAATTACGATCAATGTCAGGTGGACTATAAATGTCACTAAGCATTTGACTTGGTACAGTACAAGTACAAAACATGAATATTCAAAAGGAATCACAATTTTTGCAACTAAATAGTGACTGGTGGAGGGGTGGGGTATGCGGATATTGCTGAAAGTAAGATATCACCCCACCCTCCTAAGTAGTTTTAAAGTTAAAGAATAACAAGTGGGTTCACTTTTAAACATTAAAAATTCATGGAATATTCAATTTGTCTGGCAAAAATAGGAAGATTTGTTCCTACTTATCCAACCATGACTCAACATTAGCAAAATTGTCACTCATCCTCTAAATTTATCTATTTTTTATTTTGGTCTTTAAATAGTGAAAGTTGGAATTTTGATAAAGTGAGTTAGGTTTTCTTTTGTTATCATATTTTGTCGGATTGTTGATGTGGTGCTAAACAAATCACCAATTTTCGATGTTACATCAGCAATTTTGACATCACATCAACACTCTTGACGAAATAGGACTACTTACAAGACTCAGACCAATTTAGGCTACTTATTATGGGACGAATTTGACTATTTTTCTGTATATATGCAACAACAACAACAACTAAGTTTTTAATCACAATGAATTGTGGTAGGTTACATGAACATTAGAGATAATCAAGTCGGGTCAAACACATGTCTCAGTCTTCTTCAAACGTTTCTATCGATCGCAATATCCTATTTAATCCCCCTGGACTCCAAGTGCTTGCCTATAACTTCGAGTCACGTCTTCTTCAATCGTCCTATTCTTCTCGTAAAATGGCCGAAATTCATGAACTCGATGACATGAATTATTTTCCCATGTATATGTGCTAAAGTGAATGTTGTATCCGAAGCTCTAGCAAATGAAACCTTTCGAAGAAGATGATGTCAGCTGTTAACATATACTTATGTATGTTGTTAATTGTTTTTTTTTATCGATAGCCTTTGTTCTTCCTCATCTAACTTACTTCCTTTTATTTATTGAATAAATAGGTAGGAGTCTATCAAATCTCCTCGTAACGGCTTGGAAGTGTTTTAAAAACTATGTTAAAAATTATTATAACACAATTTTTAAAACTTACTCAAACAAAAAATACTTTTCAATCATAACAACACACAAATTTTGATCAAGGAAGCGATTAAGTTTGTTGTGTTTACAAATTTATTATTTGTTTGCATAAAATGTAATTTAAATTTTTTTATCGAAATAACTATCAACATTAAGCAACATGATGATCGTCATTCGTACTCAAATCTTTCGGACCTACTCCACCAACTCGCACATCCGATGAATTGCGTACTCACGTCATTATCAATGCCAACTATTACCCTAACAGAAACCAATAGTTTGAATGTAAATCCACGGTGTTCATCATACACTTCCCAACTCCAAAAACCCTTGAAAGCAACTATGGCTGTACTTTATTAAATTTCAGAATATTTCCTCTCTTTAGAATCCAATTTCTTTAAGAAAAAAATTGTTGTTTTTGTCCTTTATCCAAACTTAATTACTCGCCCACTGTCTTTTCTCTTTAATTTAGTATTTTTATGTGATTCCCAGTGTTCAACAAGGGAGGCGAGTCAGGAGAATATATTTTGCTTAGGAAAAATAACCCACCATCTCCCTCGTTTCTCTCGATTTTCGAGGCAGCTTTATTACTATATAAACAACGTCACTCGACACCAAGATTGCTTAACATTAGTTATATTGAGCTTGTCCTCCTGCACAAAATTCTGTCAAGTATTGCCAGCTTTTGTTCGTTTCATCGTTTAGGGTAAGTGTATCATTTGCATATATATATATATATATATATATATATATATATATATATCGCAAGCTATAAATACTTTGACCATGCAGTGTTTGATATTGCACAAGATGACATAAAATTTGAAACTTTTTATCAATTTGAAAATGTTTGTATTTAAAGAAAATGATTGATTCAATTCTCCCTTAAAGTTGCTTAAATTTTATAAATTATATAACGATTCTAAATCCAGGGGTTATTGGCAACTAACCCATTTGGTTTTTCAAATAGATAGATTACATCTCTATTATTTGAAAATAAGCAGTTTACTCCAATGTGTTTTGTGAAAATAGTCGGTTTATCCATGTAGTTTGTGAATATGTGCACAATACCATTATATTTTGAAAAACATAGATGAGTAAACTGCCTATTTTAAAAACTACATAGATAAACTGCTTATTACTAACCAAATGAGGTAAAATACCTATTAAACACGTAGGGCTGGGTAGCTCAAATTTCACATTTGAATCATTATGGTGACAGAACGACTACATATATTCACTGTATATTTTAGTTCAATTCAGTTTACTTCAATCCTTATAATTAATGATTAAATAGGACAGAGGGTGGATAAGTGAGATTATTTTCTTAAATATATATTTTTCATCTGTTATATATTCATAAAATATAATTTTTTTCTTGAAATCCTTGGTATTTAGATACTCGATTTTGATTACTATACAGAATTCTCGACTCTAACATTGCGTGCGAGTGATTTTATTTCCAGATAACACGCAATTATGAAATAAATCAGTTAATTAAAAGGGAAACTAAATTTCTTGATTTTGAACAACATGATTTTAGGAATAATGAACAGGCCCGGAGATTGGAACTGCAGATCATGCCACCACCTCAACTTCCAAAGGAGGGACTCATGCCAGCGTTGCGGAGACCCCAGACCCGGAGAAAGAGGTGATTACGGAGGTTTTGGTGGGAGAGGCGGCCAGTCCTCCTACGGGTTCACGGGACCCGACGTGAGGCCCGGCGACTGGTACTGCGCCGTTGGCAACTGCGGAGCCCACAACTTCGCCAGCCGCTCCAGCTGCTTCAAGTGTGGCGCTGTCAAGGATGAAGCATCCGGAGGCGGCTCCTCCTTTGAAGGAGATTTCCCACGGGCACGTGGGTTTGGGTTTGGCGGTGGTGGGGGCGGCGGCGGCAGCCGCTCTGGATGGAAATCTGGCGATTGGATATGCACCAGGTACACTTTCTCCATAGATAAAATATAAGTAAATACTGTAATTTGATTTACAATAAGAATTATTTATTCTGTTACTTTAATTTTCTACCATCGTTCTACTTTAGTATTTCTATTTACATGAACAGATAATATTAAAATTAGAATAACGGAAATTCTTGGATCGGGTCCTGCCATACACCAACACATATAAATATATTTTTATATATTGACCCGGTCCGTACAAGAATTTTCGCCCAATAGGATCATGTATTTATTTCATTTAAAAAACAGGTAAATTAGAAATTATTTTTATTTAAGTGAAATAATATTATTTTCCTAGACTATATGTTAATAAATAATATTTTGTTTATATATTATTAATTGGGAATAGGTTGGGTTGCAACGAGCACAACTTTGCTAATAGGATGGAATGCTTCAAATGCAATGCTCCCAAGGAAGCCAGTAGCAAATCCTCGTTCTAAATGCATCAAGATTCTCTATTTTTTTGGGGGTAAATTAATTAGTTAATTATTATTAATCAAACTTTTTATTTTATTTATATATATATATATATATATATTCTGATTTGGATATTATATTGTATATGAATTTTCAGGTCCATAAATTAAAGTTGAGTAGAGAGAATCAAGAAAAGAAGAAGCACATCAATTTTCGTGTTTTTAAGAATTTATTTTGTCGTGTTAAGTTTAATTATAATGATTTAAAGATTATATAACTTAGGTTTTAATTTAAATTTGATTTTCGAGCTTAAGATTAATGTTGGAGTACCAAATACAGCTAGCCTTGTATTTCTTGTTTTGCTTTGTTTTGATTTGATATTGATGTGTGCTAATTCAAAAACAGCACTACGTTTTTGTCCCCTCAATTCTATCCTCTCATTAATTTCTATATAAAATTTATCCAATTAAAGTCGGGAATTTCTATATGAATTTGTTGTTTGAATAAAATTTAACCTATTAATCATATGTTTACAATGAGATAAACCCTTGTTGAATTGTCGTCTCATCTGAAAGTCCGAGATTATAGATAAATGGAATAATTTAGTATTTATTCTCTAACACTTTCCCTCACTTGTTGGCCGATTTATTCCTACCAAATGGAGTTTTCGTATGGGTGGAGGCTAAATGCTATAATACCATATTGAATTAACATCTCTTCTAAAGGACCGAGTTTAAAGAGAGATTGAATAATTTATTTATTATTATTCTCTAACAACCATGGTCATTATTGACTACCGCCCAATTTATGGTCACATTTTCATAAAGTATACGAACCTCAAATTCTCTGTCTTTCACATATATAATATGTGTTGGAGTGCAATAACGATCGAAGCGTGGTGCTTGTGCTGCTCTACGGTTTAAATATTAAAGTTGTGCCGTTACCACTAGCTATAGCTTTTGGTAAATCGACAATCATTTGATCATATAATTGGTATCAGAACCAATGTCACGTGTTCCCATGAGTTGCAAGGTAGCGCATTTATTGGGAGATAGATTATTTGTATGCAATAATTATCCCTGCTTGGAGAGCGATCGAAGCGTGGTGCTTGGGCTGCTCTACGGTTTAAAGATTAGAGTTGCACCGTTATCAGCAGCTATAGCTTTTGGTAAATCGACAAGCACTTGATCCTACAATATACATTGCAATAAAGTTTTGCAAAATAATACACACACATATATATATATATATATATGTATATAGTAGAATAATGAAATTTTACATAAAATACTACCTTATTTCTATGCAAATCACTCAATTTAGTCATTTCAAATTCATTAATAAGTATTTTGAAATTCTAGCTAGTACTCCATTTCTAACATGATATGAAGCTCTTTCAATCAAATATATAATTAATTTATAAGGTTTTAAAAAAAGTAAATATAATAAAAGTAAATGATTACAAATCCAAGTTAACATTGGATTCCCGAGCTTTTGAGTTCTTTTCATTGACCTCTTTAATGGGGCATGCTAAAGCTAAGAGATAAGTGGTCAAAAAGTAACCACACATTGATTAATGTCTATTACTACACTCCATTATTTAGCTTTTATGGAGATTCTTGTCCCACTTTAAGATGGCTTTACATTCCCTAATGTGGTTTGTTGATACAAGTCAATTGAGGCCTAGGGTATATTTATATATATCATGCTTACTTATAGGCTAATGATTTGACTCTTCATTCCTTCTCATTTTGCAATGATAACTTGAATATCTTTAATGGATTGGTCTTTGCTACCTTATGTGGTAGATCCATCTATTAGATGAGTATATTTTCATCCAATGTTGATGTGAATATACCCATTTAATGGATGAGACTACCCCATGGGGTAGCCAATAATAAATATCTTTAATGAAAGAAATCTGTCGAATGAAAATGTTTGTATGGATCTGATTTGAGTTCCACTTATATACAACTTCAATATGAGTGGTCTGAAATTATTAGTGTGTTACTTTATTTAAAATATATTATGTTTAATATTGTGTTGGTGTATAAGTGACTCTCAAATCGTGTACATACAAATATTTACCCTGCTGGGGCCATCGGGACGGTAATAAACTATCTATGATCTAAAGAATATCTAAATTTGTAAATATATATTACTTTGTTATCCTAAATATTCAAAATAACATTTTAATCTTCTGTTTCGTGAATTAGATAAATGAAATTTGCATATTGAATATCTCTAAATTTGTGGAAAAAAATTTATTTTCTCGACAAAAGAACATACTAACATGCCAAGAGTGTGTGATACACAAATAATCATACGTCTGCTTCGATTTTCAAATCAACTAGTTATAGGAAGACCAGTGAATAATTTCAAGATTCCCAATTCAACCATTACTTATGATGTCATTGGATTTATCGTTTACTAAAAATTATATCTAGTGATAACTTGACAAAAATGGAAAACAATATAGCATCCTTAAAAATTATGAATACGTCAATATTTTTAAATGTCAATTTGCTTATAAAATTTATGAAACCTGTAAATTTTAATTTTAAATTGTTTATAAATTTTTATGAAACCTGTAAGTTTTAATTTTTTACTGTGATGATCCATGATAGCGATTACTAGGAAAGTTTTTTTATCGGGTTCTTAATGAGATTAAAAGATTGTTTTGTTGAGCCTCGATCATAGTCCAATTAGTTGTAAAGGCTCATCCCTTATAATCTATGTTGCACGGATACGGATACGCGGATACGTGGATACGCAGATACGGGTACGACTGCACGAGATTTTCAAAATTTGTAGGATACGATACGTTCGGATACGGCAAATTTTATTAATTTATTTATATATATATAAATATATAAATAATAATATTTGTAATAAATCAAGTTTCAAGCATATAATCAACATTAAACACATTAGAAATCAGAATAAAGTTGCAAACTCACCGACTTCACGACAAATGGTAAAATATTAATCCAGGGCATCTAAAAATTTCAAGCATATAATCGATATAAACAAATTAAAGTGGTTAGGAAATAGGGATTTAGTTAAATAATTTAATTTTAATTACAGTTTCAACCCTATTTTTTTAAAAAAATTCAAAAGTTGCCATATCCTACCCGTATCGGATACGGTCAACAGCGTATCTAGACCGTATCCGAAATAAAAATTTATTTTTTATCCTCGGATACGCACGTGGCGTATCTGATACATATCGGTGTCGTATCCGCGCATATCCATATCCCAGAAGTATCCGATACTTGACCGCAAAATTTTTTGGAGTATCAGTGCAACATAACTTATAATAGATTAGAGTTTCATTCCTCCACCTCCATTTAGTTAGGATTTGGAAAAAAAAAAAAAGATTGCTTTGTTAGTACACAGCCGTCCTTTGTTCGAAAAAATATTGCTTTGTTATTCCTTCTTTTTACAGGCAAAAAAGCTACTATCAATGATAGCGATTAATTACTAGGAAAATTTCAAAAGATTGCTTTGTTATAAAACAAAAGAGTCCATGTTGTCCTTAAGAGCGATGATTTTGAGAATATCTACACCATACATCTGGTCTATATTTTGTATAAATACTCTAAAAAATATTGCCCTTAAAAACGGCAACAACACAAGCTTACATAAGATATAGAACCACTTATAGCATCATGATAAGTTACAAAACAATTATATATTATAAAATATCATAAATGTTAAAAATAACAAAAAAATAACCTACTTAAATAATGATTTTAATAATTATAAAAAGTTATACAAATACAAAACATATGCAAAAAATTACTAGTATATATTGTTAAACTGAAAGATGGATTATTGTAAATTATTTAATTGATATATATATATATATATATATATATATATATATATATATATATATATATATATATGAAAGGATAAAATTAATTGATTTAGCACCCAAGTTTATCTATTAACATAATAGGACGACATTTTGTATTTTTTATAAATATTTTAATTAGTATCTAAGGTTCTCTAAAATTGCTTGTTTAATTATCTCTACTAGTATTTGAGTACCATATCATGTTTTTGTGATGTTTTTTAGTACAATTAATTTTTATATAAATTAACAATATTTTTAAAAAAATATTTTATCTATTGCTTGATGATCTGGTTACGTTTAGTTGTAATCCATTGCAAGATTTTCTGTTGTTCAAGATTGTGATGTGTTTGCGCTGAAATTGGTGATTCATTGTTAATGTTTCCTGTTGGCGATTTTGCATTGTCCAAGTATTTGTGAATTGATCCACAAATATCCATCATTGCAGCAGATTGGGGCTTTTAATTGACTTGACTAGTTTGAGTTCTTGACATTGTTTTTAGGGAAAATTACGGGCCGGTACACTTTGATGAAACATAATCTATCCTAGTCCAGCGAAAAAATATTAGTTGACATAAGTCCATTCTTGGTTGAAATGACCATAATAACCCCATGTGGTCCATGTGGTCCAAGCGGTCCACGCGGTCCAACCAATCTTTAATAAAATTGCATTCTTAGCCCTAGAAAATGTTTAAAGAACAAACTATGCCACAATATACTATTCATCATCGTTTTCATCCTAATATTTATCAAACAAAAACATTATATGAACATGAGATCCTTCAGTTTCTGTCATCTCGAGATGAATCCCAAGAGCATACTTTTGCAAAGGACTCACGGTTTATATAACGTTCGTCTAATTATAATTCAACCCGATTTGAAGATCATGTTAAAAATAAATAAAAGGCCCAACATGCTTCCGTATTACAATAAAATTTTAGCAAACTGAAAAATACCATTTTGACCATAACGGTACCGGGTGAGGTGGGTCGCAACTTCCACCAGTCGAAAACTTACTGCCTCCAGACTATTTTACGAATGGCTCCTCACCATCCAACCTCAGCACACGGGCGAGGTTAGTCTGCCAGTTATCCGACTCCTTCAGAAACCGCACAGCACAGCCCTAATTCGTTTCCTACCTTAGGGCGTAAGGTATATTCAAGATATAAAAAAGATTTAAAGAAATCTGGGAGATAGCTGGGCAACAGCCTTATTTTTATTCTGGAATACTTATAACATCTATTACATTAAAACGTCTCCTTTTGGGAGGAGACAAACTTGTTTAGCCTCTCATATAGATGAGGCTTGACTCAAGAACACATAAACTTGAAACAAACAGAACAATATTACAGACACTGATGAAATAAAAGAAAGAAAATAAATATTACCAAGCTAAGAAAGCTGAAGATTACAAAGCTTGGAGACTACAATATTTATTTTCAGAAAACTATGGAGAATTTTCGATGTCCTTAGCTTCCTGAATGCCTTGGTATTTATAGAAGTCTGGAGGTGGATGTGAAGTCCGGACTTCAAGTCTTGTTAATAATCAGACGTCATTGCATGCGTCTTCTATCTTGTTTGGTATCTTGTGGTCCCTTCGACTTTCGGCCGAAGAGATGTCCTACCATTTTGTTTTCTTTTTCAAATGGTAGTGGTCCTCGTCAGAGTCACATGGCTCTTGTCTCCCTGTGGTCCCTAAAAATTTGGCCTTTGCAGTCCACGTGGGAATTTTCCACGTTTGCCTGGTCCTGCTTTGTCCTCTTTCTTTTGGTCCCTTTTGACAGGGAATCATTTCCCGAACAGTGGCTCTTTCTGCTCTGGGCAGCTTGGGCAGATGTAGTCATGCCATCTTCCCACATGAGCCATGTTGCAAAACTTCCGACTCGTTTCTTTGGTTGCCGGAATCTTGTTGTCCCATAATATCTGCCTCTTCTTTTCAAAGATGTCCTCGGCAAATTTTGTAGTATGGCTTGTCATGGCGTTAACCATGAATGATCCGTTTGCTGTTTTTTGGAATATTTTGAACGGATACTTGACTTTGTCCATCTCCGTGAGACAGACCCATAATCCCCAAGCTCTTCTGGTTGTAATGTCGTCTTCGGTGAGCGGGGAAACTAGTGTTGTTCCTTCGGGCGGTGGTTTTATTTGATCCATCGCCTTCCAGTTAGGCCTTTGTAACTTTACAAAATGAAAGCTAGGGTGAAGGCCTTTTCCTGTGATTTCTGGGGCTGCAGTTATGAATTTTAGCTCCAGAACGTCTCCCCGTCCCAGTGTATGATTATTTTGCCATGAGTCATGCACTCCTTCAGAGATCCAATCCGGTAATTTTGTGATTTCCGGAAAACTTGGTGTTGTGGTAAAGACTGAGGCTAGGCAGCCAAAATCGAACCACTCACGAATACTTTCTGGTTTGACACCAGGATGCATCCACATTCTTTGGTATTTTCCTGACCAGTCTGCTGTAATTTTTCCAGGAATTATACCCATTCTTGTACAAAGTTTCTCCCATGATCTTTGATATTCCTGCAAAGGGGAAGTTGGGGAAACAATATTCTCGTTAGTATTAACCTTAGATTTGCCCGCCGATGGCCTAAGATTAATCTCTCCCTCTTTACCCCTGAGGTGCTGGGTTGGCTTGATTCTTCCGATATCCCAGATACCTTGGAATCAATATTTCCTTCTGTATCTTCCCCGAAAGGATCAATACTAGGACCTGTAGTGGCGGTACTTGAATCCTCCACACCGGTTGATGAGCCCGGCTCTCTGAAACACGACTTTAGCTTCACCGATGAAGCATCCCGTCGGAGGGGAATATAAAGACTGTCCCATAAACAGGTGTGAGCCTGCATGGTAGCCTTCATAGCCTGTTGGACCTTCGTGAGATCCAGTTCCTGTACTTGACCCGCAAATTGAGAATTAATCACCAGGCCGTTGATCTTCTTGTCTAGCTCCTCCAGATTTTCTCGGAGGTGCTTTGATCTCGTGATGATGGAATTAGCTTCACTTGCTTCCATCTCTCGTCAAAAAATCTGCAAGAATATTTTTATCAGATTTTACAATGACAATATCATAATCATAATATTGGCATTCAGCTTGCCATCTTAAAATTCTAGCCTTTTCTGGTTTTGATTCAATTTTATTTTTTAAAAAGGCTTTGACACTCGTATTATCTATTTTCAAGATAAATTTCTTTGCAAGTAGGAAAAGTGGCCATTTCTTAAAAGCCTTTCGAACAGCAAAGAACTCATTCTCGTTGATGTGCCATCTGATAACTTCGTTGTTATCAAATAGCCCACTACAATATCTGCATGGCACTTCTCCTTCTGGTGTAGTTTTCATGAGACCTGCCGCCCACCAGTGATCACTGGCATCTGTGTATAATACCAGTTCATCCTCGTCGTTTGGTATTGCAAGCTTTGGTAGTTGCCTGCAAACCTCCTTCAGCTGTTTGACAGCTTGTCTATGATCGTCATTCCACTCAAATTTAACATCCTTTTTGAGTAGTGGACTGAACACCTTCCTGTGGTTTGCTAGATTGTTGATAAACATCCCAGCGAAATTAACAACTCCTAAAAAACTCTGAAGTTGTTTTAAATCCTTGAGGTCATCCGGATATCCTTGTACTTTTTCAACAATATGATTTTGCAGGATGATTCCAGACTCATCGATCTCAATTCCAAGGAACTCGATCTGTCTTGTAGCAATTACTGCTTTCTTTTCGGAAAGCACCAATCCTTCCTTGTAACAAACGTCTGAAAAGATTTCCAGATGTTTAAGATGTTCTTTCATGTTTTTTGACGCTATGAGGATGTCGTCAATGTACACGAACATGAAGCTGAAGTAATCCTTGAAAAGATTATCCATCTTCCTCTGATATATCTGGGGAGCATTTGCTAATCCCATTGGCATGACATTCCAGATATAGTGTCCTTGTGGTGTGGAGAATGCCGTGAACTTTCTGCTTGCTTCCTCCATTTTAATCTGGTAGAACCCAGACTTGCAATCGAATTTAGAAAACACTTTGGCATTCTTGATACTATTTACCAAATGTTCTCTGCTTGGGATAAAATATCCATCGAACTCCAAGATTTCGTTGATCCCTTCATAGTTGATCACCAATCTCGGCTTTCCTCGTTTAATTTCTCCATGATTTCTTACCAGAAATCCTGGGCTGCTGTATGGAGAAATACCTGCTGAGATTAACTTAAGGTCAAGATGCTCCTTAAATATGATCTGCATATCCTTCCGATCTTCCTGGTTCATGGAGATCGGCCTGTACCTAACAAACTCATTTTCTTTTCCAGTTTTCACCTTCAAAGTAGCTCTGAGCTCATTTTTGTTCCACCATGCCAGTGGATCCTCGTTGTAGTTCCTACGAATCTTCCTTTTTACATCCTCTAGAGTGATTCGCTCTTCGAGGGTAGATTCAGGTTGTAGAACTTCTTCTCGTAAAGCATTTTTCAGTAGCAACAGGGTTTCTGGAGTTACTCTTTCCTCATCATGTTCTCTGAAAGACATGATATTAACCCAGTCAAAAGTTTGTGACCCCCTTTCACTAGGACCTTGTTGTCGGAACTGAAGAATTGCCTCTCCAAATTTCCGCTGATCTTTCATCTTTGGGTGTCGAAGTTTCCTTCATCACCACGCTTGTTGCGAAAACGAATAGGGAATTTTCGGTGAAACGCCTCCCGTAATCGTTGTACCATAATCTTATGATCACATAGAGTTGTGAAAATAAGTCTTCTCGTTTCATTCTCTTGAGTGAATGTCTTGAATGTCTGTAGGAAATTGTTTCCTAACAGCATATCTGCACCTGTATCATGGAAATATATAGGTGGAGTTTTGACTTTGTACCATGGGGTACCGCCTGCTCCGCCGAGAATTATTTCCGCTCCTTGGACTCCTTCATTAAGAATAAGGATCCGTTTGGAAAAGTCTCTTCCGGCAATGGCTGGTAATTTCTCACCAACGTCTTTGGGGAAGATTTCTCGCCTGGCAGTGCATATTCCAGCTCCGGAGAAAATGTATGCTGCAAAATATTCTACCCTGTATTTCTCGTATAACATCCCAATGGAGATGTATATGGAGAATGGACTGGTGGTCATCTGATTCGGTATCTCTTTCCGTCGACCGTGAATTCCATTCCATCTTGCAATCTTTCCCAAGGTTTATGTTCCTCAAGAAATTCAATTCCTAGAATAAGCTGTTCTGGGATCCGTCCGGCAATGCCTTCAATTGTGAGGTCAATTTCACCAATTTGAAGGTTTCCTTGAAATTTTCCAACTGTGGGTTGTTGCAAATAATATAGAACATCGCAGGGGAAGATATTATTCTTCTTGGTGATGTCGAAAATTATCTGCACTTCTCTCCAGCCTTCTGGGCACTTCAGTTTTCCTATTGTTGTGAAAACATCAGGAATTTTCTGAATTCTGCTTGAGGCTGCCTTCTGCTTTTCCTTTGGATAGTTGCTGATTAACCTATCATGTTGGAAAGACATCCTTCTTGGCTCGATCATAAGGCTCCTGCTTCTGTTGAGAACAGGTTGATCTTGTACCTCATGTCGATCTCTCCTATTGTCGGAGTATTAATGATGTCCGGCAATACTGCTTTGGCGAAGTCTTCGAAGATTCTGGGAACTTCGATGAATTCCTTTCTCAAGAATACCTCGGAATGATGAGTATTCGAGAGTGCGTATGACACCTTGTAGGTGGTCGAGTAAGGTCTGTTCCCTTCTTTCATCAAATCTTCTCTTTTAAAATCTTGATGAAGAGTGAGAACTTTGTTGAAGTCTCGATCTCCTAAATTGTATGCAATCCTTGGATAGATGTTGAAGGCCATCTTTCCTGCATACAGATTTCCTGCCACTGCTCCCAAACAAGAATCTTTGAGGTTCGGGATTCTCTTGTCAAAGATTGCCAGGTTGAGGGGCGAATCAATTCCTTCTTTGAAAGTTGCCTTGATGATTACTCTAATGGCTCCAATATGAATCCATGAGAGCGTGTTCGCAACTTCTCTTTTGACCTTGTTCTTAATCTCCTGGATTTCTCTGTAGGGGATTAACTGCATCTCAATTTGGTTTCCCGTGAATTCCATTGGGATCGCAAATTCACCTATTGTCACCCTATGGATAATCCGATGCTTTCTGCTACGAAGACCAATCATATCCATGGCTTTTTCCATTGCTCCAATTGTAAATCCATCATACATCTGAAGCTTTGGTTCTTCTTTCATGATTCTCATAAGGGTTTTATGAGAAACCGTGGTATGCGAGAAAAACCCCGATGGTTCTTCTCTAATCACGTGCTGAAGGAACTCTCCTTCACTCTGATTCTGAGCTAGATTCACCTCCATCTTCAGAATAGATCTCTTCTTCGTAGATGCTTTCATCTGAGGGAATATCATCAAATTGATACACCTGTACCAAATCCTGAAAATAGACAGCATCCTCAAATTCCTTGGTATGCTCGAACTGTCTAACTCCTCGGCTTTGGTTTTCTGGACAATCTGTAGAGATAGTCCTCTTGCTCCGCATGTCCAGCAGTTACAATCTCTGAAATTCTCATTGCTGAAGCCCATTCATCAATAAGAAGTTCTCTGTTTTTGAAATCCAAATTATCCATGTTGAGCATAAGTCCATATGGATGGATTGGATCTAGCTGTGGCTTCCCATATGGCGTCTGATGAATATCTGGCCTTCGGGAACGGTTCCTTGTTCATACTGGAGGATCCAAAGTTGCTGAGGTGAAATCATCCCTGTGTGGCATACTTTGGTCTCCTTCGGGTGGATTGTGTGACCCGAAGCTCTCTTGTGGTGGAGGTCTTTGTACAAGCTCTCCTGTCTTGATTTCTACGAGATTTAATCCCGCAAATGAATCAGCAAGATCCCTTAGATCTTCAAGATCCCGTAGATCTTCCAGGTTGATTCTTTCCATTACTTTGTGGGAAGTATGGGTTCTCCTCGTAGGACTGCAATCATTTTTTCAGACTCAGTTAACGGCCTTCGGACCTCCTCTGCTTTCCCCTTTTGGTGTAAAAGGGGTTCTGTTCCGTAAGATGGTGGCAACCATCCTCATTTTCTTCTTCCTGTAGGACTGGGCCTTGACTCCAATTCCTTTACTCGGGTTTGAACATCTTGAAGGTTTTCAAGAATCTCCTTCTGATGTTTAATCATGGTCTCCATCTGACTCTGGATCTGATGGATTTGTGTAGGGACATGGTATTGAAGATATCCATAGCGCTGCACTGTCTTTTGGATCTCTCTAAGATCTTGGGAAATCTTAGAAGAATCGGGCTCGATTTCTCGAAAGGTTGGCTCTCCCATCTTATTCATCCGGTCCGGACCCTGTTGGATCATTGGGGTCTGGTACAACGTCCTCGTGTTCAGGATGATTGTCCTCCTGAAGTTCGGCTAACTGGAACTGAAGTTTGAGGTTCACTTGATGAAGCCTCTTCGCCATCCTTTCCAATTTCTTGTAATGATTTATGCTTGGAGTGCATAAACCTGTTCCTCGTAATTGTTTCCACTTATGGTTGAAGCGTTGAGCTTCTGCCATATGCTTTTGATTTAGTTTTTCCAATTTCTGGAAATACCACCTGTAAGAATGACACTTCGAACAAACGTTCGGGTCCATATTTTTCTTGAATCGTCTCCTCCGTATAGGTTACACATTAATATTCAAGATATTATCATAGTATTTCCAGAATAAACCTAGGCTCTGATACCATTTTGTGAAAAAGGATCGCAAAAATGGGGACTTGTAAAAAGACGATGTTAAATGTTGCTTTTTATAAATATAAGGATATAAAAGATAATTAAATATTATATATAGACTTCTTTGTAATTTAAACAAAAGCCTAAAGGATAGAATGCAATATATCAAACTATTGAGGGGTAAAAGAGTCATCATAAAACACCCAATTGATTTGAAAATTTGAAAAGTGGACTTATTTCAACACAATTGTTTCCAATTTGGCTTTTTATGCACTAAGATTTTTTCTCAAGACTTAAGTAGATTTTGTGTCACCAAAGTGGACTTCCATGTAATTTCCCCTTGTTTTTAATTTGAGAGAGTAATTAAAATTTTCTTCAACCTTCAATTTATCGTTCTATTTATAATCTCAGAAGGCAATTCAAAGATATCTTTTTTTTTCCACCTTAGATATATGTTAGTAATTTCTTAACGATCTAACCATTTTGTTAGATCAAATACGGAATAAAATGGATAAATATTATACCTCCAGCCATTGTTTTTTGCTCACAAGATATTCTAGTTTTTGGCTCTTCTAAGCCTTCACAATCTCACTTTAGATTGTGTTTTATGGCTTAATTAGATTGTTGGCATAGGGACCCAAAACATGGTATTTATAGACTCTAACCATCATAGAGATTCTCCATAAGTTATGACATGGGGGAGATGAATCAATGTGGAATTTATGGGCCACTAAATGAACTAGTAACATCCTTAATGAACTAGTAACATCCTTATGCTTAATTCATATGTTACTAACATTCTCCCACTTGGTCCATATATTTCACCATTCACCACAGTAAGAAACAAAAATACATGAATCATGGCGATAGTTTCTCTTAATACGAGTATTATCTTCCATGTATCACAATGCGTCATGTTCCTCAAATCCCAGTCCATATTTCTTAATGAATAAACCATATGTTTATTCAAGGTCCAAACATCAATGATATTTCTCAAAATAAATGTGCACACAAGTCAAAATATGAGAAAATATCACAAACAGAGTTTCACAAACATTCGTTCTTATAACGAAATTTACATAGATGAACCAAGTCCCATTCTTTCTACATGATCCTTAAATTTTAGTGGTGGCATGCCTTTTGTCAAAGGATCAGCAACCATTATTTTGGTACTAACGTGTTCAATAATCACTGTTTTATCTTTAACACGTTCGCTTATGGCAAGATACTTGATGTCGATGTGCTTGCTTCGACTACCACTTTTATTATTCATAGCCATAAAAACTGCAGCCGAATTATCACAATACATTTTCAAAGGCCTAGAGATCGAATTAACGACTCTAAGTACAGAAATGAAACTCTTCATCCATACACCATGTGATGTAGCCTCAAAACAAGATACGAACTAAGCTTCCATAGTGGAAGTAGCAGTCAATGTCTGCTTTGCGCTTCTCCAAGATACAGCTCCACCAACAAACATAAAAATGTATCCTGATGTTGATTTCCGTGAATCAACACAGCCAGCGAAGTCTGAATTAGAGTAGTCATTCACTTCTAGATTATCGGTCCGTCTATACATAAGCATGTAATCTTTGGTCCCCTTAAGGTACCTCATTACTTTCTTTGCAGCTCTCCAGTGGTCCATACATGGATTACTCTGATATCTTCCTAACATCCCAACAATAAATGCAATGTCAGGTCTTGTGCAGACCTGAGCATACATTAGGCTTCCAACGGCAGAAGCATAAGGAATGTTCTTCATTTGTTCCATTTCAAAATCATTTTTCGGGCACTGGTTCAAATTGAAACTGTCACCCTTCACAATGGGAGCTATACTTGGTGAACAATATTTCATCCGAAATCTCTCTAAAACTTTGTTGATATAGGTCTCTTGAGATAGGCCCATAAGAAACATCACCCATATCTTTCATATCAAAGTTGTTAGAGAGAAATTGTTTCACCTCATGTAGCAAACCCTTATCATTGGTTGCAAGTAAAATGTCATCCACATACAGAATAAGGAAACAAATCTTACTCCCACTGACCTTCTGGTATATACATTGATCCATAATGTTCTCTACAAATCAAAATGAAGAGACAACATCATGAAATTTCAAATACCACTGACGGGAAGCTTGTTTCAATCCATATATAGATTTCTTTAGCTTGCACACCAATTGCTCACTACTACTAGAGAAAAATCCTTCTGGTTGTTTCATGTAAACCTCTTCCTCTAGATCTCCATTTAGAAAAGCTGTTTTCACATCCATTTGTTGCAACTCCAAATCGAAATGTGCAACTAATGCCATGATGATACGAAGTGAATCTTTCTTTGATACATGAGAGAAGGTCTCCTTGTAGTCGATTCCTTCCTTTTGAGTAAATCCTTTAGCGACAAGTCTTGCTTTATATCTTTCAATGTTGCCTTTTGAGTCTTTCTTTGTTTTATAGACCCATTTACATCCTATGACTTTTACACCATCATGCAACTCAACAAGATCACAAACTCCATTAGATGCCATAGAATTCAACTCATCTTTCATGGCATCATACCATAAACTTGATTCTTTACAACTCATGGCTTGTGAAAATGTTTGAGGATCATTTTCGACTCCAACATTATAGTCCGCTTCTTGTAAATACACAACATAATCATTAGGTATTGCTGATTTCCTTACTCTAGCAGATCTCCTTAATGTTGTATCAACATTTTCCTCAGGATCATGTTGTTCAACTGGATGTTCAATAATTTCTGGCAATTCTTGAACATCTTGATCTATTGGAATATTATCAGCAGCTTGTGGAACTTCAATGATTGGTTGTCCAACACCCGTTTGAACTTGAGGAGTGTTGCGAATGATAATAAATCTATCACTTGGAGTGGAAGTTTGAGCGTCAATATGATTTCTTTCAGAAACAATGTCCTGAAATCAATCACTCCCACTGATCAAGTCATTCTCAAGAAACTTCGCATTTCTTGATTCCACAATCCTAGTACTATGAGATGGACAATAGAATCTATAACCCTTTGACCTTTCGGCATATCCAATGAAATATCCACTAATGGTCATTGGGTCTAGTTTCTTCTCTTGTGGGTTATAAACTCTTACTTCCGACGGGCATCCCCAAACACGTGTATGTCGCAAACTTGGTTTCCAACCTTTGAATAAGTCAAATGGTGTCTTTGGGACAGCCTTAGTTGGAACTCAGTTTAATATATACACTGCCGTTTTAAGAGCATCAGTCCACAAGGATTTAGGAAGCTTGGAGTTACTTCGCATACTCCTCACCATGTCTATTAAAGTTCGGTTTCTTCTTTCTGCTACACCATTTTGGTCTGGAGAACCAGGCATAGTGTATTGGGCAACTATCCCATGCTCTTGAAGAAACTTCGCAAATGGACCAGGTGCTTGTCCATCCTCAGTGTATCTACCATAATATTCTCCACCTCTATCCGTTCTCACGATCTTAATTTGTTTTTCGCATTATTTCTCTACTTCGGCCTTAAAAACTTTAAAGGCGTCTAGTGCTTCGTTCTTGTTATGAAGCAAGTAGATATACATATATCGTGAATAATCATCAATGAAAGAGATGAAATATCTCGGACCATGCGAGTCCGTTACTAGACTACAAATATTCTGAATGTATGATCTCTAATATGTCTGTACTCCTCTTAGCACCTTTCTTGGACTTATTGGTCTGCTTTCCTTTAATGCAGTCCACACAAGTACTGAAATCAGTAAAATCCAAAGTACTAAGTACTCCATCATTCACTAATCTCTTAATCCTATCTATGGAGATATGACCCGATCTCCGGTGCCACAAAATAGAGGAATCCTCATTCATAACACATCGTTTTATACCAGTGTAAACATGCATAGTATCATAAGTAGCATTATTTTGTAAATCAATAGAGAAAAACCCATCAGACAATGTACCATTCCCAACAAGATCAGATTTATAATATAAACTGAAAGATAGTTCTGAAAACTTAAAGGAATAACCAAACGGTACAAGTCTTGAAACTGAAATTAAATTCCTAGAAAAACTAGGAATATAAAATGTCTTTTCTAAATTCAAAATAAAACCACTGTTTAGAACTAGACTGCATGTTCCAACAGCTTCCACATATGAGCGCATCTTATTTCCTGAATAAATGTATTGCTCGCTTTCCACTAGTTTCCTTAGGTTTCGCATACCCGGCAAGGTATTCGAAATATGGATTGTAGAACCAGAATCAATCCACCATGTGTTATAAATAAAATCAACCATATTAGATTCATAACAGACAAATGAGATTGGTTTACCTTTTGTCTCAAGCCATTTCTTGAATTTGGTGCAATCTTTCTTCATGTGTCCCTTCTTTTTACAGAAGAAACACTTAGATTCCTTCTTGGTTCCACCTTGGGGCGGTATTTTACCTTTCCCTTTCCATTTGGCTTGGTTTATGTCCTTTCTTTCCGTTGCCATAAACACACTTTCACTCTTTTCCATGGTCAATCTTCCCTCCTCTTGTTGAACACACATGGTCATAAGTTCATTAATTGACCATTTATCCTTATGTGTGTTGTAGGATATCTTAAAGGGTCCATATTGACTTGGAATAGTGTTCAAAATATAATGCACAAGGAAAGACTCAGACATCTCAACCTTAAGAGTCTTTAGTTGAGCCGCAATGTCCCTCATTTGCATGATATGCTCACGCACACCTTTCACAGTAGTGATCCTCATGGATGAAAATTTCATAATTAGGGTGCTGGCTAGTGCTTTATCTGAAGTCTCAAACTGCTCATCAATAGCTGGTAGCGTTTATCGTGTACGCCCAAATTAACCACACTCGATCCTCAAGATTGATAACAATAATGTAGTAGCGTGAGTAGGGATCGATCCCACGAGGAGGTGTGAATCTTTGTGTTAATGAAAATCAAAACAAAAGAATAATAAAGGATGGGTTTGTGAGGTTGAATTATACTAATTAAAATTAAAACTAAAGATTAACTAATGAAAACGATTCTTGGTATCGGTCGACTCTTCCTTGGAATTATCATATATTTCATCGATTCACAAAAGACTCAATTTTTCATATGAATATTCATCATTGGACGTCTAATCCAATAATCAAAGTCCTATCTCACCTTACGTTTAGTTAAGTAGCCCAAGCGTTCTAGTTTAACCCTTATCAAACAATCAATCAAAAGACATGCGATTAAGATTTAAATCGATGATAGCATATGAACTAGTGAGATCGATGAAGCTAAACAACATAATCCAAGCGTCTATGTTTAATCTAGTCAAGTGTTCTTCCTAAGAATTTAACAAACTCACAAGCGGAAATTCATCAACCTTAGTTGCTTCGTAAATTAGAGGGATCAAACGATTCCGTATTTGATATCTAATTTAGCATTAGATTACATGCAAGTTATTAGGTTGTCAATCCAATAAACAAACACAACAATCATATCAATAAAATCAGAAAAACTCTTGATACTCAATAAAATTGATAATTAAAGCATAAGAATCTCCCCAAGATAAATAATTCCAAGGATTTGTCTTCCTCAACCAAGAATTAAAAACTAGCTAGACATAATCTAAGATAAAGCAATAAATAAAAACAAAGGAAAGAAAACTAATCCGATCTTCGCTCGTCGAGGTGTCAATCCCGCCTTCGTTTCGATCTTCGTAGCGTTCTTCAACAAAATTGAGAGAAAAATTGTAAAAATATGCTAAACTACTATACCCTAACTATCTATATGGTTAAAGGTCTGATTTTTGAGTATATATGTATTGGGAGGTTGATGGAGTAGGTTAGAATCCATGTGGGAAGGAAAGAAATCAAGAATTTTAACTTTCCAAAATCCTATTGGCGTAATTACGCCTAAAATGGCGTAACTACGCCTAAATTCCCGTAGCACTGGCGTAGGTACGCCTGAAATGGCGTCTTTACGCCTGATTCTCCATTTTTCTAGCGAATTTCGTATTTTGGCCATAACTTTCTCATACGAACTCCGAATTCGACGAGTTAGCTGTCCACGCGAAGATAACTCAAAGTTCTACAAGTTTTATATGGACCACATTTCCAAAACTTGGCTCGAACATATAGAAATTTGAGGAGAAAAGAGCAACATGTGTCTTGGATTCCGGTTTTTTCCTCTTTTCTTCAACTTTACTCATTCTTTCATCATTTTAGCTTGATTTCTTCATCTTTTCCTACATTTACACAAATATACGATTAGGTAGCATATGTATCAATTTATCCATCAAAATATACCAAATCGTATACAATTAAGCGCAATAGATGTGTCTATTTCTAGTCACATCAAATACCCCCATACTTAAACTTTACCCGACCTCGAGTAAATCAGACAAAACTATAATCTTTTTACTTTGGCTCATAGGTTCATAACAAAGCAACTTGTCCTCACTTTAATGCCTCAACAATTTTAACATGCACAGTAATGAAAGGCGGTGAAAAGTTAACAGTGGAACAAGTTCAATCCCTAAACATCTCATACTCAACAAAGTAGTGAACGTGTGTGTGTGGTCATAAACAAGTGCTGTGTACAAATTATAGATCCAAAATATGCAAAGCCATAATAGTTCAAGTCATACACTAACACAAGTATAAGCTCACTTGCACACTCTTCTCCACTATCTTAGCCACTTTGCAAACACAAATCAAGTAGGTCTTTATTAGCTTGTAGCTTGGCCTAGGTATTGGCTTATGAAAGAAAGGGTAAGGATATTCAAACAAGAGAGTATGATGAAATGCACACTAAAACTTCTCTTCTTGCATGAATTTTTCAAACCTTGTTCATTTTTCAAGGCTTATTTCAACATTTTTTTCTTCTTTTATGCCTTGGCTCCCCTTGGAGTCATATTTTTTATCAAATTTCTCAAGGCATCCATTTTCTTTCATGTATTTCATTCTTTTGATAATAAAGTTCACAAATATAATTCAATGAATTCCCAAGTGCATGTGAATGAAATACATCATACTCCCTTAAAAGGTATGGATTAAAATCATATTTAGGCTAAAAGGGTAGGATGATAAGCTAGTCAAGGAATGTTGAATGGGGGTCTTTAGTATGCTTAGCATACTACCATTCTTTTACATTAAAGCTCAAAAAGGGTACTAGAGATTGATTTTGTTTACATGGTAGGCTTGAAAGGCTCAAACGCATCAAAGATTGCCTATATCACTTTCATGTTTGCAAGTAGTCTAGACATACGCCTCAAAGAGCATGTAGTTAAGTTCTAGCATGTATTAGAGACTTCTTAAGACTATCACAAACTTCACACAATCTCCACTAAGTTATGCACACTTCACAAGTCATGACAAAATCGTGCTCAAAATATTCAACTACTAAGTTAAAGCATAATTTGCATTAGAGTTCAAAGTGTTACAAGGTTAACAATTCACCTATGTTCAAAAGCATGCATGATATCAATTAGGTTTCATCATGGGCTAGTGAATCTAAGCATGTGCTCAAAATTTTTCGATTTTTTTTTTGAATTTTTGTAATAGAAAAGCAATAACACACCACTAATCCCTCCCACATACTTAAATCTTACATTGTCCCCAATGTAAGGCAAAAATACAAGAAACCAGAAAAGTCTAACTAATAAAGCAATAAAAAATAAAAAGAAAGGGAAAAAGGAAACTAACTCCCCTTGGGTTGCCTCCCAAGCAGTGCCTCTGTTTAACATCGGTGGCTCGACGCCAGTTCTCTCGCTTAAGGCGATGCCTATTCGCCTTGCACCTCTTGGAGGGTTTTTGTCTTTTCACTATGTCACCTTCCTCCAAAGAAATCAGTTGAGGTCGATCAAGATCTACCTCATGGTATCCTTTAAGTTGTTGTCCCTTATGCTCGCCTTTGGGAATCTCATTCTGGTGAGATTCCTTGCCATCCACCTCGACCTCTGTTTGTTCTTCAAGTATTGATGGCCTCAGTACCATTGTTTCAGGAGTTTCTACCTCTTTGCCACTGTTCAAGGTGATGTTGTCTTCGAAAAAATAGTCCCAAGGATCCATTTCATCACAGTATTCTTTCGCCAACTCCTCTTCCATAGCACATGATTCATCTAAGTAATCAACATAGTTCTCAGTTGGAAACATACCATTCAGAGTTGTAGGATGTACAAGCTCCTTTTCTTCTATTGGCACATGTGTCTCCTCTTCTAGCTCGGGTGGCATCAGTACCACCTTCTCCATAGTCTCCTCTTCTTCATCACTCCATGATTCGAATGCAATCATGGTCTCCTTTTGATCTGCTAGCCGATCGGCTGATCTTATTAGTTGCTCCATTTGTTACCCAAATTCTGAGTGCTAGCCCTAAATTCCTGTTGAAATTGCACATTACTATCATTAAGTGTTGAAACAAGATCCTCTAAAGACTCACCAGGGGTATGGTATTGAGGTTGTTGTGGCCATGGCGGGTATTGTGGTATGTATGGCGGTAGGGTGGACCGCATGTAAGGTGGAGGTGGGCTCATCCATTGATTGTCACAGTTGAGATTGGGATGATCACTCCAACTTGAGTTGTATGCACTTTGTCCAATCCCTACGCCAAGTTGTTGCACAAGATACTCCAACTCGTCTAGTCGCCTATAGTCCTCCATGAAAAGATCCAATTTTTCAGAACTCAACCTGTAAGCACGAACAAACAAGAGTAGCGGTGGGGGAAAAGAAAGAGAAAGAAACAAAACAGAAAATATTAACACAAAAATATACAACGCCTCCCCGGCAACGGCGCCAAAATTTGTTATGCTTTTATCGTGTACGCCCAAATTTAACCCCACTCAATCCTCAAGATTGATAACAATAATGTAGTAGCGTGAGTAGGGATCGATCCCACGAGGAGGTGTGAATCTTTGTGTTAATGAAAATCAAAACAAAAGAATAATAAAGGATGGGGTTGTGAGGTTGAATTATACTAATTAAAATTAAAACTAAAGATTAACTAATGAAAGCGATTCTTGGTATCGATCGACTGTTCCTTGGAATTATCATCTATTTCATCGATTCACAAAAGACTCAATTTTTCATATGAATATTCATCGTTGGACGTTTAATCCAATAATCAAAGTCCTATCTCACCTTACGTTTAGTTAAGTAGCCCAAGCGTTCTAGTTTAACCCTTATCAAACAATCAATCAAAATACAAGCGATTAAGATTTAAATCGATGATAGCATATGAACTAGTGAGATCGATGAAGCTAAACAACATAATCCAAGCGTCTATGTTTTATCTAGTCAAGTGTTCTTCCTAAGAATTTAACAAACTCACAAGCGGAAATTCATCAATCTTAGTTGCTTCGTAAATTAGAGGGATCAAACGATTCCGTATTTGATATCTAATTTAGCATTAGATTACATGCAAGTTATTAGGTTGTCAATCCAATAAACAAACACAACAATCATATCAATAAAATCAGAAAAACTCTTGATACTCAATAAAATTGATAATTAAAGCATAAGAATCTCCCCAAGATAAATAATTCCAAGGATTTGTCTTCCTCAACCAAGAATTAAAAACTAGCTAGACATAATCTAAGATAAAGCAATAAATAAAAACAAAGGAAAGAAAACTAATCCGATCTTCACTCGTCGAGGTGTCAATCCCGCCTTCGTTTCGATCTTCGTAGCGTTTTTCAACAAAATTGAGAGAAAAATTGTAAAAATATGCTAAACTACTCTACCCTAACTATCTATATGGTTAAATGTCTGATTTTTGAGTATATATGTATTGGGAGGTTGATGGAGTAGGTTAGAATCCATGTGGGAAGGAAAGAAATCAAGAATTTTAACTTTCCAAAATCCTATTGACGTAATTACGCCTAAAATGGCGTAACTACGCCTAAATTCCCGTAGCACTGGCGTAGGTACGCCTGAAATGGCGTCTTTATGCATGATTCTCCATTTTTCTGGCGAGTTTTGTATTTTGGCCATAACTTTCTCATACGAACTCCAAATTTGACGAGTCAGCTGTCCACGCGAAGATAACTCAAAGTTCTACAAGTTTTATATGGACCACATTTCCAAAACTTGGCTTGAACATATATAAATTTGAGGAGAAAGGAGCAACATGTGTCTCGGATTCCGGTTTTTTCCTCTTTTCTTCAACTTTACTCATTCTTTCATCATTTTAGCTTGATTTCTTCACCTTTTCCTACATTTACACAAGTATGTGATTAGGTAGCATATGTATCAATTTATCCATCAAAATATACCAAATCGTATACAATTAAGCGCAATAGATGTGTCTATTTATAGTCACATCAATAGCCTTCGGCAATGCCTTGACATTTTTATGCTCTTCGACAGAACCTCGAATACCAGCAGAGATTTTAGTCCTTATGAACATTACGCAGATACGATTAGATCGCTCCCACTTTTCATAAAGATCAACCTCATCAGGAATGCTGATTTCATTAATTGGAGGTGGTTCGTCTTTCCTTATGGCATAATCAATGTCCATCCACCCTAAATGAAGAAGAATTCTCTCCTCCAAACTTTATAGTTATCACCCTTTAGTTCGGGAATATCACACTTAACATCAGAGAAATTCACAGATTGCATAACTGCATAAAAATTAGCATACATGCTTAGAATTCAAAATTTGAGACTAATTAACATCATTCATATTTTACCAATGTAAAATAATGCTTAAAAATATATGAATCTAGTGACGTAAAACTTGCTTGTGGGCTAAGGTCTTACTCAATTAGATTCATAATAACTATATGATAAAACTATCAAATTATGTTCATTTTCCTAATTCTTGTGGGTAAATAGAAAATATAATTTGATATTCTATCCTAATTAATCATACAAATATAATAAAAAATTCCTGTGGAAAAATCTATTATATTAAATATGACAAATTACAAGTAATTATAATGTGATCCCAAAACACTTAATATATAATTTTGCATAATTAAAGATGCTGTGGCTATTCCTTAATTAATTAAAATTATATAAATCACATAACATTCAATTTAATTCACAAACTATATATAAATTGCATAACTCTCTAAGCAGCATGCCCACAATATTTAATCTTTAATGTACCAAATATTGAACTTAATGTTGCATGTATAATTGAACAAAAATAATTATACGTACAAACAACAAAATAAATAATTTTACCACACAAAACCAAACTATAAATACATGTGTGTGTATATATATACAATGAAACTTTATACTGTAGAAATGAAACGATGAAGCTTTATAATTTCCTGTAGGAAACGAGAAGCATAGGTCATTCATTGTCATCGCACATAAGGAACAGCTGAAACCTTTGACAATTCAAAATTACAGTACACTCGTCTCTAACCTTCAACCAGGTAATTATGACCCGGTTTGACCCAAATAAGAAACCCGATGGTTTCTTAGCTTTAATTTCATCGATATATATATATATATATATATATATATAAAATTTCTTTAGTTTACTGGCAGAGAGAAAAAATAAATAAATAACAAGGCAGAGGCAAAATCATGCTCTGATACCAACTGTTAGTAATTTCTTAACGATTTAACAATTTTGTTAGATCAAATGTGGAATAAATGGACAAATATTATACCTCCAGCTATTGTTTTTTGTTCACAAGATATTCTAGTTTTTGGCTCTTCTAAGCCTTCACAATCTCACTTTAGATTGTGTTTTATGGCTTAATTAGATTGTTGGCATAGGGACCCAAAACATGATATTTATAGGCTCTAACCATCATAGAGATTCTCCATAAATTATGACATGGGGGAGATGAATCAATGTGAAATTTATGGGCCACTAAATGAACTAATAACATCCTTAATAAACTAGTAACATCCTTATGCTTAATTCATACGTTACTAACAATATAATCACAAGCATCGTACGAATTCTTGTAGGCTATTTTATTGTGCTAATCTTGCTGCAGCATTGGATCTATTTGGTTCTTGGGATATGGGATATTTTTAGTGCGCGTTGTCAGCATTTCTTTTCCTTTTTTTTTTCTTTCACATTTGATGATCTACTTTCGCATTATTTGTTTGAAATCACTAAATATTTTTAGTTCTTCTATTAAATCCAGCAGGTTTCGATCTATTTGTGGTGTATCTAAACCATACAAAGAGATAGTTGTCACACAGTTTCCTTGATTACGTAAAAAATCAAGTGGTGGTTGGATATGGGAACAATTCTTTCTTCTTCATCGAACCAGATGTCGGTTCATCTGATATTATTTCGACAGATCTACTTATGCCACTTAGTTCAAGGGGTCGTTGGCTCTCTCATATTGCTTCATTCATTGACAGTTCCAGATACCTTTATTTACATGGAAGTGTCGTTCTTCAAGAGGCTTTTAATTGCATGTCAAAGTTTTCCTGTGTTCTAGTGTTTTGGTTTGCAACAGGGTCGAATCCCAGCAATTCCAAACTACAGGGTGATCATATTGGTTCCAATTCTAGCTATAGTAATGCCTGTACACATGTAAAGCATATTTCTTCAGTAAGACAGGATTTAAGAGGATTTTGGTGGAAGGTCTCCACAAGGAAATCTTCCATTTTTGGTAAGATATCAAGTTTGACTCAGAGGCAATTGTGTATAGAAACTGAACGGATTCAATCATTTCCATTGATTTCATTAGCTGCTATGATGGTACCACCAGTCACGAATGTGTAAGGGCAGTTGGCCTATCTTCTTAATTAACAATTATTGTGGCATATTCTTTTGCTCCTTTCCTGTTTGATTTTTGGTTTTATTTTTTCATTTAAATTTTAAGATTATTTTTTTGTTTTTATTAGTGCAACAAATGCACTAGCTTTTCCACTAGAAACGAGCTCTACAGAGACATATACATGTATAGATCAGACGCCACATGAGATTGAAAATGGGCGATGCGGACCCTTCAACAATCTTTATTTCCAGAGTTTAGCTTTGTCTAAGAATGCAGTTGAGCCTAGAACAGGCATCGAGTTCCCTACCATGTTGGACAGCATGATGGATGGAGAAAGTGATTCCAGTTTCAATTCAGAGGTATGTGCGTCATATCTAAATCTTTAGGAGAAACGTTTCAGTTTTATTGACATCTGTTTTCTAATTTGATAGTTACCTTCGTGATCTAATAAGAGATGCTGTGCAGGGAATCTATTATCTGTAATCTAACAAATCTTGGACACTGGCACATGTCTTTCCTCTATATGGAGTAGTAGAATAAAGAAAAATATAAGAACCTTTGAGTAAAGCAGCATAAGGAATTTTACTTTCTTCTAACGCAAAGTCACAAAAGAATTGGAAAGTTTTCTTCTAATTTGTCACTGGGATTTTTTATGCATAAATCCTAATAGGAATAGATGTAAAAAGAAAAATGCTGTGATGACCAGGGATTATAGGTGTTAATCCCGGAGTATTAATAATCCCTAAAGTGGTTTTACGTGGCGATTTGGAATTTAATCGAGGTGTTGGGCCTTCTGGGCTCGTTTATTTGGGCAGTTGGGATCGTTGGATCCAGAGGTTGAGATTGTATTCACATTACGGTGTAAAACCTAAGAGTTGGGTTTTTGATGTGTCTCGGAATCTCGGGTGCTGTGTGAGCACCGGTAGGGGGTTTTGGAGTTAGAGAGAGAGTTTTTGAAAACAGATGATTTTTAAGGAATCACGATGTATTTGTGGGGCTATTAATTTTTCGGGGTATTTTGCTATAAATACAAGTTGAACCCGAGAATTTTAAGAAAATATCATTTCAGCCCCAATTCCTCCTCCTCTCTCCCGCGCGCGACCCCTTTCCCGATCTCCCCTGCCTCCGCGCGCAAAAGCGGTGTGCCCGCCGCCGTCCGGCCGCCGCTCGCCGCGTGCGACCTATCACCGTCTTCGTCTCGACGAGGCGCACCTTTCCCCTCTGTCAATTGAAGGTTTCGTCGCGTCCTGGAGTCGGATTTTGCAGGTAAGCGTCGATCCCCAATTTCTAGGGTTCTTCGATTTTCGTTTGATTTTGCTTCCGATTTCGTTGGGTAGCCTCCCTTACCCCTTTTGCATCCCTCTCATGTTGTTCCCTGCTTAATTCGGTGGTTTTGGTTCGAAATTATTTTCGAAAATTGTAGGGTTTGATTTCGAAATTTGGGGGTTTTTGGCAGGGGTGTTAATTCGTGCAATGGATCGATTATTGCATGTTTTAAGAGTATTATGATGCTTGATTGAGATCGAATTGAGAAGCTTTGGTTCGAATTTGAAGGATTTTTAAGGGTTCGAATTTAAGGGCTTGTTTGGATTCGAAATTATGGGTGTTAAGTTCGAAAATTGGAGGTTTTTGTCAAGGGATGTTGATTCTTGCTTGGATAGCTTAATTGACATTTTAGATGAATTATGGTATTTTATTGGGTTCGAAATTGTGAGATTAAGGTTCGATTTTTGTAGGGCATTCTTGAACAAATTTCGATTTGTCTCATTTATTTCCTTCCCTGCATGTACCCTGCCCCGGGTCTTTTAAGAGGATAATTGTCTTGTGTTGACAATATTTTGAGGGATATGTGTGTGCTTGAGCATGGGTTGCATGTTCGTAATTAATTGTGAATTATTTATCGTGTTAGCACATCATTCCTCGGGGCATGGAACTCGAGCAAGGTTGGCTCGGACTTCGGAGATTTAAGGTACGTGCGACGTACGAGCATTACTATATATATGTGAAATGCATAAGGTATTTTTGATTGCATTGAATGTTTTGCGTATGGTTATACATATATGTTGATATAGCCAAGGAATGACCCAAATCTTGATATCGCCGCTTGTAGCGTGCGTGACATTAGAGTAGGATGACTCTTACATGATATATGGGGTATTGGGTTTATATGACTATATTATGAGACATTTGAGATGTCTAGGTTTGTAGAATCACGTATTCTTCGTGAGACATTGAGATGTCTAGGTTCGTAGAATCATGTATTCATTATGAGACATTTGAGATGTCTAGGTATAATGGAAAGCGAGATTATGAAATCAATATTAGATATTGATATATCTATATTTGCATATATATGAACTTGGAATCATTCATTCTTGATATTTGAGAATCAGGCATGCGATGTGTAAATCAATGTGTTGATTTACTGATTTATGAGATTTGATGAGTTTGATGTTGTGAGAACAGGGACAGTACACGGAATCCCGGATGAGGATGTTGCCATCCAGGGAGTATCATTTAAATTCATTAGCATTTACCTTTGTTGTAAATTATGAATTTCATTATTATGATTATGGGATTTTGTGTATTGGTATGCTCACCCCGTTGGGGGCTGTCTCTGTTGGGACAGGTGGACAGGTACATCGATGGCTATGGAGCTGAGCTCGAGCTGTTGATTTGAGGTACTCCCAGGATCGTGGTACCAGGGCTTGATGGAGCACGGTATCGTATAGAGTACCTATATATATACACCTGAGGATTTATACATATTCATGATGCTCGCATGTGAGCATGATTATACTTGTATATGGATTGTATATAAAGGCATGAGCCTTTCTCTCTTTCATTTAAGGTTGCATGCAATTAGGTTGAATTGCTAGAATGATAAGAGAGTCATTGGTGTATTATGTGGGTGTTGGAACCCACTTTTGTTGACATATGTGTGGTGTCTTCCCTGGCTGGGAATCTACTTGTATTACTGCTTTCTGTTGAGTATTATGCTTTCCCTGGCCGGGAATTTGGTTATGTGTTGTACTCTTTTTTTTGGGATAGCTCTATTTATGGGGAGACTCTGCCCAAATTTTTATAAAAGTTTACAATGTGAAAAGTGGCACCAAGGGGTTGGTAAAGGGCAAACATATGAGTCTTTCATTGACAGGCAATGATTAAGTATCATCAGAGCTTCCCGATTGACATTTTATAGAAAGCATGTACC
This sequence comes from Haberlea rhodopensis, assembly GCA_907163345.1. Taxonomy (NCBI): domain Eukaryota; kingdom Viridiplantae; phylum Streptophyta; class Magnoliopsida; order Lamiales; family Gesneriaceae; genus Haberlea; species Haberlea rhodopensis. The sequence continues at coordinate 1,654,743 of CAJQUN010000017.1, forward strand.
ACACATAGTGGTTAATACACTAATCAAGGTTTAAGGGCTTGGGGTCCTTACATTAGTGGTATCAGAGCAGTGGTTGCTCATTGGGGCTGTTAAGGGCCTAGGAAGTTATTGATAGCACATATTTATGCATGATGGCATTAATGTTGTATGACATAGCAAATTGTTTATGTGCTATTATGATATGAAAAGTGGTATTGCTAACCATTGTGGTTGCAGGAATCGTGTGGAACACGATAGGATGACATTTATGGGGATGTCTGGCACTCCGTGTATTATGTGCCAAGGAAGCTGTTTTTTTTTAAGAAAATCAGATAAAGGGATATTTCCGAGGTAACATGTATTTTACGTTGTCTTGTTGACACATGATGAATGCAAAGTGGTGCATTGAGGTTATGATATATGTTATTGTGCATTGTTTTTGCATATGCATGTTATGAAATATAAGAGGTGTATTTCTTGAGTCAAAGTTATCTTAGTAAGGATTTTAATGGCTTATGCTAAAGTCCATATGAAGCGATGAAGAGTCCCGCTTATATGGAGTAGCAACGCTAAAGTCCATATGAAGCGATGAAGAGTCCCGCTTATATGGAGTAGCAACGCTAAAGTCCATTGGAAGCGATGAAGAGTTCCGCTTACATGGAGTAGCAACGCTAAAGTCCAGTGGAAGCGAGGAAGAATTCCGCTTTCCTGGAGTAGCAAGAAGCATTAAAATGTACTAATGATAAGGGCTCAGGATGAAATAAGGATTTAAGGAAAAAGAATGTCATGACATTGCATATCCATACATTCATATAATGCGTTTTTATTATGTATTGAATGTTGATGCATAGCGTATATGGCTATTGTTGTTAACCCTGATGGTTGCAGGTTACAGGAAATAAGGAATACGAAAAGGAATGATGATTATACATATGTACGGGCATCCCAAGGGCAACATGTATTATGTGGTTAGTCATTTAACACAAGGTAAATCAAGGTATGCATAAGATAGTGCATTATGATATGATACATGTTGATACGCATCGTTTTGCATATGTATATTGTGAAATATAAAGTGAGGATTTCAATGCTTACACTAAAGTCCATATGAAGCGAGGAAGGATTCCGCTTATATGGAGTGGTGAGAAGCATTGAAATGCACTATTGATATTTCACGAGTCCAGGTTATCCTAGTGAGGATTTCAATGCTTGCACTAAGGTCCATATGAAGCGAGGAAGGATTCCGCTTATATGGAGTAGTGAGAAGCATTGAAATACACTACTGATAAGTGACTCAATTCCAGGTGTATTTATAGCGATGGTTCATTCCGCTATATCTATTGGCGATGGTTCATTCCGCCAGGTGTATTTATAGCGACGGTTCATTCCGCTATATCTATTGGCGATGGTTCATTCCGCCAGGTGTATTTATAGCGACGGTTCATTCCGCTATATCTATTGGCGATGGTTCATTCCGCCAGGTGTATTTATAGCGACGGTTCATTCCGCTATATTGATTGGCGATGGTTCATTCCGCCAGGTGTATTGATAGCGATGCCTCTTTCCGCTACTATGTGGACGATGATTCATACTCAGGTGTATAGCGAGGTTTCATGCCACTTATTATATGACGAGGGTCATGCCGTCGATTCTATAGCGAGGGATCTTGCCGCTATGTACTCAGCACAGGATTTTGCCGCCTTTGAGCGATGGGTGCTGATTACGCACTATTATTGAGCGACGGAGACAGGTATGACGCTATATCACTAGCGATGAAGTATGAGATATTGCTATTTTATTAGCTTTATTGTAGCTGGCATGCATTGATATACATGTTTTATTATGCCTATTTTACTAGCATGATAGTGGATGACATACGCTGATGTACTTGTATCGTCACTAGTTGACAATGTTTTAGATGCCATGAGTTGGCATGTGTCGTCACGGGATGACGATGACGATGGTGTAGGAGATGTCTTATTAGACATGCATCATCGTTACGATGATCGATGCGTTGAGTATACGTATTCTGTGGTATGCCTTGGGTGCCAGTACCGAGCACAAGGTGGTGTGTGCGACACCGATGGACGTGACCCTTATACCGAGCGGGTTGCTCGAGGAATGGATGGATGCGCTGTACATGGGATTGTACCGCAGCTTACGATTGGGGGATCATTTTACGAGTGGTGATACCCTTGAGGTATGCTCGTTGGAATGGCTTTTGGCCATGTGATTTGACGACAGGAGTAATCATGGAGGAAAGTACTCGCTTTCTGTCGATGTGACATGTGGTGGACATGGTCACACCACCCTTGAGGGTGTAGGATGGGTCCTAAGGGAGTAGGATCAGGTTATGTTAAGTACATAGGGACATTGGAGTGTCCAGGGTGTATCGGCATTGAGGAATGTTGGATAAAGACCCACTACTCTATTGAGTTTTCTTCCCATAGTATGTTATACCATGTGGAAACGTCCGTCTTATTGGTAGGTTTGAGGTAAACCTAAAGGGGCAGAGACTAGGTTGTCTGCCGCGTGTGTGTAGCACCATGATGGGCTTGCTAGAGCCGTTATATTGCTCGTTGGAACCAAGTTTGGCAAATCGTAAGGTGATACGATGTGGATTGTGGTGGACTCTAGTAGTCACCATGTCATTGAGGTTAAGGTTGTTCATGCCTCACTGAAACGTGTATACGTTTATGTTTAATCTTGGAGACTTGTCTGGGACAGCTCAGGATGTTGGAGTACCAACAAGAGAGTCATCAGGTTGTTATTGACTCAATCTAAAGGAACCCGTGTATTGGGATACAATGGGTGTTATTGTATCCAGTTTTTCCAAACGATGGTTCGAGACTTGTGGATCTCGAGTTCGATGGCACTTCCCTTGCGAGGAAGGAGGTAGTATTATACCTATTTGGGAATCTTGAAAGATTCGGTAAGTTGGTGCAAGTGGTGTTGATTTTGGGAATCACACCGTGTATTGTTAATCGTCGATTTTCATCCTCCACTGAGTAAGGAATGACTCAGAATTGACGGTTGTGTTTGGGGCTTAGGGATATGTGGTAGATACCCGAGCCGAGTGCATTGAGTATGCATCCGATATCAGTGCTTAGGCAGGTATACCGGTGAGTATACGGATGCCAGTTATTGATTTCCTCTCTGTTAAGCATAGAGTATGCTATTTTAGGATGGTTAAATCTCTGATGTGAGATATGGAACACCTTGAGATTGGGAATCTCCATGGCACGATGATTATGAGGAATGATCGTGAAGTTAGTTGACTCCCTTGAGGAGGGATTTTCTTGTGAGGGTTAAGGTATTTCCCTTGTTGGTGTTTTCCTTCGAGTTATGCGACAGCCTTCCCAAGTTGGATTGTTAAATCCGAGGATTTTCAAGGGATGGCAGGATTTCGGATTGGTTGAGTGTCGCTGACGACACAAGCGTTGAGGATGCAATGGGTTTATTGCATGCCCCTTAAGAATTTTAAACTCTACGGAGTCTCGGTTGTTATTTATGATCAGAACGTGATTCTTGGAACATCCGGAGGTGGACATCTTGTGAGATGTCTTTTGTTGAATTTGTGGCCGTGAGTTGCCCAAATTAAGTTGCAATGAGGCGACTACTCCTTCGATGGAGGAAGTTTGAAAGTGGAAACCAGGTTTGATATGTGTACACCGTGGTTGTACTAGTGTTTCCCTCGTAACGATGTATGTTAGACATCGTAAGTCATAGTAAAATATCATTGGATGATATCTACGATAGAATCAAGAGCGATTCGAATCCTTGCAGTTTCAGTTGACTAACTGCTTTTGGACTGTTAGCGTTGAGTTGTGCTGACGCTCTTTGACGTTATGATGGATTTGGAAGTCTATTCCACTCCAGAGTTTGACACGAGGTCAACGTTCTTACGGTTGAGGTGTCATTCAGGATGTGTTCGTACTGTTGTATTAGAACGAAGGATGACTGTCTGATCTACAGTCGTAAGTATCAGTTGTTTCGCAGTCATGAGGGACTGACTTTTGGGATGACCCGCATCGAGGTACGTTTTACCTCTTGGGTGATATGTTGGTTTTGGTATGTCGCTCTGTTTCAGAGTTAGATGAGAGGTAAGTATCCTCGCGTTTTTTAATACGATTCTGTTTGGTCAAGAATCGAGGTTATGGCTTCAGGTTGAGGTGTAGCCCGGGTGTTACGTGATACACCAGTGCTAATTTCGAGGACGAAATTCTTTTAGTGGGGGATATTGTGATGACCAGGGATTATAGGTGTTAATCCCGGAGTATTAATAATCCCTAAAGTGGTTTTACGTGGCGATTTGGAATTTAATCGAGGTGTTGGGCCTTCTGGGCTCGTTTATTTGGGCAGTTGGGATCGTTGGATCCAGAGGTTGAGATTGTATTCACATTACGGTGTAAAACCTAAGAGTTGGGTTTTTGATGTGTCTCGGAATCTCGGGTGCTGTGTGAGCACCGGTAGGGGGTTTTGGAGTTAGAGAGAGAGTTTTTGAAAACAGATGATTTTTAAGGAATCACGATGTATTTGTGGGGCTATTAATTTTTCGGGGTATTTTGCTATAAATACAAGTTGAACCCGAGAATTTTAAGAAAATATCATTTCAGCCCCAATTCCTCCTCCTCTCTCCCGCGCGCGACCCCTTTCCCGATCTCCCCTGCCTCCGCGCGCAAAAGCGGTGTGCCCGCCGCCGTCCGGCCGCCGCTCGCCGCGTGCGACCTATCACCGTCTTCGTCTCGACGAGGCGCACCTTTCCCCTCTGTCAATTGAAGGTTTCGTCGCGTCCTGGAGTCGGATTTTGCAGGTAAGCGTCGATCCCCAATTTCTAGGGTTCTTCGATTTTCGTTTGATTTTGCTTCCGATTTCGTTGGGTAGCCTCCCTTACCCCTTTTGCATCCCTCTCATGTTGTTCCCTGCTTAATTCGGTGGTTTTGGTTCGAAATTATTTTCGAAAATTGTAGGGTTTGATTTCGAAATTTGGGGGTTTTTGGCAGGGGTGTTAATTCGTGCAATGGATCGATTATTGCATGTTTTAAGAGTATTATGATGCTTGATTGAGATCGAATTGAGAAGCTTTGGTTCGAATTTGAAGGATTTTTAAGGGTTCGAATTTAAGGGCTTGTTTGGATTCGAAATTATGGGTGTTAAGTTCGAAAATTGGAGGTTTTTGTCAAGGGATGTTGATTCTTGCTTGGATAGCTTAATTGACATTTTAGATGAATTATGGTATTTTATTGGGTTCGAAATTGTGAGATTAAGGTTCGATTTTTGTAGGGCATTCTTGAACAAATTTCGATTTGTCTCATTTATTTCCTTCCCTGCATGTACCCTGCCCCGGGTCTTTTAAGAGGATAATTGTCTTGTGTTGACAATATTTTGAGGGATATGGGTGTGCTTGAGCATGGGTTGCATGTTCGTAATTAATTGTGAATTATTTATCGTGTTAGCACATCATTCCTCGGGGCATGGAACTCGAGCAAGGTTGGCTCGGACTTCGGAGATTTAAGGTACGTGCGACGTACGAGCATTACTATATATATGTGAAATGCATAAGGTATTTTTGATTGCATTGAATGTTTTGCGTATGGTTATACATATATGTTGATATAGCCAAGGAATGACCCAAATCTTGATATCGCCGCTTGTAGCGTGCGTGACATTAGAGTAGGATGACTCTTACATGATATATGGGGTATTGGGTTTATATGACTATATTATGAGACATTTGAGATGTCTAGGTTTGTAGAATCACGTATTCTTCGTGAGACATTGAGATGTCTAGGTTCGTAGAATCATGTATTCATTATGAGACATTTGAGATGTCTAGGTATAATGGAAAGCGAGATTATGAAATCAATATTAGATATTGATATATCTATATTTGCATATATATGAACTTGGAATCATTCATTCTTGATATTTGAGAATCAGGCATGCGATGTGTAAATCAATGTGTTGATTTACTGATTTATGAGATTTGATGAGTTTGATGTTGTGAGAACAGGGACAGTACACGGAATCCGGATGAGGATGTTGCCATCCAGGGAGTATCATTTAAATTCATTAGCATTTACCTTTGTTGTAAATTATGAATTTCATTATTATGATTATGGGATTTTGTGTATTGGTATGCTCACCCCGTTGGGGGCTGTCTCTGTTGGGACAGGTGGACAGGTACATCGATGGCTATGGAGCTGAGCTCGAGCTGTTGATTTGAGGTACTCCCAGGATCGTGGTACCAGGGCTTGATGGAGCACGGTATCGTATAGAGTACCTATATATATACACCTGAGGATTTATACATATTCATGATGCTCGCATGTGAGCATGATTATACTTGTATATGGATTGTATATAAAGGCATGAGCCTTTCTCTCTTTCATTTAAGGTTGCATGCAATTAGGTTGAATTGCTAGAATGATAAGAGAGTCATTGGTGTATTATGTGGGTGTTGGAACCCACTTTTGTTGACATATGTGTGGTGTCTTCCCTGGCTGGGAATCTACTTGTATTACTGCTTTCTGTTGAGTATTATGCTTTCCCTGGCCGGGAATTTGGTTATGTGTTGTACTCTTTTTTTTGGGATAGCTCTATTTATGGGGAGACTCTGCCCAAATTTTTATAAAAGTTTACAATGTGAAAAGTGGCACCAAGGGGTTGGTAAAGGGCAAACATATGAGTCTTTCATTGACAGGCAATGATTAAGTATCATCAGAGCTTCCCGATTGACATTTTATAGAAAGCATGTACCACACATAGTGGTTAATACACTAATCAAGGTTTAAGGGCTTGGGGTCCTTACAAATGCTTAGTTTAATAATAAGCTATTCTTTCACATTTACATTTGGATTTTCTTTTCTGGTTAATGCTTGTCGATAATGCTGCCTAATTTTCAGGTCCTTGTTGGAACTGGATCTAGGATCATGACAATCATCAGAATCAAATCCCTAAAAATATATGCTTTTGGTTTTTGTGAGTGCTTGGCCAGCTTGTGTAACTTCTAAATATTTTATTGCACCAAGAGTTGTTCCTAAGATACTAGCTCATTTTGCCTCTGCCAACAGATGTTCATCCGTTTGACATTTGTGAGAAATTGGGCCCAAAGTATGCTTGCTTTCCAGAATATGAGTTGAACTAGTGCCGAGATTTTTATCATGATCTTCTAAGGTTTGTTGTAACATTTACTGGATTATCTTATGATTTTATATACCCACACACACACGTAGGGTGACTCAATTCCAGAAACTAAGTCCTATCGACCCAACTGCCCCAACATTGGGAAAATTGATTAGCCGCACTGAGTTAGTGTATGATTGAGGAGACGAGGTGCCTCTGCCTGTGACAAACTGTTAAGATCCTTTGCCCTAGATCTCGTTATGGGTCCTTGAACCGAGAATTCCTGTAAGTCGTAGGAAGTTGCTTTGTTGGATTTATGGCCTTGTCAACCTATGGTGTTTAATAGACAAGTGAGGCTCGATTAAGAGAACCTCCGATCTTATGCAACAATAAGACTTACATCGCACTCTTCTCTTTCCAAGCGTCCTGGTACATCCGATGGATAAAATGAAGCTGTCGTGAACAGTAGCCACGAACAGTAGCGTAAACAGTAGTCGTGAACAGTTCGGGTAAACAGTAGCCACACACAGTAGCCGTGAACAGTAGTCTGGGTTTTTTGAAGATTTCGAAAGGAGCTAGCATGTCGCGATTCAAGGAATACTCTTTCCCAAACCCTAACCCTAACTTTCGCCACCCACCCAAACCGAACCATAACCTTAGCCAGCCTAACCCAAACCCAAACCTTCGCCAGCCACCCAAACCTAACCCTAACCTTCGTCAGCCACACAACCTTAACCATCGCCTTTTATTCCACAACCATGACCTTAACCTTCACCTTCGCCAGCCATCCCGAACCCATACAACCATCAACCTAGCTGAGCATGAGCGAGTTTTTCCCGGTTTCAGAGATGATTTGAAGGCGCAGCAGAACGACAATAGTAATATCGGCGGCACTTCACGGTTTCGGTCAGAGCAATATCAGGGTCCAAGTTATATGAATAGATTCAATGAGAACACAGTGTCCTTTTTCTTCACTAATTTCCCAGAGGGCTGGTTTCAATCAGAAATGCGCAAAGTCTTCCAGAAATTGGGCGATGTAAGGGAGATCTTTATACCTTAGAAACGAGATCAAAAGGGCAACAAGTTTGGCTTTGTGAGATTCAAAATTACAGGTGACATGAACTTGGTTGAGGAAGGTTTGAATCAGATTAGGCTGGGTGCTTATAAATTATCAGCAAATAGACCCAGATTTGAAAGGAACGATAAATTGGGCATGAAAAACTCATTTTCGAATGATAAGGCTCCTAAGGTGAAATCCAAACCAGTAACCCATACTACAAGAGATAAAATGCAAGGATTTTTTCATCCTCTGTTCCGAAACCAGCAAAGGTGAGTCTTTCTTTCAAAACAGGAAAGGAAGAAAGAGATTGGATCGATGGTTGTTTAGTAGGCCACCTGCTTAATCCGAGTTTAATGTACCAAGCTCAACAGAATTGATACTCAATGGATTTGAAAATCTGAAAATTATTCATGTTCGTGGATCTATGGTGCTCCTTCATGACAGCAACAAGGAGATATTATCCGATCTTATCAAGGAGAAAAACGATTGGTTGAGTCTATGTTTCGGACATCAGCGTATGGCATGATCAAATCATACTACCTACTCGCCAGGTTTGGATTAATGTTATGGGTACACCTCTACATGCCTGGAGCTACAGATTCTTCCTCTGTATGGCTAACACCATAGGAGAATTAGTTGAACTAAGTGAAGATACAATCAATAGAGATAATCTATCTATTGGCCGATTTCTTGTTTCCACATCGGATGTGGAGTTCATCAACAAGATTGTGAAAGTGGATATAGATGGTTTTGAACACAGTATCTGACTTTTGGAGGATATAAATCCTAATCTACACTCCGATCAGTTTGGTAGCAAAATCAGTAAACCAGATTTTTCGGTTGAGAACTCTAAAAGACATGTCTTTCCCCGGTCAGACTCAGAATCTTCTATCGACCTCATTCCTGAAACTATATTGGATGATTTTGAACCACAGTGATCGTCGTATCAGGAGGTGGATCAGAACGGACATATTGATGAGGTGTTTGATCAATCAAATCAGAAAATGGATTCTATGGTAAACCCCAAGGAATCATGGACTTCAGATTCGGATTGTGTGGACTCAGCATTAAACTTGGGTCTTCAGGAGTATTTGATCAAGCCTTTGCATTCAAAGCAAATTATACCGAATTCTCAAAATCATGTTGTTGTTGAACATGAGGAAGAATCTAAGCCTACACAAGTGAACCTTAAGTCTAAATCTGAGGTATCAAGAGGCATTAATCCAGAAAAGGGTATTGAGGCTGGGCGATCAGCTAAAGGACTCAAGTTTCATGTTCCAGATTCAGAATTGAGAAGATTTGGTATAATATACCAAAAAAGAAATCAAGTCCACCATTCTACCTCTAATCAGATGATGGGGAACGTAGGTTCGAGTGAGCATTTGATCAGTCCACACTCGAAGTCAAGGATTTGTGGTGGGAAGCTACAGAATTATGGAACATTGGCAGGAAACTTGAATTATTGGTCATGGAAATGACAAGGATATTATCAAAAGACTGATGGATTTAGAAACAAGAGATGCCAGGGCTATCAATAAGAACTTTGATGAGAATTCAGTATTTGGGGTTGAACTCGGTCGTCAATGTCCATGAAAATCGTGAGCTATAATGTCAGAGGATTGGGTGGAAGAATCAAAAAAAGGGAACTAAGATCTTTTGTCATGAAGGAGAGGATAGATTTCATATGCATTCAGGAAACCAAAATGGAATTAGTAACTAAAGATTTTTGCAAATTAATTTGGGGAGATGAAGATTTCAATTGGGTCTTTAAAGGGGCTTTAGGGACATCAGGGGGACTATTATGCATTTGGAAATCTTCTGTTTTCCAAATGACAAGCTGTTGGGGAGAGGAAGGTTTACTGGGGATCGAAGGAGTTTGGGGTCAAGCAAAAATACCATGTAATTTCATCAATGTTTATTCTCCAGTGGGCTTAATCTCGAGTAGGATATTATGGGAACACATTCTCAGCAGAATTTCACAATCTGATGAGGTTAGATGGTGTATATGTGGTGATTTTAATGTGGTTCGATCAAGAAATGAAAGGAGAGGAAGAAATCTCTCACCCAATCTATTGGAGATATCTGAATTTGATGATTTCATTATCAAATCGAGGCTGATTGATCTTCCTTTAATCGGAAGAAAATTCACATGGTATAGACCGGATGGTTCGTGTGTAAGTCGACTATACCGTTTCTAGTATCGGCTAAATGGCTTCAGGAATGGCTGAACATCACATAATGGGGGATGAATAGATCGATTTCGGATCACTGTGCTATCATGCTAAAGAACCAAGTTTTGGATTGGGGCCCAAAACCATTTAGAATAGTAAACTCGTGGTTCAATCATCATCAGTTCAAAGACTTTGTTGAGAAGGAATGGCTTTCGTTTCACGTGTTGGGGTGGGGAGGTTTCGTTTTGAAGGAAAAGCTGAAATTAATGAAAAACTTTCTCAAAATCTGGAACAGGGAGGTCTTCGGATCACTGGACTCCAAAATTGAGGAATTAAAAGACAAAATCTCCTCTTGGACGATAGAGCAGATGTCCGAGAATTAACCTCTCAAGAGTTAACTTCTCAAAAGGCGGATTTCATGGATCTTAAAGCAAATATAATCATGAAAGATTCCCTTTTATTTCAAAAAACAAGAACCTCATGGATTCAACAGGGAGATGCTAACTCAAGCTTCTTTCACGAAGTGATTTACAGTCGCCGAAAGAAGAATGAAATAATGGGTCTATTCTTGAATGGGGTTTGTGTTGATTCTGTGGATGGCCTTAAACAGGGTATAAACAACTTCTATGCGGAACATTTCAACCAAGAGGAATGGGACAGACCGAGAATCGCGGAGATGGAATTCGATAAGGTAGCAGAATCCGACAATTGTTTATTAACAGCCGGATTTTCGGAGGACGAGATTAAAATGGCAGTTTGGAATTGTGAGAGTAATAAGAGCCCATGGCCGGATGGTTTCAACTTTGGTTTCATCAAAAAATTCTGGAACATACTTAAAGATGATATTCTGAAATTTTTCGATGAATTTTACAAGAATGGGAAGTTGATAAAAGGTGGAAACCCTTCATTTTTGGTACTAATTCCTAGAAAGGACAACCAAACTCATCTGGGGGAATTCAGGCCTATTGCTTTAGTTGGTTGCGTTTATAAAATTTTGGCGAAACTTCTGGCCGACGGATTGAGTAAAGTTCTGGATAGGGTGATATCCAAAAACCAATCAGCTTTTGTGGGTCATCGTCATATTTTGGATGGTGTCTTGATTATCAATGAACTTATTGATGATTTCAAACGAAAGCAAGGTTCAGGCATAATATTGAAACTGGACTTTGAAAAGGCTTATGATTCTGTGAATTGGAGTTTCCTTGATCACATCATGAAACTTATGAACGTCAGTATAAAATGGAGAGGATGGATTATGGAATGCCTATCCACAGCAAAGGCTTCAGTGTTAATTAATGGCAATCCTTCGCCGGAATTTGAACTTAAGAGAGGACTTCGTCAAGGTGATCCATTATCACCGTTTTTATTTGTGATTGTAGCAGAAGCTCTGAGTAGGTTGATTAATAAGGCGACACAGAACAATCTTTTGTCAGGATTAAAAGTGGGAAATGATGACTTATTGATATCCCACTTACAATTTGCGGATGACACATTACTACTGAGCGAGGCTAATTTGGAGAATGCACGTTCTTTGAAAGCTATTCTTCGTATCTTTGAACTGATGTCAGGTTTGAAGATCAACTTCTGCAATAGTAGCATTATTGGATTGAATGTGGATCACGGAGTTTTAAATCAATTGGCAGATTTCTTGAATTGCAAAGTAGGATCTCTTCCTTTTAAATATTTGGGATTACTGATTGGGGGTAATCCACGGAGGAAAACGTTATGGGAACCAGTTCTGGAGAATTTTCGAAGAAGGTTAGCAAGATGGGAAGATAAGAGTTTGTCCATTGGAGGCCGCCTGATATTACTTAATGCCGCTCCAATTAATTTCTTCACCTTTTACCTTGCTCCCAAAAGCATCTTAGCCAAAATTCAATCATTTCAGGTATCATTCTTATGGGGAGGTGGGGAGAGCATCCGTAAAATAGCTTGGGTCAAATGGGTAGAGATTTGCAAACCAAAATCACAGGGGGGTTTGGGGGTCAGGGATATTGAGTCTTTTACCAAAGCTTTGATTGGTAAATGGGGGTGGGATATCATGTGCGGTGTAGATGCACTTTGGTTGAAAATTCTTGTATCAAAATATGGTTCAATGTCAAGTGATCGCATTTTTTCGAGGAATGTTGGTATCTCATCTAATTATTCTATTTGGTGGAGGGACATCAGAAATATACTTTCCGTTGATCCTAATGGTTGGTTCCGGAGGGGTGTGTGTAAAAGAGTGGGAAATGGGGCTCGGACTAGTTTCTGGAAAGATGTTTGGGTGGGGGAAGAGAGTTTACAAAATCTATTTCCTAGATTGGCATCAGTGGCTAGGAACAGTAATATTTTAGTGAGAAAGATGGGTTTATGGGAGGAAGTTGTTTGGCATTGGACTTGGGATTGGAGGAGAGATTTATTCAATTGGGAAGAGGAATTATTATCACAGTTTTGTTCATGTCTTAACAGGGTCAATCTTATACAGGATTTGGAGGACAGGTGTGAATGGCAACATGAGATTTCGAGGCAATTTTCAGTTGCCTCCGCTTATTGCAGTCTGCAGGATGATGGTTCACAGGAGGAGGGTTGCGATCACAACGATTGTATACAGCCTTGGGAAACTATGGCGCCACGAAACTATCCATTCTAGTTTGGAGAATTTTCGAAGATCATATACCTTCGAAGGTCAATCTTCAAAGACGGAACATTTTTTCAGGGCAGCAATATATAAATCGCGATCGTTGTTTATCTCTGGAGGAATCTACTGTTCATTTGTTCTTCGCGTGCCCGTTCTCATATGACATTTGGATGAAGTGTTACCAATGGCTGGGGTTTCAGATGGTTCTCAGCATGGATACTAAAACGCATTTATCTCAACACAGGGCGTTATGGACTCACAAAAGGAATTGGAAAGAATCGGCATCTATTTGGCACGCTGTCATTTAGACTTTGTGGATGGATAGGAATAGAAGGATTTTCAATACAGACGTGGATAGAGAGGAAGATTTGTTAGATTCAATCAAGTTTAAAAGCTGGAGTTGGATAAAAGGGGTTCTAGATTGTTACATTACGCTTTTGTTGATTGGGCTCGTGAGCCGATAGTTTGTCTACTAGATTAAATCTTAGGATTTTAACTTTTATGTAAAACTTCGGAGTATCCCTTATGCTCTTTTATTTTTAATAATATTTATATTTTCCTGATAAAAAAAAAAGAAGTTGGGAAAATTTTTCTATATATTATTCATACCCTTCGAGTTCCTTAAATACAAGAATAATAAAAATCGTATCACTATCTGCAACCAAATCCTAGGAATTTGAAAAATGAAGATAAATACCAAATGCCTAATCTACGAAGGGAAAAAGAAACAAATCTTTTGAGATCACTTTATCCATAAGTCTTGAATTTCCCACGTTGAAATCTTTTATGCACAATATCTGTTGGTTGGGATTCTTCGGTTGATAAGGATTCTGTAATATCAATTAGTGAGGAACTGGACTCTGTAATATAGTCCCAAGCTGGACTTCTTGCCTCTGTCACTTCATTCAACAAAATGGACAGTGGTGCACTCCGGTATACTGAAATCATGCCTGTGGTAGTGCTTCAATCGCTGTGCATTCACTATGACGTTCCCTTGGTTGGATCATAGAGCTCGATTGCACCCGGGGGAAACACCTTGGAAATGCGGAATGGTCCGGACCAATGAGATTTAAGCTTGCCTGGAAACAGCCGTATTTTGGAGTTAAATAATAACACCATATCTTCTTCCTTGAAATCATTGACTGATCCTTGCGTCATGCCATTTTTTTGTCTTTTCTTTGTAGATCTTGGGATTCTCGTATGCTTGGTTCCGAAACTCTTCCATTTCGTTCACTTGGAGGAGACGGTGATCACTTGCAGCAGTTAAGTCTAAGTTTAGATTCTTTATTGCCCAATATGCTTTATGTTCCAGTTCAACAGGAAGATGACATGTTTTTCCAAAAACCAACCTGTATGGTGTGGTGCCAATAGGTGTTTTATATGCAGTTCTATATGCCCATAAAGCATCATCTAACCGTAAAGACCAGTCCTTTCGAGATGTATTGACAATTTTTTTCTAAAATGCGTTTTACTTCCCTATTCGACACTTCCACTTGCCCACAAGTTTGTGGATGGTAATGTGTTGCAACTTTGTGGGTGACTCCATATTTGCTTAAGAGTTTGTCAAAAAGTTTGTTGCAAAAATGTGACCCACCGTCACTAATGATTGCTCGTGGGGTGCCAAATCGAGTAAAAATATGTTTTTCAAAAACTGCACCCCCACTCTAGCATCATTAGTGCGAGAAGCTGCAGCCTCAACCCACTTTGACACATAATCGACCGCAACTAGTATATAATAGTGTGAACATGAAACTGGAAATGGTCCCATAAAGTCTATGCCCTAAACATCGAACAATTCACATTCAAGAATGTTGTTCAAAGACATCTCCTGTCTCCTAGAAATGTTACCAGTTCTTTGATATCTATCGCAAGCTGAAACATACCTGTATGCATCTTTAAATCATGTGTCCCCCTGCCTCGCGATCATGACAATGGCTCAATATAGATGACATCTCCTCCTCTGGAACACACCTCCTGATCATGTTGTCTGCACAAACTTTGAACAACAACGGTTCCTCCCACATGTAGTGTTTAACATCATATAAGAATTTCTTCTTTTGATAAAAGGTCATTTGTGGGAGGATACCGCTAACCAAAGAGTTTGCAAAATCGGCATACCACGGTAGTGCAAGTACTTGAAAAAGCTGTTCATCGGGGAATTTTCGTTGATTTCTTCCACTTCATTATCATATTTCTCAATCTCAAAATCAATCCTAGATAAATGATCCGCCACTACGTTCTCTACACCCCTCTTATCCTTAATTTCTAAGTCAAATTCTTGCAATAAGAGAATCCATCGGATTAAACGTGGTTTAGTGTCTTTTTTAGCAAGAAGATATTTAATCCCCGAGTGATCAGTGTACACAATTACTTTTGATAGACAAAGATAAGAGTGAAACTTATCGAAAGCAAATACTACTGCTAGAAGTTCTTTCTCAGTGGTGGCATAGTTTTGTTGTGACTCATTTAACGTTCTACTAGCATAGTAAATAGTATGAAATACCTTATTCCTTCTTTGTCCCAATACTGCTCCGACGGTTGTGTCACTAGCATCACACATCAACTCAAATGGTATATCCCAGTCATGTGCTATCAAAATAGGTGATGTTACCAATCTCCCCTTTAGTGTCTCAAATGCCTGCAAGCAATCAGCATTAAAATCAAATGGTGCTTCTTTAGTCAACAAATGAGATAAAGGTTTTGAAATTTTAGAAAAGTCCTTTATAATTCGTCTATAGAACCCAGCGTGGCATAAGAAACTGCGAATTCCCTTCACTGATACTGGTGGAGGTAGTTCCTGTATCACTTGTACCTTAGCTCGATCCACTTCAATACCCTTTTGGGATATTTTATGGCCCAAGACTATACCTTCTTGTACCATGAAGTGACACTTCTCCCAGTTTAATACTAAGTTGTTCTCCTCACACCTTGTCAACACGAGATCAAGATTATGCAAACATGCATCAAATGAATTTCCAAACACAGAAAAATCATCCATGAACACTTCTAAAAACATTCCTGCCATATCATGGAAGATCGACATCATGCATATTTGAAACGTAGCAGGTGCATTACATAACCCAAATGGCATTATCCTAAATGCAAATGTACCGTAAGGACAAGTGAAGGTGGTCTTCTCTTGGTCCTCAGGTGCAATTGCTATATGATTATATCCCGAATAACCATCTAGGAAGCAATAATAATCATATCCAGCTAGTCTCTCTATCATTTGATCAATGAAGGGAAGGGGGAAGTGATCCTTACGTGTAGCTTCATTAAGTTTTCTATAGTCAATACAGACTCTCCAACCAGTGACTGTTCTAGTAGGTATTAATTCATTATTTTCATTGGTAATAACAGTCATTCCTCCTTTCTTTGGTACACATTGCACCGGACATACCCATGCACTATCTGAGATATGATAGATAATACATGCATCGAGTGGCTTAATCACTTCCGCCTTGACTACTTCTTGCATCTTTGGATTCAAACGGCGTTGTGGTTGCACCAATGGCTTGTAAGTGTCTTCCATCAAAATTTTATGCATGCACATCGATGGGCTTATTCCTTTTATGTCCCCCACTTTCCATGCAAAGGCTTGCTTGTGCTCCCTCAAAATCCTAAGGAGCTTCTCCTCGTCAATACCTGTCAGAGATGAAGACACAATTACTGGTAGAGAATTATTATTACCCAAATAAACATACTTGAGGTAAGTTGGTAGGGTCTTGAGTTCAAGATTGGGTGGTTCTTCAATGGAAGATTTCTGTGGCTTGATGTCCCTTTCTCCCAACTCTCCTAAATTATAATGTAGGGTTAGCTCGCATCTGAGCAACAATCTCTTGTTCTTCTTCATCCTCAAGCATGTCCTCATCATTAGTGAGATAAGCTTCCACTGCATCTTTGCATTCTGTTCGAAATACCTTGTCAGATAACACATCAACATGGTCAATACTAAAACACATATGCTCGTCATGTGGGTGTTTCATAGCCTTAAAAACATTAAAAGTAACTTGATCCTCCCCTACACGGAGGATCAACTTCCCTTGATGCACATCTATGAGTGCTTTGCCAGTGGCTAAGAATGGTCTTCCCAATATCAAGGGCACTTCGGCATCTTCTTCCATATCTAACACGAGAAAATTCACCGGGAAAATGAATTTATCCACTTTGACAAGTACATCCTCGATGAGTCCTCGAGGGTAGGTGATTGATTTATCCGCCAGTTGAAGTGACACTGTAGTGGGTTTAGGCTCGCCTAATCCCAACTTCCTGAAAATTGACAGTGGCATTAAATTAATACTCGCACCCAAATCACACAAAGATTTAGTAAATGAAATAGAGCCAATGGTGCAGGGTATAGAGAAACTCACTGGATCTTTTAACTTGGGAGGCAATTTGTTTTACACAATCGTTGAGCACTCCTCTGTTAAACTTACTGTCTCATGCTCTCCTAATTTCCGCTTATTTGATAAAATTTCCTTAAAAAACGTAGCATAACTAGGCATTTGAGTAAAGCATCAGCAAATGGTATATTGATATGTAATTTCTTAAAAATTTCAAGAAATTTTGCAAAACTTGCATCTACCTTAGCTCTTTTTAATGCAGCGGGAAAAGGAGGTGGGATTTTTACCTGCATTGGTAGTGTGATGGGTGTCTTGATAGAAGACTTACCTTTCTCTTCTTTATCTGCTTTAGTCTGTTCGCTTTTCTCTATTTGCACGTCCTCAGCTTCCTCTTTCTCCTCAATAGGTGATCCGGTTTGCTTACCACTTCTCAATGATATAGCCTTTACTTGCTCCTTCGGATTTTTCTCGGTATCGCTAGGCAAGGTTCCTTGCATTCTTCCTGATAGAATATTCGCCATCTGTCCACATAAATCACATATGACCACTTGAGCTTGCATCGCTGTCATGCTCAAGCTATCCATTTTCTTATTCAACGCCTCCAACTGAGCTTGTATCGATGACACCTCATCAACTTGATGCATCCCAATCGGTCTTTTGGGCACATTCCTTTCGGACTGCCACTGGTAACTGTTGGATGCCATCTCTTCCAAGAGTGTGTAAGCTTCCTCAGGTGACTTTCTCATAATGGTACCTCCTGCTGCTGCATCAATCATGGATCTATTAACAGAAAATAAACCATTGTAAAATGTTTGTACCTGAAGCCAAATCGGAAGGCCATGATGTGGGCATCTTCGAAGTAGATCCTTGAAGCGCTCCCAAGCTTCATACAGTGTCTCCGGATCATGTTGCATGAATGTGGTGATATCATTGCGCATCTTCGCTGTCTTGGAAGGGGGAAAGTATTTTGATAGGAAGGCTTGAACCATCCCCTCCCAAGTAGTGATCGACCCTGCAGGCAATGAATTCAACCAGCTCTTAGCTTTATCATTTAAAGAAAAGGGAAAGAGTCGTAACCTGATGGCGTCGTCAGTGACACCATTGTGCTTGAAAGTATCACATATCTCCAAAAAGTTGGAGATATGAGCATTAGGATCATCAGTAGGCGATCCTCCAAATTGCACAGAATGTTGAATCATCTGAATTATGACAGGCTTGATTTCAAAGTTATTAGCCTGAACCCTTGGTCTACTGATGCTAGACATGGTGCCTTGAAAAGTTGGTTGTGCATAGTCCATCATAGATCTTATAATTGGCACTTCATCGTTGTGTTGTCCACCATTCCCTCGATTATTCTCGGCCATCTCTCTAGTTTCTTTCCGAAGTCTTCTGCAAGTTCGTTCAATCTCTAAGTCAAGTGGCTCTAGTATAGGTCTGTCACTTCGTAGCATGCACTACAAAGACAACTCCCTGCAAAATTCAACACAACGAAGGAACAACAGTAGTGAAATCGTATTAACCGCAATAAAAGTAAAAATAAAAAATTATGGCTAAATTATAGTCAACTAATCTCCTTTGATATTACTTAAACTAGTCCCCGGCAACGACGCCAAAAACATGATCGCTTTTATTTTAAACAGAAAATTCCAGTGTAGTGACTAATTACCGCAAGTGCACGGTGTCAAGTTTTATTATAATGAAATTAAAAGTACGAGTGTCGAACCCACGAGGACTAGTAGTAATTATCAAATTTAACTAGCGTTCTATATTTAACCTACGAAATTGTTTTAAAAGATTAACTAATTTATTCAGCTCCAAGATTCAACCACACAACCAAGAAATAAGATATTAAACAGTAGAGATAAATATCGAGACTTCGGTTCACTTGAGTAATCCCCCACAATTTACCTACTAGTTCTAAATAAAATTAATGCATCTAAGCTGACAAGTTTTCCGGTTATATACAATATACTCTCTCGAGCTATATTAAACCTAACACTGAATTGCAGTAAGTAACTCTCGTTCACTTATTTAACAATTCAATGTTGCATATGTTCTATGAAAACCCTTAGCTTTCGATTACTAGATATCTATAGCTATCACTCGTGTATTTGACGTCATCTCTCGATCTCGGTCTGAAATCAACGGTTTATGTTATTGGTTCCGTATTACAATATCATCTCCCGATCTCAATTGTAAACTAACAACATTCAAAGAGTAGCTAATCCTTTAAAAGCTTAACATAAACTCAAAAATAACAATAACTCAATCAAAAACTAGAATTAAATCTGTGTGTTCATACACAAGATCCCCTTGTCTCGATAATAAACTTAGCCTAGCATATTAACGGAAAAACAACGTTTTATAACATCTAACAACATTATAGACATTGGAACTCGAAAATAAAACTAAGATAAGGTTAAGAAATACTAATAAACACTCGATGTGAAATGGTGCGTCGATCCGATGTTCCCGTCTCTAGCTGCGTTCCTTTGAATCGTCTTGATAAGCAAAAATCACCCAAACGCTACTGGAGTCAGGCGATCGATCGCATCATATGAGGCGATCGATCGCCTTGAACATCAAATTTTTTAAAAAAAAAGGCTACTGGAGGCAGGCGATCGATCGCTTAATATGAGGCGATCGATCGCCTCAAACAGAAATTTTAAAAAAAGGCTACTGGACAAAGGCGATCGATCGCATCATATGAGGCGATCGATCGCCTGTCGCGATTTTTTGTTTTTAAAAGACTCGATACACCCACTCTGCACAAATCCATCAAATATCCTCTTCTCAAATCCCTAATTCCCTCATCCCTAAATCCCCAAATCCCCAATTTCCTTCCAAATCTCCCCTCAAATCTTCATACAAGAGTAAATTCCTCTCCTCTCTACTACACTTAGCTAAGTTGTGCCAATTTTTTCTACAGATTACAAGCTGTGGACATTCAAGCACAAAGTGGGAATACTCCAAGCCAAGGACCACACACCATCCAAGTTTCGAAATTTAGAGGTAAATTGGCTTGAAATGTCATGGTCATGCTTAATTGCTAAATATTTGGGGAATGTTGGAAAGGATTCAATTTCTTTGTTGGTGTGAAAGTTAATTGTTGATATTGATGTAAGAAGTTTGCACTTGTTGGTGTTGTTGGGGCTTGGTGGTGCTAAGTGAATTATTGAAAGTGGTGTGAGACAAGTTGGACATTGTTGGAAATTCTTGAGAAGTTGATTGTAGTTTCCATACATATCGTATCATGGCACCAAAAAAGAAGCCAAGAGGAGGGGCTTCATCTTCATCCTCCACCCCGACATACGACACGACCCGCTTTGCTAACCATGCCGCATCTGAATCTACGAATAATGGCATGCTAGGCCCTTGGTAAGGGAGAGGGGAATGGACATGGACACACCAGATTCGGCCATCCTCCGAGAGGCGGAACGCCGTGGTTGGTTGCGCTTTGTGACACCCCATTGCCATGCAGTCATCCCCGTCGTCAAGGAATTCTATGCAGACTTTAAGGTCGCAGTGAACGGACCGTATCTAACCATTCGGCGGAAGAAGTTTCTTTTTGATAGCGAACGAATCAATCACATATATGAGATGCCGAATATCGAAGACGATGCGTACTCTGCTTATATGCATCACCACCTTGACTACAATGAAGTCATTGAGACCATATGTGGGGATGGGTCGGAATGGATTCTGAATTCTGAGGGGCAGATCAAACATTGCAAGAAGACTCAGTTGAAACCAGAGGCAGACATCTGGTTACATTTATTTCTCATCGAGTCCTTCCATCTACTCACACTGCCTTGGTTACAAAGGAGAGAGCGGTGTTGGTTTTCGCTATCATGACGCGCCGCTCGGTGGATATTGGGAGCATCATCTACTCCTCGATGAAATTAGCGGTGGAAGGCTCTACCACGATTGGTCTACCATTTCCTTCTTTAGTCACTGAGCTGTGCCGCTAGGAACAGGTACCTTGGGAGTCTTATGAGGAGGCAAGTGTGCCATTTATTCCCCTTCGCCTTCCTAGACCACCGTCGGAGCCCGAGTCTGCACCAGGGCCATCAAATGATCCGGAACAATCCCAGTCTTCACACCGGCGAGCTCCTCATGGCTATTCTACAATAGCTAATCCTACCACAAATGCTCAAAGATTTCAATCTTTAGAGGAGGAGCTTAGGGCACTTAAATTGCAACAGCGATTGGTGCGCGATGGGCAACGAGAGCTCCGGCGCAATCAAGAGGAGATCTTACAATCAAGATGACATGCGCCTTGAGCTTCGTGAGTTTATGCATTTTTCCTACGACTGGCACACAGTCGCAGCACAGGCCCATCCAGACTTGGCGTTCCACAGCCACCCACTCTCCAACCATACCCGCCACCCACCGATGACGATGATGATGATGATGGCGATGCCGATGCGGATGAGGGTGACGACCACTGACGGTTGTCACCACAGGTATTACGTTGTCCTATTATTTATTCTTGTTCACTACATTGAGGACAATGTATTACTTAAGTTTGGGGGAGTAATTGTTGAACTGTCATTTGATATTGTGGAGATGAGAATTGTGTTTTTGCTTATGTTTGAGGTGTGAATGGGTTGACACTGAGTCTTAATATGTTTAATTGTGCGTCTGAACATGTCTACTGCTATGGAATTTATGATTAGCTTAGTATTGTCCAATGAAGAGCATGAAAATTTTGCACTGGTGTAATTGGATTAAAGTAGTGACTCTATGCCATGATGATATTAGTTTTACTCTGCTTATGACTTGAATCTTGATGATTGTAAACATGTTGTGAATATTTTGAGTTGAGTTAACATGTTGAAAATGAGGAATAATTTGAGCACATTGAGTCATGAACTTGTTGATTACATTTAAAGTAGTGACGATATGTGTTTACTTGATGACATGTCTTGAGCATCTTAGAGTAATCATAGAACCTATTTGATGATGGCACTTTGAGGCAAATTTTTTATAATTATGAACTAGACTTGGATATGATTTAGGCGATCTTTGGAACGTTTGAGCCTTTCAAGCCTACCTTGTCTACATTTATCCCTAGTGTCTGTCAATTGCACAGAATCGTCTTTTCTCTTCTTCATTACAACTATATATAGTACAATTATAGTAATTACATTCCTATAATTCATCCTTTAACTAAGCCTAATTCATCCTTTAACTAAGGCTTTAACTAAGGAAGGTACATACATTGTGTCATTTACATTAAAGCCTACTTATTGAGTGGATTGCTTGAATTATGCAATCATCAATCATTTGCTTTTGTTTGTCCATGAATGGTGCTGGAGTGTCATCCACCCTCAAATTGATGCTGGTTTGTCAAGAAGCGGCAATTTGCCAATCAGAAAATGATGTCGTTGTCGAGTCATTGGTTTTGTAAATATGTCGGCAAGTTGAAGGTCACTAGAGACATGGGGAAGGGTGATTGTCTTGTTGTCCACAACTTCTCGAATAGAATGACAGTCTACCTCAATATGTTTCGTTCGTTCATGGAATACTGGATTGGTTGCGATTTGAATGGCACTAGTGTTGTCTCCATGAAGAGGTGTGGGTTCGTGTTGAGTAAATCCCAGTTCATCTAGTAGTCCACGTAGCCACATAATTTCAGAACAAGCAGCAGACATAGCACGATATTCAGATTCGGTAGAAGATTTGGATACGCGAGGTTGTTTCTTATTTTTCCATGAGATCAAGGAGTGACCAAGAAACATACACCATCCAGTGACAGAGCGACGAGTATCTGGACAGGCCGCCCAGTCAGCATCACTATAGGCAACAAGTTGAAGTTTATTCGAGGCGGGAAAAAATATCCCCTTCATAGGATAACCACGAAGATAGCGAATGATTCGCCTAGCTGCAGCAAGATGTAGATGTCTAGGAGATTGCATGAACTGACTAACTTGTTGAACCGCATAGGATATATCAGGTCGTGTGATAGTCAAATAATTTAAGCTCCCAACAAGTTGTCGATACAAAGTGGGATCAGGAAGAAGATCACCTTCTCCACCCCGATATTTCACGTTAACTTCCAATGGAGTGTCGACAGGAGGAGAGTCCTGAAGTCGTGCCAAAGCAATGAGATCCAGTGTGTATTTATACTGATTCAAGAATATACCAGAAGGACTTGTCTGAATTCCAACCCCAAGAAGTAGGTGAGCTGACCCAGGTCTTTCATATGAAATGAGGCCTGAAGATGCTTTTGTTGATAAAGTCATTATACCTACCTTGTTTAGCCGATAAAACAAAACATGAAAGATTTTATCTTCAATCCAAGGGAGTATAATGAATCTCATTAGATGTACATAAATGGCTATATTTGATGAGCTTATTGAGAAAGGAATTCATGAATGAGAAAAAGGAAAGGATAGAGAAAGCCTTGAAAAAAAAAACAAAACAAAACAAAAAGTGATTAAATAAGACCCAAAGCGGGCAAGGCTAAAAGAAAAGGAAGAGAAATCCGATATGTGCTGCATAAAAATGAACTTTACATGATATACTCTCTTCTTTGTGCTTATCCTATCTTTTCTTTGTAACCGACACCAAAAGGCCTAACATTATAAGCTTTAAAAGTCCTTTTGATCCAAGTCTAGGAATTGATTACATTAGTGGAGAAGTGCTTGAAAACTAGGTATATGAGATACTCAATGATAATCTTGATTGTTATTGATTAACACTGTTTTGATCTATGATGATTGTATGATACTTGAGATTGACAACAACACACACAAACATTCCGAATTTGAGACTGTTATTTGACTTAAAAGAGAAAACACTTCGTGTCCAACGATTTGAAGGATTCTTTGTTGTGGTATGAGTAAAAGTTCTGAGATAAACATATGAGCATGAAATGATCCATGTCACTTATCTGTTGTGAATTCACTGTTTTTTAATTCTATTCTTGCTCTAGGACGATCAAGAGTTAAGTTTGGGGGAGTTGATAAGTGTCATTTTTACACTTATATTTGCATAAATTTCTTGCGATTTTTATAGTGATTCTTGGAAGATTTTATACTTTAGGTTGTGTTTTGAAATATTTCCAGTAGAAGTGCAAGAATACTGGAAAAATCTCGTTTTATGGACTAAAAGGTGGAACTATGACAAGACGAGGCAAGCCATGGGAAAAGAAGTGTAAAAGCTCAATTTGATGATGAAAGCAATAGGCGATCGATCGCATGCAACAAGAGATCGATCGCCTAAAGCCAGAAAGGTGATGGAAGTTCGAAGCAAGAGGCGATCGATCGCAACAAACCATGCGATCGATCGCATTGGGGCAGAAGACAAAGGCGATCGATCGCCTATCACAAGAGACCGATCGCCTAAGAGAAAAAGTTGAAGGCGATCGATTGCCACAAACGAAGAGATCGATCGCACGCAGAGTCCCAAACTTAAAAAATTCCTTAATTAAGTTTTGGACTATTTTTGGTACCAGACTTCTCGGGCTCGTGAAGGAGCATATAAATTGGAGTTTTTAGGTCAAAGAGAGGGTTCTTTCAGCTCTGAATAGACAGCCTACCATTGGAAGTGAAATCACCTTCAAGATGATTCAAAGGAATGCAGCTAGAGACGGGAACATCGGATCGACGCACGATTTCACATCGAGTGTTTATTAGTATTTCTTAACCTTATCTTAGTTTAATTTTCGAATTCCAATGTTTATAATGTTGTTAGATGTTATAAAACATTGTTTTTCCGTTAATATGCTAGGCTAGGTTTGTTATCGATACTAGGGGATCTTGTGTATGAACCCACACTTTTAATTCTAGTTTTTGATTGAGTTATTGTTATTTTTGAGTTTATGTTATGCTTTTAATGCTTTTAAAGGATTAACCGGAAAACTTGTCACCTTAGATGCATTAATTTTAATTAGAACTAGTAGGTAAATTGTGGGGGATTACTCAAGTGAACCGAAGTCTCGATATTTATCTCTACTGTTTAATATCTTATTTCTTGGTGGTGTGGTTGAATCTTGGAGTTGAATAAATTAGTTAATCTTTTAAAACAATTTCGTAGGTTAAATATAGAACGCTAGTTAAATTTGGTAATTACTACTAGTTCTCGTGGGTTCGACACCCGTACTTTTAATTTCATTATACTAAAACTTGACACAGTACACTTGCGGTAATTAGTCGCTACACTGGAATTTTCTGTTTAAAATAAAAGCGATCAGAAAGTCCCATATGATTGGGCCTAGTGTTTGCAACCAATTTACTCCCAGAACAGAACCAAAACGGCCCAAGGGAATGATAAAGAAGTCAAGCGAGAAAACTTCGTTCCCCAAACGCGGCTGTACATTTGGGCACACACCGGTGCATTAAATTTGACGGTCGTTCGCCACGACAACCCATAAAGTAGATTTGGTAACTACCTTCTGACGTAAGCTATCTATGAACGAGGCATCCACAAAATAGTGGGTGCTACTTGAATCGATGAGTACGAGTAAGGGTTTTTGATTAACATACCCTTTTAGTTGCATTGTTTAGGCATGGCTAGAACCTGTGAGGGCATGGATCGAGACTTCTATGTTTCCTGGAATCTCATCCTCGGATTCTGTGTCGCCTGAATCAGTGGGCTCACTAATGCCTTCAAGCCAACAAAGTTGTTTACATTTGTGGCCCGATGTGTAAACTTGATCACAATTGAAACATAATCCCTTGGCCTTACGGCCATCCATCTCAGCCCGTGACAATCTTCGAACATATGGGCTAGCATTAGGCGGAGCTAGCGCCCGGCAGTTGGTTTGTGGTGGTTCAGAGCGATGAGAGTCATTACACCTCTCATATAGCCGAGCCAAATGCATTGCAGTAGTGAGTGTCCTTGGGTTATGAATTAGTACCTCCACAGCGATGTATTCATTTAAGCCGCTAATGAAAATATCATCCTCATGTTCTTTGGATAACGATAGAACCCGTGCCGGCAATTGTTCGAATTTTCGTTGCTAGTCGGCAATGCTCCCAGTTTGTTTTAGTTTTGATAACTCCCTCATAGTTGTGCAACGAAGTGTTGGCCCAAAGCGAAAGTTACATTGCTCAATAAATTCACCCCAAGGTAGAGTCGCAAAGTCGCGTTCCAATTTTAGGAACCAGTTATGGGCGTCCCCTTCGAGATGGAATGATGCAAGGCCAACCTTCTCGATATCGGGTGTGTTTTGGTGGCGAAAAAAATGTTGCAACGGTTTAACCAGCTTAATGGATCCGATAGACCGTCAAATTTTGGAAAATCCATCTTGGAATATTTAGGAACATAATTCATGGAATCCTCCCTCTGTGGTTCATGATTGTGACGTGTATGGGATGAAGAACCCATGCTTCCATGTTCTTGGCGTGATCCAGATCGTACTGCTGCAAGGCCGATAGACAATTCCTCCATCTGTGCGCGTAAGTCGCGCTGATTCTGATCCTGGGATTGTTTATCCTCCAAGTACATCTTCATGAAGGTTTCGAATGTTTTTGTAAGGATGTGTTTTCTGCCATAACGCATGTCTCTGGTACCAATTTATTAAGAACCTTTGCCCTAGATCTCGTTATGGATCCTTGAACCGAGAATTCCTGTAAGTCGTAGGAAGTTGCTTTGTTGGATTTACGGCCTTGTCAACCTATGGTGTTTAATAGACGAGTGAGGCTCGATTAAGAGAACCTCCGATCTTATGCAACAAGAAGTTGGGACATTTTTTCTATATATTATTCATACCTTTCGAGTTCCTTAAATACAAGAATAATAAAAATCCTATCACTACCTGCAAACAAATCCTAGGAATTCGAAAAATGAAGATAAATACCAAATGCCTAATCTACGAAGGGAAAAAGAAACAAATCTTTTGAGATCACTTTATCCTTGAGTCTGAATTTTCCATGTTGAAATCTTTTATACACAATATATGTTGGTTGGGATTCTTTGGTTGATAAGGATTCTGTGATATCAGTTTGTGAGGAACTGGACTCTCCATTTGGATGCTGACATGTGCGATTCATAACACAAGCTCTTTGTGAATTGAATGTTTCTTGAAACACCTCTTGTAAATTGTTTTTGTCATGTGCTACAGGGAGGATATCAATATGACGGTTAGACTTGTGGTCAGTTGCAATGGAATCAAAATCAATACCGTGAAAGAGTAAGCTTTGTCTTGCTCAAGCAATGTCATTTAAAACGTCGCTTTTTATAAACGCTTATAACACATACTCGAAACAGAGGAACCTTACCATATTTTCATTTTCTGATATTCTCCTCATACATCTGAAGTTAGCTATAAAGTGATTTACGGATCAGGAAACATTAAATTCTGAATTGCCTTCTTATGAAGTCTCAAGGAGCAAAATTTACGTGATTGTTTTTTTTTTTTATCAGGCAAATTTTATTATTTATTATTTATAAATAAAAAGTACCAGAGGTACTTGAAAATACAAAATAGTACTGAAGCAAAATATTAATCCTAATTAGCTATAGAGCTAATAAACAAATAATCGGCTCTTTCCTCCAATCTAAGAAAGAGTGCCCCCATTTTGTTTTCCCTCTATTGCTAATCCAAAACCCTAAAAATGATTAATTCCAATAAATCTCCTCCGTTGCACGTGTTCCTTGAAAAATCAATTGATTCAGGCTAATCCATAAAGTCCATATGACTGTGCTCCAAATAGTTATCCATCATTTCCAGCCTTTTTTGGATGTCCATAATCCTTTATGTTGTAGTAGATGTGTGGTCGAATCTGATGGAAGCACTGTACAAAATCTTAACCATTCGTAACATTTTATCCAAATAGTATAAAATTCTGGACATAGGAAAAATAAATGTTGAGTCGTCTCTTCCAACTGGCAAAACGTGCATACAACTGATTCCGTTCCAGCGACAACATTTCGTCGCCTTAGATTTTCTCTTGTCGAAATACGGTCTCGAATAACCTTCCATGTAAGTGCACCCACTTTTGGCTGAGCACAAGTTTTCCATATAGTGTCAAATCTGTGTACGCTCCCCTTCCAAATTTGATTCTTCAAAGATCCGAGTATATGCTGATTGCACCGTGTATTGATTGGTAGAATCGTGCATCCAAAGCCAAGAATCTTCCTGCTCCCGTGTCATCTGTATCATGTTGACAATATATAAAAGATTAATAAACAATGTTTCTTCACAGTCGAACAATTCCCTTAGACATTCCCACCTCCAAACCCATTATCCATCTACCCAGTCCCCCGTATTACCTACCAAAATCTCTCTATCTCTAGCATTGGAGGCCAATCTCGGAAATCTATCCTCTAAACTCCCGTCCCCTACCAACCAAGAGTCTTTCCACATTTCGTTCCCGCCCATTCCCCACTTTTCTATTAAGCCCCCCTTAAACCAACCCGATCTATCTTGGAAATTATATTTCAATAAATCTCTGCACCAAGCCGATACCGGACTCCTATTGCCTCCACCCCCTACTACAAACACATTCGACAAACCGTATTTGGATCTAATTACTTGTGACCAAATCGAATCTCTATTTTTTAAAATTAATGTGATTGTATTCACACTGGTTTAAAGAGGATGAAACAACACATGTATGCATTTGAAACTACAACTTACAAACGTTTCTGATTTAATTTTTTAATTCTTTCTTGTTAGTGCTTTTGAAAAGTCTCTCCGAGCTCGATTAACAAAAGTAAGTACTTTTAAACTTATACCTGATATTTGTTGTACATTTCCTCAAATTCTAGTCACCGACAATTGCTTGATTGTTTTAGACAAATCCCAATGCTGACTTTAGCTGCTTAGATGCCTTTGGTTCATTATTTACGCAAGACATTCCCTTGGACATGGTAAGAATCAAAATTTTGATCTTTTAGTTTCTTATCTTATGCTCCATCAAGATTCAAGAGATACATTTCTGACTATATACAAAATATTCAGGGAACAATAATTGATTTCAGGCGTACAGCTGATGGACATATGATTACTGAAGGTAAGAGGCCAATAAGAACCACGATATTCTTTTGGACACAACAAGAGGCAATCTTGTGCAGCCTTTATGGGCACCTGTGTTTTGGCGCATGCGATCTTTATGTGTTTAGAAAACAATTGAGACCTTAAAATATCTAAGAAACTATCCAAGTTGACCCTATTTTTCTTTTTTGTTTGTGCAGTTGGAGGAAATCACATTGGAGCAGTCCAAAGCAAAGATTTGTGCAGTAAGTCCACTCAGCTATCTCTGCTTTCTAGCATATCGTTATTTTACAGTTGGACATATTTCTTGATACAGGGGCTTTTTTCGACATGTACATTGGTGATATACCCGTGTGTGAGCAAACAAAGGAAGGGATAGGGAAAAACGTGGCCAATATAATGAGGAAGTGCTGAACCAACTTTCCTAGGAACCTTTTATTTATGCATTGGTGGCATTGGTACTCCCATCTGTAGTGATCTATTCCATGTACGTTAATAGTCTTTTATGGATGTTATATTTTAATTAAAAAAGATAGTTGATGGTATGTTTGATAACCAATGTTGTCAAATATATTTCAATGTTAGGATTCCGATACCGGGGCTCATTCTTGATCTATTTATTGGAATCAGAGATGCAAGGGAAGCATCAGACCCATCGAGGGGTCAGTGAGAAACTGCTTTAGCAGAAGAATAATATTATTTGTGCAGATAAAATATGATAGAAGGATAAAGATCTCTATGATACGAGGCTAAAACATATTTAAATTGTCTTGACCAAATGAGTAGATAGGTTAAAGAAAATAAAGAACAGTGGAAATGCAAAAGGTCTGCTCTTCGCTCGCAAAATATTAGATTCTCAAGAGCCATAACAACGTTATTTGTATTGAAAAATATCTAAGATCTTGTAGTACTAAATCACTACTTAAAATGAACATGAGACATGCATTAAAATCGCAGTGACTACACGAACAGAGACATACCCAACAATAACATAGGAAGAGCCGGACACCCCCTCTTGTAAGAGTCAACATTCTGTGCTCCACATATAGTCCACATTGCAAAGAGATTTAATTCAATACCAAATCCCAGACACCCCGTCTTGTAAGAGTCGACATCCTGTGCTACAGGGACAACCGACCAAGAGGATGAGAAAACTTGTAATTCAAAGTGCAAGTGGTTATATATAGGAACACGAATGTGATGCAGAATTTTTCTTAGTTTGGAAAAAGAATTTCTTCTCCGCTCTCAGGCATTTCAACTACCCCATCATTATAGTTGCACAATTTCAAAACTTTGGTCTTGTTTGATCGGATACTCTCTCTATATATATAATATATATGCCTTATTTTGACTCTTTGTGGATGTAATCATTGATGGAACTGATCAATCTTACCATGTTTATCCTTTTATTTTCTTGC
This sequence comes from Haberlea rhodopensis, assembly GCA_907163345.1. NCBI lineage: Eukaryota > Viridiplantae > Streptophyta > Magnoliopsida > Lamiales > Gesneriaceae > Haberlea > Haberlea rhodopensis. The sequence goes on from CAJQUN010000017.1 coordinate 1,685,406, forward strand.
ATGCTCTTCCAGGTTAAACAGGAGAACTTACTCAAAATTAGGTTTTGGAATTTATTTTGTGATGCTGTAATTGCTGCAGGTCACCCATTGAAGCTGTAAAGGATCTAGGGATGAAAGATCCTACGTATCCTTTGAATCCAACTGTAAGCTGTATTTCAGTCCTGATTTGCTTATGTTCTGTCTTTTTGTGGTATTCTTTTTTCCTTTTGGAGTTGGCAGTGCTCTTGAATGAGTATAAGTTAATTGTGTATTTGATGATGCATTTGTGCCCACTGTGACATAAACAAACATGACCATTCCCCCCAGTTTTTTCTCTGAGTAATTTCACTTCATTCTAGGTTTTCTTTTTCATGTTGTGCTGCCCATTAAGCTCTGTTAAGCGCAATTCTTCATTATTATTTTTGCCGCTTACTATTTTAGTGGTCATTATCTAGCTAATGTTACTTTATTGTGTTTGATTTTTCATTTACCAAATGACTGCGTTGCGCCACTAGTTCCTTGCTCATATGTTGATTGCTGATTTTGTTTCGTAATCATTAGTCTTCTTTGTGTTATGCAGAATGAATCAATGGATATATTGTGTCCCTTTCATGACTCAAACTTGCATAATTTTAATCTCGAAATAGATAAGAATAACTTTATGGGAGATGAGAAGAAAGAATTTGGTGGTTTAAGGTATATTCTCTCAAGGTCCCTTGATTTTATGACATTATGGAAGTAACAGCAAGCCAAGAGTTGCGCATTTTAACTAAGACAATGTTTCTGATTTTACATGGTTTTAGTATTTGGTGATTGCTTACGTGATGAAGGTTTGCATGCACTTGATTTTTAACTTTTGATTTGAATGGTACCTGGGATCCAGGTTAGAATCTGAAAAGCTTAACTCAGATGTTACCGGTACGGCAATTCCAAAAGGTTTGCTCTGTTTTGGTTATCTTTTGCTTTGTTCTTCTGTAGACTTGATTTCAAATGGTATAACGTATTGTGTCATTTTCAGGTTCTTACAAAACAGGGAATGATAGAAGCTCATCTGACGTCAAACAAGTATAGAATTTGGGCTTCTTTCCTAAGCTTCTGACAGTTTTAATTCTTGCTGATCTGATTCTCTGACCTCAATTTTATTCAATCATTCAAAGGCTCATCACATCCAATTTCCTATCGGGCAAAGCAGTAATCTGCTATTAGAAATGAAATGCATTCTCTCCAACACTTTTTTCAAGGATGCTGTGATGATACCCTGTTGCCAGCATAGCTATTGCGAGAACTGTAGGTTATCTTTTGTGATAATTGTTTCGTAGATCATTGCACATCTGCCAATATCTTAATGCTATTTTTTCGCCATTCAAATGGAAAAAATCTCTTGAATTTAATCAAGTTAGTCCGTATAATTTGCAGGCATTTGTTTGGAGCTTATCAAGGAGAAAAGGTGCCCAAAATGCTTTTTTACCAGATACAATGTCGAAGATCTACTGCTAAATTTATGACTTCGTCCAGCAATTGAGCATTTCCTTGAATCTCAGATGCTTGATGCAGGTTTAGAGAAAACCATGCAGAAAGATGTGCCAGGTGGGATTCTCTTTTAATTACTTTGAAAAATGTTTAGGAGCATGAGATAGATTTTTGTTCTGTCAATGCAGATGGAGAATCTCGGATCGAAGCTAAAGAAGACATGTCTTGCGCTTTAACTAGTGGTATAAAATCAGCCCCTCCAGAGCAGAAAGACAAAAAATTACATGATTTGAGAGTTGTGTATTCTCGTCATCGTGATAGTATATAAAGAGTGTCTGAAGCGTCCACGCCTGTGGTCGATTTTCAGGGTGGGAAATCAACCTGTTGTTCTTCCTCAAGCTAATAATCCTGGTGAAGGTACTTTCCTCTATCCCAGTTTATACTTGATATTCCGACAGGGTGGAGCTGTTTTCGTAAATATCACCTTGTTATAGAACTGCTTCCACAAGGCTTACTTGTTTTGCTATCCAACCTCAGCATTCATGTTATTTATTTCAGGCGTGAAAGAAATTGTTTGGCTCATGGTGGATATAAAAAGGTGATTTCATCAACCATTTCTAGTTATTAATGATTTCAGATTTGCCAAATTTTGCTATCCTAAACCAGTTAAAGCCTGATATTGGTCCTGTTTGGGAAATTTGTTTTTCCAAAAACAATACACGGACAGATAGCAAAACAAAAAACACAGTTCAAATTATAAAAAAAATTCAAAGAAGTAAACAAGTACTTTTTCCCCAAGGCTCAATCGAAGAAAACACATCTCCTGAAATGCGGAAATGATGTCAAGCATTACCTTTGTTGTTCAAAAAAGCAAAGAGATTTTTGTTTTTACTTATATGATTGACATAGGGTAATAATTATTCACCATGAACTTCCCCTAACTAATCCTAAACTTCCTCTTTATTAATAGAAACTTCTAGGCTGATTGGATACAAAGAGGTAGTAAAAGATTTATTCAATATTTGAAGTATTCTATGAGATTATTCTATTTTTCAAGAGCTCCTGATTTTTCGAATCTTGGATTCCAAATTCCAAGATTGCAAATTGAATCTATTTAACAACTCCAGGCATTGCGAGAAGACCTCGAGAGATCAAGTGCATGTCAAGTGGAAGACGACCGGTCGTTTTGATGAAGACCGCATGACCGGTTGTGCTATCATTAAGATCTCCGACTAACCATCTTCCCTCTTGATTGTGAGGTTTGGTGGATGCTAGCAAGAAGCTTTTGCCAGGCTATTCTGGCAATTGAAAATAGTGTGTTTGGCTCTTTTTTATTTTTTTTTATTTTTTGAGTACGGGATGAGGGATGTTTACAACAATGAGTTTAGAACCATGATTATCTTTCAAATAGGAGAGGCGATGCCACTAGACCAAGTGAGTACGGGTTGAGGGGATTTTTACAACAATGAGTTTAGAACCATGACTATCTTTCAAATGGAAGAGGTGATGCCACTAGACCAAATGGTCTTGGGCAGCTCTTTTTTACCTTTCAAGCCACCCAGTCATTCATTGCGCAGAGAGGCTGGTGATGCTGCTGAAGGTATGCCCTTTTTTTTTTTACTCTTACTAATATTTTTCCCGTGCATCGGTCGAGCGCAGCTCGTGCATACCCTGCGCAGCACTTGTGCATCATTCGTTCCCAATTATATGTTCGAGTTAAAAATGCTCTTAAATTCATTGCCAAGTGGAAAATCACTCCATGAAACCAAGAATAGGAAGGAGAAGACATTGGCATCAGGAAAAAAATAAGTAATTTTAAATTTTGATGTAATTTTCTCTTTTTTAAAAAAAAAAAAAAGTAACAAGTTATACGATATATGAGAGCTAGTGGTAAATAACCCCTTGTGATTTGCCAAATAGGCAAATTACTCTCCTACGGTCTAAAAATAATAATTTTAACCACCTGCGGTTTACAAAATAGGCAGTAAACACCGTGTGATTTGAAAATAGGCATTTTACCTCCTGTGGTTTTTGAAAATATGCATTTTACTCTCTTATAGTTTGTGAATAGATGTGAAATACATCATACACATAGAGTGTAAACTGCATGTTTTATAAACCACAAGCAGGTAAAATACCAATTTTTACAAACCAAATGGGGGAAATACATATTTTCAAATCACAGGGGTAAACTGCCTATTTTGTAAATAACAAGAGAGCAAAATGCATATTTTCAAACCACAATAGAGTAATCCACATATTTGGGAAATTATAGGGGGTAATTTGCCAAAAACCCAATCAATTAATAAAACATTACAACGAGTTCCAAAAATTTCCTGGTCCTGAAAAATAACTGAGCAATTTGATAAATATTAATTTGTGAATCTTGAGCTACAGAGGATTTGATCATATTTTAGAAATATTCAATCAAATTACCAATGTATAACTTTGAATAAATAAAATGATAAAAGCTAATGGGATGGATCTGATACTTTTTTCGAGCTAAGGAAAAAGACGATCGAAATTAAAATTCTCATTTATTATTGGATGCAAATGGATGAGATGAGATAAGTGATGAATAAATAATTAAAAATTATGGTTCATCTTATTCTTATTAGGCTCAACGGAATTTCGATTCCAGCATCCGCCAAAATGGTGTTTGATTTTGGCCTCGGATATGGATCAACACCAAATTCTTGAATATAATAATTTAAATAATCAGCTCAACTTACATTAGTTATTTCATGAATAATTAAATAGTTATTTTAGATATATTATCAAAAATGTAAAGAGGTCAGATTTAGAATGTTCGCATTTTTTAAAAAAAATAGTCCGAATTTATTATTTGATTTACTCAGATGATTAATTAATGTAAAATAATTAAAGTAATTATTTAAATAGGTTGAATTAACCATTTAATAATTTATTTTAACTATTAGTGCATATTTTCTACTAACTTTTATACCAAATTAGGAAAAATTACGAATTACACCCCTCCATAATATATATATACAACTTTCAATCTCAAGTTTTTGAAATTATAAAAAAATATTTCTATAATTTTATATTTTTATTCGTTTAAACTAAAAGTATTTCTATAACTTCATAGGGTGGCAGATTGCTCAACATAAATAATTAATCAATTAACAGAAATGCGATTGATAAATAATTGGTGTTTACTGTTTCCTCATGCATACACCCCAAACGGGTTTGTTTGATGATGCCCTTAAAGGTAGTGCCCCATCATTACCATTCATTTAAAATCTTTTTTAAAAAAGAGAAAAAAGATTCTAAATGGATGGTGGATGATGCCCCTTAGGGCAGTATCCTTAAGGGCAGCAACAATGAAACCCTTCAAACGAGTGTTGAGAGGAAATTTTGTTAATCAATCAACTACGCTTCACTGGGTCAAAGTTGGAAACCCCTATCACAGCCCCAATAATCGCAAAAAGCACAAACCCACCTGCCCCGATGCTCAGCAGAAAGTTCTTCAGTGAAGGAGCCAGGCTATCAGCTGCCGAAGCTACCTCCGGGACCACCATTGCCGCCGTCAGAGCAGCCGATGTTACAGCAGCTACGGTTTTCTCCTTCAAGGAAGCTTCGATCGTATTGTTTTTCTTCGCGGAGATAGCTTTCGATTCTCTAACCGGCAGCGGCTTGAGGAATGCATCGGAAGTTGGCGACTGAATTCGGTTCTTTAGGGCTGAGGTTATCGTCATCGCCATTGAAATTGAGGCCATTTTTCTCGCTTGGTGCTGCTATTTCTTTCGAAGGTTATTGTTATTACGCAGCAGTAGAGAAATTGGAGTAGAAAATGGGAATAAGAGGGGATTTCATGATGACGTGGCTTTTTCTTAACCGTGGTTCGGGCGATAAGGTTATCCATCAATATCGACGATATGCGAACCATTGGAATATCTTACCCAGTAATCGTCTAACTAGTCAGCATCGTAATTTGTAAATATCTTCATATTATTTATCAAATAAATATATGGAAAGAAATAATACATATTTTACCATGAATATTAGTCAAAACGGGTTAGGTCTGTCGGGCTTAATCCAATCTGACCCACTAAAAGGATGTATTGGATCCAAATTTTCCAGTTCGCCTGGAGGTGGGCCTAAATGACCCAGCTCGTTTGAGGACTTGTTTGGGTCGGGTTGGTCCGTAGAATAATATTTTAGGACAAAATTCACGCCGGATCATTATACTGAAACTTTACTCATCTTAGTCCGAAAAAAAAAACTTGCAGTCATTTAAGTCGCTTTAAGTTGAAATGACAAAAGTGGCATTAATAAGAAAAGACAATAATCTCATAAATTTTCAATTTATTCCTTTCAGCACTTCGTTCGAGTTCTTCCTTTCACGACTGCGATTCAAATCTTTTCGTAAATCTCTCTCGCCAGTTACGATTTCTTACAGTTGTATTTCTCTTCATCTCTCCGATTTTTCATTTCGTCACTTCTTTCCAGATTTTTTTTTCAAATCTGGTATGTGGGTGTGTGCATGTGTGTGTGTATACATATACTATTTGCTGTCATTTGAGGTTTTATAGTTATGATTCATTAGTGTATGTGCTATGTTGCTCATTTTCAGAATTTACAGCCTGGAACTTGCAACAAAAAAGATGACCCAGAGAAAAATTAATTGATGCACGAAAATTATAAAAGTAACAGGTGCACGAAAATTATAAAAATAACTAGTGCATGAAAATTATTAAAAGTAAATGATGCACAAAAATTGAAAATTTGTAATTGATGCACGAAACACAGAAAAAATATGTGATGCACGAACCATAATCGCAAATGGGTGATGCACGAACCATTTAATTTCGTGCACAGGTTATTGTATTTCGTGCACCGGTTGTTTTTTTGTAAATTTTGTGCATCGGTTAATTAACACAAAGTTCGTGCATCAGTGTTGTATTTTCATGCATCAATGTTATATTTTCGTGCACCAATGTTATACTTTCGTGCAACAGTTACATTTTATTATTTTCGTACACCATTTACTTTTTATCATTTTAGTGCATCAGTTATTTTTTATGATTTTCGTGCACCAATGTTATATTTGTGTATACCATTTACTTTTTAAAACTTTCGTGCATCAGTTATTTTTTATAATTTCGTGCACCAATTTCTTTTTGTAATTTTCGTGCACCAATTAATTTTTCTATGTGTCATCTTCTTCATTGCAATATCTTGCTGTCAGGCTGTAAATTTTGGAAATGAGCAAACAAGCACGGACTCCAACGCATACCTTACTTTTTCATCCATATGCATCAGTCAAAGCCATGAGAGTTTTTTTTTTTTAAAAAAAACATATCAATAGACTTTCGCTGTCTATAATTTAGCATCGGTATTCAAATTTATAATTCACATACACACATGCGATGGAATGTGCAGAGTAGATAAGAAATTATATGTGCATAGTAGTCTGGGGTCTTCTTCGATTCAAAAAGATTCCAAATGCTACGAACAATTTAGATGCTTCGATCAAATATATTTCATGTGCAGAACATTTTATCAAATAATTTTTAGGTCGGATGATGAAATGAGTCGACAAGATGATGAATAAGATATGATCTGAGAATCGTTGAAAAATTTTAGCAGAAAATTTAAGGTGTGGGGAGACATGATGAGGAGGAAAATAAAGATATGAAATTAGGTTCAGGGTTCAGGGTATTTTGGTAACTAAAAAATACATTTTCAAACCAATAGTTAAAAAATTGGACTATGTGAATATAATTTCTTCTAAGTATAAATTTTGGTAAGAAGTTTTTTTTCCTGATTTATTTGTAATAAGTTTATATAAACAGCACATACTTGCAATTCCCCCAATATTTTAATTACTCTATTCAAAACTATATTAATTAATTAAAAAAATATTTATTAAAAAAATATTTAATAGTTTTAATTCTTAAAATCTAATAAAATTATTTTTTTACTTTTAAATTTTTTGGAAGGTTTATCTACCTAACTAGCAATCCATCTCATATTGGGTTGGTATATTTCTAACCCTACAGAATTATATTTTGACCCCTAAAATTTTTTTCCATTATATTTTGACCCTTAAAATTTTTTTCCTTCATTCGTTTTAATATTTTTTCTCGCCTTACCAAATTTCCAACTTACGTCCATGTAGAGAATGATATGCCGGCTCCATCTTAAACGAATATTTTATTATGCCCCTATCCCTCATTTTGGAAAAATTCTTCGGTGCATCAGATGCATCAAAGATCAATATATATATGCATCTATACATGCATATACATATAGATTATATATGTATCTTGATCTTTTAGTGTACCAGATGCGGCCAACCCTCATTTGGTACACATTACACATCAACAAGTAGCTATCTCACGCAGACCAACAAGAGCAAGGTACCTACATATATCCGACTTCTTTAATGCTGCCCTGCCCGCTGCCCTGCCCACGTGTCATTAAAAGAAGCTCCAGCCTTTTAGCGGACCCCAATCCTCATTCTTTTCAAGAAATATGCTATATATATTTGGTTTGAATTTAATTTATATATCAATTTAATATTAAAAATAATATATTTTTTAATTACTAATAATAAATTAATAGATTAATCATTTATTTTAGATAATGAATGGGGTTCAAACAATTATTTTCCTTTCTTTCTAGCTTTTTCGAAACCACGTTGCTCAAATTGCATAAGGGTCGTTTTATCACTTTTACATTCTGTAAGGGTCAAAATGAAAATTTGAATAAGACAGAAGTCGGAACCTGTCACAGCTTCATCTTGCATGACGTGCCAACTTCTGCTACACAAAATCCATAACGTTTCAATTGAGCAAATCAGCAATGCCGGCGGCGGCCAACGGCGGCATTATGGATTCCCTTGTGCATGTTCCATACGAGGCAACAGTGAGGCTGATGCTAGCTTCCCTCGAGCGCAATTTACTCCCGGACCCCGTCGTAAGACGGCTTACCCGCATCCTTCTCGCCTCCCGCCTCCGCTCCCAATACAAAACCTCTGCTTACCTCCAGTTGTCCGACATGCTGAAGTTTGCGCACTGTACATCCTTGAACTTAGTGTCCCAATTGTCTCCCACCTAAGTGATTAATGTTTTGGGTACTCTTGTGTTTATTGCCTCGCAAACTAAGTCTAAGATGAGCTGACACATTTTAACATGAGATTTTGTGAGAACTTTAGGTGTTGTTACTTAAATATTTGCTGTTCTTTGGTGTGGATTTCAGTTGGTTGCTGATTCATGTTGAAAGAACACTTCAATTTTTGAAACCATAAATGAATGTCTTCATTTGCTATTTCTTCCTTGTTCTGAGTTTGAAAGTAGTGTATTTTCACAGTTTGGGTCCCTAAATGTGATACATACGATTAAGATTATAGTTTTGATATTGTTAGATGAGGCTTATAGTTAGATATCATTGTCTGCACTATTCACTTCTTTCGGGCTTCAGCTGGGTGTGGAAAACACCATTTATATCTATTTTGGTCCTATGATTTCTTACTAAGTATAGATGAGCTCCGGAAAAATAATTACAACGCTAATGGATGTCTCCTTTCAGCATTGAGAGAAATGCCTATAGCAATCAAGACGGAAGAGCCAAAGGATCAACACTACGAAGTTCCGACGTCTTTCTTCAAGCTTGTTCTAGGGAAGCACCTTAAATACAGGCAAAAATGCTCTCTATTTCTTTGATATTGAATGCAACACAACACGTATGAGTTTGAGGGTATAAGTGTAGACAGCTCAATATTGAGTAAAATTTGTGCTTCTCTACAAATTCAGCTTACCATATTGGGAGGCAGATATCTTTGCTTTATGCTAAAGTTCAAGATTCTTGATTCCATTCTATGAGCTGATCCAGCTTGTGTATTGCTGGCTACAGCTGCTGCTTCTTTCCAGACAAATCAGGTAGCTTGGAGGAGGCTGAGGAGGCAATGCTAGAGTTATACTGTGAAAGGTCACAACTAAAAGATGGTCTTACTGTTCTTGATGTTGGCTGTGGCTGGGGATCACTTTCTCTATACATAGCTCAGAAGTATCCCAATTGCCAGGTTACGGGGATTTGCAATTCAACAACCCAGAAAGCATATATCGAGGAGAAATGCCGGTATTTTCCATGCTCATTCTTTGTCCATCCTATCACTAGTTTTTGAATGCCTGATGCTCTAGATTTATAAAGTGCTCCAAGTCTTGTCACCTTTTTGTGTGCCAATTTCCTTGGTTTCTCAAGGAAACTAGTGTCCTTACAAGGGCTTGAGTCATTTTTCCCCGATGGTAGACAATTTTTTTTGGCAGTAAGAGAATGGAAGATTGACTTATTTTAAAATAAAATTTGAAGCTTGAAGTATAGTAGTATATTTTGGATCGATGTTCAAAGCGTGGGTGAAGATAGATGAAACCTTTTTAGTTCATGTACTTCCCAAACAAAACTCACACGGAGAGGATCAGTCTGACAACCACCATTTCTACCATAGGGAACTTCAGCTGCAGAATGTGGATATAATAGTTGCAGATATAAGTACATTTGATATGGAAGCTTCGTATGACAGAATATTTTCCATCGAAATGTTTGAGGTGCTGACTCTTTATTGATCAATCCTAAGAAATGGGAATTTGTCTGTCCTTGGCAACACTCATGAATTTTGTGGTCCATTTGATACAGCATATGAAAAACTATCAGAATCTTCTTAAGAAGATATCCAGGTGGATGAAGTCGGACGGTCTTCTATTCATCCACTATTTTTGCCATAAAACATTTGCATACCACTTTGAGGTGATGATAGTCTGTCATTCGTTTACTGTTTCTCTTTTCCTACTTTAATTTGATAAACATTTTTTTGCATCTCACTGCACAGGACATTAATGAGGATGATTGGATTACTAGGTACTTCTTTACTGGAGGTACCATGCCCTCGGCAAATCTACTCCTATATTTTCAGGTGATCTACCCATTCATTATGCTGATATTGATGGACACCGTGAAAGAATAGTGGTAGCCATTTTGTCAATTTATTCTATTTATCATTTTTGTCTTGCTGAGAAGTAAATCAAATCCTTGAACTTCACCAATTTGTATGTTCTTTGTGTCTTACATATACGTTGGTCCATTTTGGTCTCGAAATAAGTATACATTTTTAGATCTTTATCCAACGTTGGGGTTATCTGTGAATACTTATGTATTGCTAATTGTTGTTCAGACAATCTTGCTCTTTTAGAGTTTGGGTAATATCAACTTTATTTGATAGAATATAGGTCTGTAGTGTCTAGAGACTTAAGGCGAATTTCTCTTTATCTGTATGATTGGAGAGAAATACAAAGTATATATAGTATTTAAGGTTCCCGGACCACATATTTTATATTCTTCCTAATCTCATGGAGAAAAGGAGAAAGCTAAAAGTTTGTATTCGGAAAACATTTTGACCTGGAAGACCAACTGGAGTCGTCTGTAGTATTGATAATTATTATAATGAAATAAGTTTTGTAATTTGCGTAAATTTTTTGATGATTGAACACGAGCTTTGGAGCTTTAAATGATGGTTTTTAGTCTCAATTAGTAAAATCAGGTGATAGATATCTTTGTGGCTAAAGGAGACATATTTAATCTCAAATAGTGATCTAAGAATGATTGTATAGAAAAGGATGTGCAGAATATTCCTTATGCATTAGCATTATGGAGTTTGACGTATGCTCTGTTTGTACTCGTCCACATGTTTCGTATGTTACTAGAATGTTAGACATATGTTTAAGTGATCCGATAGTAGATCACAGGAAAGCAGTCAAAATAGAGCTTACATATCTATAGAGAGAAATATTATATGCTCACGTATCTGAGGTCATATCAGCTTGAGAACATGGGTATACTAACTGCAATTTGCTGCATGCCAAGATACCATGTAATTCACATCGAGCTATATCGACCTTCTGATTGGAGGTTCCGTCGCTTGTAAGAGGGCTAAAGTAGTCTAATAGTCCTCTTTTACCTTGATAATAGAGTTCATAGAGTGTTATGATGCATCCAGTCATGGATCATGGTAGCAAAATTTCATGAAAGAGATGCGCGTAGTGGATGCTATTGAAAGACCATTCAAGTATTTGCCCTAATAACTCGGCATCTCTATAATACAACAACAGGAAGTAGGCGATGTTTAAGTGTTTCACGAGCACATAGCTCGTTTAAGTGCCTGCCATTTGAGCATATTCAGTTTAGTGGCTGCTTAGAGTTGGAGATGTTTTTTTTGTTTAGACACTTCTTCAGTTATTTCAGTTGTTGGATATTTTGAGATTATTTTTCATAGGAATAAAGTTTTGGTTGTTTATTCATTCTCTGATGTTGATGTGGTTTGATCCGCATAATCCATGTCATTTAGTTGTATTGGCATGTTTGGTCATTGATGGTTCAAGTTACAGATGTAACAAATAAGTGGTTTTTGATGTTCTCTCATGCAGGATGATGTGTCTATTGTTAACCATTGGCTGGTGAATGGACAGCACTATGCACGCACAAGGTAATTATGAATTATATTAAATAATTCAATACCAGGAGCATCTCATAAATATTGATAGAGAGCAACTTAAACATGTTCTCACACACAAAACCTACATTTATAGACAAATTACAAGTAAATTTTGAAAATCAGCTTGGTCCTGCAAGGTCTGTTGAGAAGTTGTCCAATATTGAGAAAGTAAAAGTTATATTTGCTCTTATAAATGATTATGGGTTACTTCCTCTCGGAACCTCGTGAATTCTTAACATGGTATCAGAGTAGGCTTTTCATGTGATTGGCTATTCCACGCACATGCTCACCGTCCCCCGCGTTATCAATCCACATGTTTGACATATTATAATATCACACGTGAGGGGGCGTGTTGAGAAGTTGTTGATGCACATTGGGAACTTAAAAACTATATTTGCTTATTATAAATGATTTTATGTTACTCCTCTTATAACCAATTGGTTATGAGTCATGAATTCTTAACAATGTCCACCCTGTTCAAAATTGTTATTTATGTGGCTAATGATTGGTATATTTACCTCATCAGAGGAATGAGCATGCTTATGAAATTGAAAATTAAACTAGCCACCTTGATGGTTTGATCATTCTTGATTTGCCTGGTCCCTGTGGTTTGAATCCTTTATAAAAGCTAACAAAAGACTATCCGGTTGCAGTGAGGAGTGGTTAAAGAGAATGGACCAAAATTCGATTTCCATAAAGCCAGTAATCGAATCCACTTATGGCAAGGATTCGGGTGTGAAGTGGATGGTCTATTGGAGAACATTTTTCATCGCAGTTGCAGAATTATTTGGCTACAATAATGGAGAAGAATGGATGGTTGCACACTTCCTTTTCAAGAAAAAGTGAAGGTGCTAACTCATCTAAGTGTGTACGTTCGTTCCACCACGAGTCTGGTCAATAAAACAAGACATTTCAAGCTTTATACCTTCTCGATTATTGTTCATTGACATGTATTTTTGCCTGTATCCATTGTTACTGGGTACATATTTCATACAATTTGTTGATGGTCAAGTCGTCGATAATTTCCGAAAAATATTTATCCCTAAAATATCTTGGTACTTATGGTGTGCGTTTATTTCGAATGATATGATTATATTGATAAATTATACCGTAAATATTAGTATTATTAGATATGATATGAAATAGTGATGAATGAATAATTATTAAATAGGATATGTAATGATGATGAATGAATAATAAGTATATTTAATTCGAATGATTAAGACTGTGATTGTAAATATGATCCGATGGTGAAATATTGTTTTACCATTGATAATTATTAACGATTTTATTTTTTATTATTATAAATTTCATAATATTTAATATTATTAATTAAAATATGATTAAAATTATGATTTAAAACTAACAGTAAATTTCGTTATTTTTAATATTATTAATTAAATTTTATAATTTTAACATTATAAATTACAATTTATTATTATTAACATTAATAATAATGGTATGGGCTTGAGAACATTTTCTAATAAATTCTTTGCATTCTTCCCGTTTTTGGTTACTTTAAACACTCTCTTCATCAATTTCCCTTCATGTATCGTACCAGGTAATGAAATGCGAATTGTTATTTGGTTTTATTTCATTTTTCTGGTTCGAATTCGGGTTGGCCGTGAGTTGATTAGGTAATATGTCCCTTAAAATTAATACTCATGTCAACCTAAAATTTTATTGTATTAAGATATGTACTATTTGACCATGTAGATTGAATTCCTACAAACAACTTGTTGATTCCAATCGTTATCGAGTAAATCAAGATTGTTTCACCTCTCAAATTGGGAAGTAATATATGAGAAACTTAGAGTAAGGCATCAACTAGTGAAAGGTAAGTAAAAATTCATCTGCAACTACAATGCATGAACATAGTATTTCTTGTTATATTAATTGTGATGTTTATGTTTGAATAAATGTGCAATCAAGTATCTTATGTATAAAATGTTTAATTACCGTAGAAATAAATAATCGTTACTTCATTGCATTGGCTATTCATTTGTATTTGCACATGCATGCACAATACATGAGTATATTTGAAGTATGGCATGCACGACGTGATTTTGAGAAAAATGAAGATTTTGTTGGCAACTACTAGGGCACCGGGGTTTGCGAGTTAGACTTATTGATATGTTGAGTGCCGCGAGTGGGATACTCCTAGGAGGATTATGAGGGTTGATAAGGGTTGTGCCCTTGGTAATCACAAATGGATGGTCTACTCGATTGTACTCTTTTGATTGATGTCGTGGGTGGGATACTTCTCCGGTGATCTCGGAGGTTGATAGAAGATGTGCCTTTGGAGGCCACGGTAGGATGGTCCATTCAATTGTATCAATCATTTTTGGATGTGTGCCTATTGATATTGTTCAGTGCATTGTTCAGCAATGTTCGATGCATAGTGTTGTGCCAGAATACCCAAAATAAAGTGCAAAAATCATACACACACAAGAACACGAATATTTACGTGGTTCGGCAATTGCCTACATCCACGTGAAGCAAACACAATATATTGAATATTTCAGATCGAGAATTACATAACTCTCCCAGATCACCTCACAACTCATAGACAGAAGCTTGAATGCTTAATATATTAGAGAGATTCAGAATGAAGGATTATTTCAAGAAGTGACGGATGATGACTTGAGTTTATATAGGCGTGAATGAAGCCTCGGTAGACAATTTCCAGTTAACTTCTTCTTCCTCCATTTTTGCCTCCATTGCTACAGGGTTCAACCCTTCTGGATGGCCTACAAAGCTACAGTGAAAAAGACCACCGGCCAACAATCTCTACCTTGGTGTTTTTCCACTGATCTGTGATGCCTCCTTCAGTACGCTCTTAGGCGCTGGATACTCGAGAGATGTTGATAAAGTCCAAACAATGTTGAAACTTGATCCCTGTTACCACATTTGTTAACATGTCTGCGGGATTATCTGCCGTCCCAATTTTCCTGAGTAGAATATCTCATTCTTCTACGATTTCCCGAACAAAGTGATAGCGAACATCGATGTGTTTGGTGCGACTATGATGAACTTGGTTCTTTGCCATACATATGGCACTTTGACTGTCGCAAAAAATCTCTGTATTTTCTGCCTGATGCCCAAGTCTTTTCACCAAATTATGTAGCCAGATACCTTCCTTGAATGCTTCTATGATCGCCATATACTCTGCCTCTGTAGTAGACAAAGCAACTGTAGATTGTATCGTAGATCTCCAGCTCACTGGTCCTCCTGCCATGGTAAACACATAACCAGTAGTTGATCGACGCTTATCAAGATCACCAGCATAATCCGAATCGACGTATCCAACTAGACGATTGATCTCGTCTTTCTGAAATTTCAAGCCAACATCCACGGCACCTTGAATATACCGCAGAATCCACTTTATTGCATGCCAATGTTCTTTACCAGGATTGTGCATGTATCGACTCACCATGCTAACTGCATGAGAAATATCAGGTCTTGTGCACACCATCGTATACATCAGAACTCCGACAGCATTTGCATAGGGAATGCTATCCATTTGTCTCATCTCTATATCTGTAGTAGGAGACATTAGCTATACTGTGTGACTGTGTGACCTACTTCCCTTTTGATGCACTCAGTTTGAAATGCGGAGCTAACGGAGTACTTACAGGTTTGGTATTCCCATCTATACCAAATCTTTGGAGTACATTCTTCAGATACTGAGTCTGCGTCAGACAAACTGTGCCCTTTATTCTGTCTCTCTTGATCTCCATTCCAAGAATATTCTTGGCCTCTCCAAGATCTTTCATTTCAAACTCTGAGCTCAGCTGAGCCTTCAGCTTGTCGACCTCTATCTTGCTTTTAGATGCGATCAGCATATCATCAAAATATAAGAGCAAATAGATAATTGTACCATCTTGGATTTTCTTCATGTAGACACAATGATCAAAATGATTGTGTGTGTACCTCTGTTTCTTCATAAAGCCGTCAAACCGTTTGTACCACTGTCTCGGTGGCTGCTTGAGACCATAGAGTGACTTGTCGAGCTTACAAGCCCAATTTTCATGACCGGGAACTTTGAATCCATCAGGTTGAGACATATAGATCTCCTCGTCCAAAGTTCCATGAAGGAATGCCGTCTTGACGTCAAGCTGGGCTAGCTCGAGGTCAAACTGTGCAACCAAAGCTACTAAGAGTCGAATAGACGAGTGCTTTACAACAGGTGAGAAAACCTCATCATAGTCTATTCCTTCTTTCTGACCGTAGCCTTTTGCTACTAGTCTAGCTTTGAATCTGATATTGTCTTTGCCTGATGCATCTTTATTCTTTGCAAAGACCCATTTACATCCAATCGCTTTCTTTTCTTTAGGAAGTGGAACCAACTTCCAAGTTTTATTTTGATAAAGCGATTTCATTTCTTCATCAATCGCTGTTTTCCACATGGCCTTTTTTGTACTATACATAGTTCTTTGTAATTGTACTGAATACCATCTTGATCAATTGGAAGAGCGAATGCTACCATATCAGTAAACCGAGCAGGTTTTCGGATAATTCTCTTTGGTCTACTTGTAGCAACAGATTCGGGTATTGCTGCTGAATCTGGCATCTCTATTTGAACAGAGTCATCATTCTGATCGTCAGAGTCTTCTTCAGGATGATCATCTCTCTGAACAGGTTGGCATGGAGTTGTGGGAATTTCAAACTCCACCTGCAACTGAGAACTCGGATCTTGGTTCTCTATCTGTGACTTTGTCTAGTTCAACATTACAGATTCGTCAAAAGGTAACATCTCAGCTCAAGACAATCTTCTTTGACTCAGGGTTCCATAGATGGAATGCATTCACTCCTTCACTAAAGCCCATGAAAACAGCTTTCTCGGCTCTAGGTTCCAACTTTGATTTTTTGACGTGAAAGTATGTTGGACACCCAAATATATGAGTAGCAAATTTCGATACTTAGATTCTGTTATCCAAAAAGATGGAGAGATTGGTAGCGAATTTAATCATATAATACAGTGGATCGATTGAAATGTAGCAACAACATCGGAGTTCTATGCGATCGTAATATCCCGCTGAGATTGGAGGGAAGTTTTATAAAACCGACATCAGATATGCAGTGTTGTATAAGACAAAATTGTTGAGCACCAAAGAGAAATCACATTCAGATAAGTATGTTAGATATGTGTATGCTCTGGTGGATGTATGGTAAGACCATACGAGATAAATAAGGAACAAAGACATTCGAGCTGAGTAGATGTTTTATGCCCTGGAAAATCATATAAATTATAATTGAGAAACATGACATAAGTATGTGGTCAGATTGTGATTAGAAATAATAATTTGTCCAGAATAAATTATTTATTGTAACAGATGTTAGTATTTTTGTCATAACTTTCACATAGAATGTCAGAATTAAGTGAAATAGTTATCCACACGAAGCTAAGAGAGAGAGCTACAACTTTTATGTTGAATACATTTCCAAAATATGGCTTGAAAAAGGAAGAAATAGATGAGAAAAAAGGTGACACGTGTCACATTCTCAAGGCATCGTTTTGTTTGAATTTTGATGAAATAAATTATATATTCGAACTCACCGAGATAAGGGCTACAAACTGTTATTAATATTTTGTATTTTTGTGATAGTTTTTCATTAGCCAATTTATAGAGTGGTAGTTTAAAATATTGTATTATTGATTGTTGTCGAATTTTGAATACACAAGTATGTATAGTTTTAGTCAAAACGACTAAATGATTGAGTTTTGAATTTTCAAATAATTATCAGATTCATGGGAAAATTAATTCTAAATGAATTATTGTTGCGTTGTACATATGCCAGACTATATAATCTTAGTTGAAAATCGCAACCAATGAAGTTTTATAATTTGAAAGAATTTAATGTGAGGCTATTGAACATGTGATTAGATGTTGTAATTATTGTCATGGGCTAATATTGAGTCGTTAAATTGCTATATATAATTCACAAGTCTCGGGACGTCAGGAATAGCCTAACGTGTCGATGTACGAACATGTATTGATATTCATGTTGATGCTGATTATGATATATCGATGATTGTAAAAGAACGATAAAGTTGAGAGTCGCTGGAACGAACGACATATTATTATTGTTGTTGTTGATTATGTCGCAGAAGTAGGAAAATGACTTTTGGGTATATCAGGCTTGATATTGCTGCTATATCGATTATATATTTGATGGGTCACGATGATGATGTGACGGTGGGGTATAGCAGGCATGTGGTTGCCGATATATCGATTGTATAATGGTGTCGCAGTAGTAGGGGATCGATGATGGGATATAGTAGGTCGGTGTTGTCACTATATCGATTATATATTGTGGGTCGCAATGATGATGCGACGATATGTTATAGTTAGCTCGATGTTGCCACTATATCGATTTGTATATCAGATGAGATATGGTTGAGGTGATGATTGATGGATTTTGATTTGATGTTGGGAGATTGAAGTACAGAAACAGACAGGATAATTTCGTATTCTAATTATTGATTTCATGGAGTATTTTCTGTTATGTTTCCGGTGTTTATACTGTTGATAATATATGCTTATGATTATGATGTTAGTATTACATATGTGTGCTCACCCATTTTTTGAAGTTGTTTATGTTGAAATAGGTATCAGGCTTAGGCTTTAGAGTTGGAGACAGGACTATGAGCTGTTGAATTTGAGATGTATAAGTCATTTTCACTTAAAATAAAGTTGTCATAGGATAATACTTATGTTTAAAATACTTGTTGCTCTCTGTGAGATGGTTTATATTTGTATGTGTCATGTATGTATGACTCTATGATTTTGTTATTTTGTATTGGAACATGTGACCAATATCATAGTTAAGTTGTGTAGACGTCATATATTTTGGTGGGGTTGTATATTTCAAGTTGTGTGTTGTTGAGATGTCCAATTATGGAAAACTTATGCCAAAAATGTAATATAAATGATGTCATGTGTTGTCTGTTTACGTTGCGACGTATAGGGCGCCACAAGATGTGACTTAAATAGAAGAGAAGATGCAAAATGTCGCTTACGCTGGTTTGATCACGTACGACATATACCCAGCAATGCGCATGCGCATCGAGTATAATATATGGATTCGGCCCTTCACAAGAGCAAGAGAACGACGACTCTAAGTTATATAGAAAGATTTGAAGTTCAAAGGAATCAAAGAGTACATTCTGACCGAAAGAAGCTCTTGGAGAAGATTGACGCATGTGCATGACCCGATCTGATTCCCTCTATAATTTATGTAGCATATCATAATCTATTGAGATTAAAGACTTAGTTGTTGTTGTAGTAGTAAGTAACTTGTTTGTAAATTTGGTTTTTATAAAGTTCTATTTTTATAATTTGAAATAATCGTGTGAAACATATTTGATTTATAAAATTATCCACTTTATTGTTTTTCTTCTTTTCAAATTGATAGTAATGTTAGTTCTAGTTTTATGTCAGATTTTTATAAATTATTTGATAATGATGTATTGAATTGCAAATCGTTCGGTTTTATTGCAAACTTAAAGAGTAAAGAGATTATGGATAGCCAAATACAACTTAGACAATGAAAAGATATACAAAATAGGTAAGTCGAATCTCTTTATAGGACTATGATAAGCAATGTTTTGGATTACTTTTGAAAAATATTTATTTATTTTCAGATTAAAAAATGGATTTGAGTGTTTGATTTTATTGCTTCTGTTATTGCTAATCTAAACAAAAGCAGGTAAAAACAGAAGTAGATAAGCAAGTCATAAGATACTTTTGACTGATTTAAGTTGAGTGGAGACAATTTTGTAATAAATTGAAGGTCACTAAGCTACTTTTTTATTTAATATCAATCACTCAATAATTTTACTTAAAAACAAATTTTTTTCAACTTTAAGCAAAAACAACATAGAAATAAATTACATAAGCAATTCAAAACACACCCTAAATAGCAAATGGTCTTGCTGAAGCCCATGTTGTTTAGGGTCTCCATATTTTCGATGTGGCGCCCTAAATAAAGAACATACATGCTCTTCTAAAACTCGATCTTCACTAGCTTTTTCTTGTTTTCGATGATTTTGACGTAATCTCCCTCAACAATTTTCTTTTTATCGAATAAAATCACCAGTTTCTTGGCAAATTTTAATTATAATAATAATGATTAAAAATCTCCCAAAGTGAGTTTAGAGGATGAACAATATTGGTCATCCCACTCGATTTTGTAAGATATTATAATATTTTCTACAAGATTGAGAGAATATTCTACTTAATAGGCTACTTTGTTAGGATTATGCCTTTTTCCCGTTAGTGTTAATGACATACACTGGTATCCAATTGTTGGCGCATATATGTTTCGATATTTGATTGATTCAGCCACCAAAGATAAGCTCAAAGGTGTGAAAGTGTTAATACCTTTGCATGGTGGCTCTTACCTTCTTGACATAGGTCACACCTGACTTGTACACAAGGCAAGCTACTTTTATATTAAGACATAATAATCAATAAGGTCAACAAAAGCTCGTGGGCTTAGTCCACGTGATTAAAGTCCATCTTCCATTTGGGAACGACTCAAGTTTGAGTCCAGTCGATCGTTGAAAAAAATATTTGCCCCTCTACCCCCCCTCAAAAATAAAAAATAAAAAAAATAAGGTCAACAACTCGGCCCTAAAGAATAATAATGTTGTGCTCAGCATAAAAAATGATATATCGAGGGCATGTTTCTTGATTGGACAGTAATGATTCACGCCATTTGCGGCTGTTTTCGAAAAATATTTATATGGACAATGTGTTTGTAAAGACCAAGATACATAACTATATATGTATATGTTTGTATGTGTGTTGATGTTTGTAAGATCGGGTGTATAGAAGTAAGACATAGAAATACTTGTAATCCACCTGATTGGACAGTGATTATTCAAGCAATTTACTAGTTTGAGCTCTAGTTATACACCAATTCAGTATTAAAACACATCTTATATGTAAAATACATAAACTAACATACCAATCATATTAAACTAATCATATTAAGTTGATTTATGAGTTTGGCTCAAGTCGGATCCATGTATTTTCCATTTGCGGCTCATGCTTAACAAAAACAAACGTTTAATTTATAGAAACAGAAATATATCCATTTGAAAACAAAATGCTTTATTATCTATATACCTATAAATGTGTGGATGTTGGGATGGTTTTCCAATTGTGAAATTACATATACACCCTTCATTCATTCATACATATATATAACCATACATATACATACATAATCTTCTTAAATTATACATCATAATTACTATTTGTTAATAACTATCAATTAGTTAATTAATAATTAATAATAACATTAAAAGTACAAGATAATAATAAGATTAGAAAACATAATAAAATGTATTAAGTTTCATCAATTAAGTTACAAATTTATTCAATATTATTATTAGTAATTAGTAATAAGTAAAAATGTTAATTAATATAAATGTGTGGATGTTGGGATGATTTTCCAATTGTGAAATTACATATACACCCTTCATTCATTCATACATATATATAACCATACATATACATACATAATCTTCTTAAATTATACATCATAATTACTATTTGTTAATAACTATCAATTAGTTAATTAATAATTAATAATAACATTAAAAGTACAAGATAATAATAAGATTAGAAAACATAATAAAATGTATTAAGTTTCATCAATTAAGTTACAAATTTATTCAATATTATTATTAGTAATTAGTAATAAGTAAAAATGTTAATTAACATACAATACCTTTTGATATAATGAACTAAAAAAATAAAAAAATGTTTACGGCAGATGACAAAACTTGAATGTCAAATATATAATAATTAAAATTAAAGAATAATATTTATTGAAACTCACACCTTTTCTTTTTCCATGCTTGATCACTTTTAAGCTATGATGCACGGATACTGACATGACGACAATGACATATATTACACATGCACTATATTATAAATATTAAAAATTACATTTTTTAAATTCTAAAACCATGTAAAAATAACAAAAATATTCTTACCAAATTCAAGAAGAGTATAAATAAATGCATGTCACAAGAATCATCGTAATATTAAACATACTAACATCAAATGCATATTACTTCAATTAACATAAAGCTTAGCAAGCACGTCCAAATAAAATATAACATCAAATATATTCTTACCAAATTCAAGAAGCGCATAAATAAATGAATGGTACTAAAATCATTATAGTATCACTGATACAAGCACAAAATGGATATTACTTCAATCACATAATGTTTAACAAACACATCCAAATTTTATTTTAGTCAAAGCTTTTTAACTTATACAATTAATCCCCAAAAGTATCATTTTCTTGTCGGACACATTCTCGAAAGTGTCCGACACGGGTGTCCTAATTAATTTTAAATTTTAAATTAAGGACACGCCATGTGGGTGTCCGATACGTGTCAGAGAAGTGTCCGATGAGTGTCGGTGTTCTAGAAGTGTCTGACACTGCACCAAATGATTTTCAGGAGTATCCGTGCATCATAGCTTTTAAATTACAAGATTATAATCTTCTTAAATTATACATCTTAATTACTAATTGTTAATAATTATCAATTAGTTAATTAATAACAACATTAAAAATATAATGAAATGTATTAAGTTTCAACCATTAAGTTACAAATTTATAAACTTAAATTCGTACATCTTAATTACTAATTAATATAATTAATAATAGTAGTAAAAAAATATAATAAAATTACCAAATATCAAATAATATGCTAATAATAATTATAAAATATACTAAAATTACCAAATGTCAAATAATAATTACAAGCACTAATTAATTTAGGACAATATCACGTAAAAAGATGAGAATAACATAAAAATAAAATATAAAATATAAAAATGTGGAACAAGTGCAAATTCAATTATGAAATGATACAATATCCTTCAAATCGTTTCCCTTCCTGCAGGTACAAGGGAAATAATTTCATTTTAGCTATAAAATTTTAAACTTTTAAATAATTATCTATCATTTTTATATTTACTTAATTACACATTCTTATTGACATCTCATCATTATCTCACACCTCTTCATTTTCCATATTAAATCACAGTTAATGCTTTAAGTTAGAACTTTATAAAATTAAATTTTACATCCTAATTACTAACTACTAATAATTATTAATTAATTAAAAAAATAAAAGTTATAAAAAAATATGAGATGGTTAATGCATTTTCTTATTTTCTTACTTTATTGTACTTTATTATACAATGAGTGATTTAATTATAATTTTTTTAGTTTTATTAAAAATAATTTATTGCTTCATTTTTATTTATCATATATTTCACCTTAAATTGTAAGAATAGTTATTGGACCAATACAAACTAGAAAATTTCAAAACATGATCATTAATGATTATGATTAAAAGATTAAATAATATGGTAACAAAGAATTATACTCATTTTAGTTTTGATACCATGGAGAAAAGGGAAAAAAACCTAATAATTTCAAGTATTAATCATTACCATTAATTACTTATTCTTACATACACATAAAAAATAGACAAACTAATATGATATTAAAAATAATATTATATTTTCAATTTTAAAATTTAAAACCGTAGTTAAACTTACTGATATTCACGTGCGATGCACAAGCTTTATACTAGTATATATATATATATATATATATAGATAGATAGATAGCAATACAACAAATAAAGGAACAATTGCAATTCGATTAAAATATTGTTTACATTTGATCTATGGTTTCTGTGTATGACTTCAACTTACAAGACAACAATCATAGATTAAAGCCACAAAGTTACAACACCAATGTATCATGTATAATGTGTACATATTTCGAACCATAAACTTAGCGAAAAGGGATATACTTTATGTGCCTTCTTCTATGATATAAATGACGTGCCAGCATGGTTATGATGCAAAAGATTATGCGCGATTTTATCCCTTTCCTTCATCGCGCTTGCCGATCTTAATCCATTATCGGGAAGCATTTCATCATCAACGAGCTCAAATTTAAGGGTAGGATCTAGATTTTCGTTCCTTAACTCGCATATATTATGCAAAACGCAGCACGCCCCAAGAACCACAGGCAAATCTTGAAGCTTAACCTCAGTCCTTTTCTGCAAACAACTCCATCTACCTTTCAATCTTGCAAATGAATCTTTAGCAACCCTTTGCATCTCCCCGGTTTTTTCGTTAAAGGCGTGCTGCGTCCAAGTCAAATGCTGCTGAGTATAAGGCACCAATAACCAATCCATCAAAGGGTAACCTGAGCCTCCAACTATCCAAACACCATTGTAGAAACCGGCATTCGCTCTTTGGAAAAGGGTTGATTTCTCCAACACTTGATCATCTGGCATTGAACCAGGATAACCAATACACACATCAGAGAACACTCCTCTAGGATCGACGACACCTTGAAGGGTAATCGAATACGAGGTCTTTTGATTCCTTTCAGTGTGCCTCTTGTTAAAATAAGCCGCGACACTGATCTTAGGGGCGATTATCGGTATGTGTGTCGTGTACATAGATCCTACCACATTAGGTATCCCAGACATGGACTCGAAATCCTCCCGAATTGTTCCAAGGGTATCATCATCCGGCCACCTAAGGTATTTCGGCATCAAAACGTTCCTTATGGCGGAGCAAACCTCGAGCACAAGCTTATGACACGTCGATATCCCTAACCCAAACTTCTTGGAAACGAGCCTAAGCGGCTCCCCTGTCGCCAACCGCCAAATACAGACCGCGACACGCTGCCTAACGGGAACAGCATCCCGCAACATAGTATTTTCTTTAGCAACTACGGAGGTTAACTCATTACAAATCAAGTCAAATGTATCTTTCCCCATTCTAAAAGCCTTCTTGAATTCAACCTCAGGAAAATCAGGACTATTACATTGATCCCACCAATCTTTAGACCTGTTCTTAACCCACAATCGCCTCTGCGGCCCAGCTGCCGGCGCTTTATCGCTGATGGTGCCTTTATCATCACTATTCAGAACTGAATCCTCAACACCTGCCGCACTAACGGACGTAACAGCAGCGCTAGTGGCAGCCAAAGAATTGGCCCGGGCCTTTCGTTTCCGCTTCCCTTCATCAAACTCCGCATCCCTGTGATAATCCTGCAGATTGGAGAAATAATCCATCATCGCACGAGTTTTCTTACCATGGTTTTCCTCAAAATGAATCCTTTCTTCTCGATTCACCTTATCCACCTCTTCCTCATCTTTCTTCGTTTGATCCTCCATCAGAATCAGAGAAGTCAAGACCTCTTGCAGCTCTTTAGTCTTCACAGCCCCTTCTTTCTTCTCACCATCCACAATTGATCCAACCCCATCATCGCCTGTGTTCTCTTTTCGCCTTTTCTTCCTCTGTTGCTGCTTGCTGTCACTCATCTCCAGATGGGATTCTTGAAACAAGCCGTGAGAACTCAAAAGAGAGATTAAATCGGGATTTTCTGTCAGAAGGAGCGCCTCATGTACAAAGTGCAGTTTAATTGTTTGAAATAATGCGTGAAAAACAAATGTGAACACAGATATACGAAAGTCTAATAGATGGAATGGGGTTTGACAAATTTGGGGTCGTGTGTTCATATAATACTAACGTACATATATACACAAACACTATATATCTATAGATTTAGTGAGAGATAACGTGTGAAAGTGGGTGTGAACAGGCCATTGGGGATTGCGGAAGACGGTGACTTTGATAAAATTAGGAGACGCGGTTTGGATCAGGTTGATTGGCCACTGTCTTTTTAGGGGTTTATTTGATGCTATCCCTAAGGGCACTGTCTTTAGGGGTACATCTCATCATACATTGGGAATATTTCAAATGAAATATTCCCAATGTATGATGGATAAGCCCTTAAGGGCAGTGCCCCTGAGGGGTAGCATCAAAAAATCCCTTTTTAGGGGCGTGTTTGCATTCTCTATTGTGGTTTGTTTGATGATGCCCTTAAGGGTAGTGCCCTTAGGGTCATCATCACCATTCATTTGGAATCTTTTTTTAAAAAGGAAAAAAAAGATTCCATTTGGATGGTGGATATTGCTCATGAGGGCAGCACCATTAAGAGCAGCAACAAAAGTTTCCTCTATTGGTATGTGATTTTAAGTTTTTTTCTTTTTGAAAAAAAACATCTTAAATAATAAAAGTTAATTTTGTAAATAGAATTTAGGAAATGCCGAGGCCATACCGAAATTTTAAGAGTCACGTGTTGGCAAAATTTAACTGATCATCCGATGTTTACATTAAAATAATCATTGTGTGATAATTAAACACTTGATTATGATCCGACCTCACAAATGGCAACTTTTATTTACCCAAAAAAAAGTTTAAAAATAAGAATTCTATAAATATTATTATATTTTGTCAACCAAATGAGAAAAGCTAATTGTATGTGGTTTGCGACCGCAATGATATATATAATGAAAAAGTTATTATAAAAATATATGCATAATATTATTAAAACTTAAAACTTAAATTAGAATTTAATATAATTTGATATTTCATTCAAGCATTTAATTTTTTATTTAGTAAATGAGGCTCATTATAACTTTCAAGCAGTTTACTTTTTTATGATACTTCATCGATGTATTATTCATCTAGAGGAAAGTTATTTGGCATATGTGATGTTGGAAAATGTTTGTATGTACTCGATGTGGATTTATATATGAACCAATTTAATATGGTCAATTTAAAATTGTTAGTATGTTAGTTTATGTAGCTTTTTAAAAAATATATTCTATTTTAATATTGAGTTGATGTCACACCCCAAATTTAAAAGATACCATTTATTATGTTTATAGAAATACTATGTATAAAAATTTCAAAAGCATCTCCTCTGTTTGTATCACATCCGGAGACAAAAATCAAAATGCATATCACCAAAAACACCATCATATTACGAGTCACAATCACACTATATACATACCACTATTTATTTTCCCAAAGAAAATTCTCAAATGATAGTTGTCCAGATTTAAAAAACCAAAAGTTAACAAAATATTGTTGTATAAGATTTTATTGGTGTGTATCTCAGGAAAGTAGCAAGCAAAAATAACAAATGACTTTCTATTAGAAATGTCGATGTGAGATTTGGAATCTCTGTCCTTAAGACAATATTGCTCCGCTACGGTGCTAACGGTTTACTTTGACAATTTGTCTCCCAAGATACAACGACTATGATTTGTGATAGGAGCACTCCAAATCACAAATCCTTTAAACCACAAATGTCTAAAAACGCTCAACCATAACAATGATGAAGACTCACAAAATTACTCAAATTTTGATCTTCAAAATATGATGTGAATTTCCAAAATTCCATACCTAATTCATTCAAGGGTTGTTTCTTTTATAGTATACCAAGTGATGTCATCAAGAGACACAATTTGGAAGCATCCATCATGAAAAATTACATCCCAACATGAATTGACACACCATTTAATTTTGAAGCAACTAATCATGAAAAAATGCACCCCAACATGAATGGACACACCATTTAATTTGATTCAAATTTCCAACAATCCCCCACATGAATTAAATTAATGCATATATGTAATTGAGCACTTTTAACGAACTATTATGGCATCGGGAGAGATAGCTTGTGGCTTTGAATCTCCCGTAGTAGTATTCAATCGGATTTACTTGACTTAATAGTGAACTTATAGTTTTAAACTATTTAGTCGTTGGTGTAAACCAAGACAATTGAATGCACACCATAATAATTCTAACATTCGTATTGGTTTCTTACGATTGTGTCCGTTTCGGCCATGGACCACGCTTGGTTTCATAAGTGCTTTTCATATTTGAAGCGGCCACACTTCGTACTTACGTAGGTGATCTCCTAGAAGAGTATCACATTATACTCCAACATATTCTTATATGTCTTAGGAATCATTAAAGGCCTTTTGTCTATCCTCGTACCCTTTTTGCAGGCTACACCCCTTATCATAGGAATGGGTCGGAGATTAATTCTCCAAGGTGTTTATACAATCTCATAATTTAGTTTCCCTTTTGAACCTAGATCTTGAGATCTCCAGTCAACAAGGTTGAGTATCCACTATGAGATTTTGATTATAGGATTTTAACCTCATTCCCCTCGATAAACTTCCACATGATCTCTCGGTTAACCAATTTATATGCGGATCCGCGGTTTCACATAATCACTCATGATTATGCCACTAGAGATCATTTTATCATATAGTATTATCGCAACACATTTTAGTTGCATGCACAGGATTTTTCTGTAACAACTTATAAAGCAACTCGGCTGAAGAAGCTTTATATGTTTTCCATAGAGAATTTTCCACAATAATATATCTTCAGTTTTGGTAATCACATTACCTCTTTTGCATCATTTTATCCTTTTAGGATATTTCCATCATCGAATTTTAAGCGTTGTTAACGCGTTATTTCAAAATTCGAGACGAGATCAAAATACTCAACTTTAATTCACAATTCAAAATTTTTAAGCACATAAAAATTACAAGTTCAAGATTCCATTTCTTGCAAACCTGAAATTTAAACACAAAGCTTAAAATTTGAAACTCGAATTAATCCTTGAGATTTCGTTCTTCAAGTGTCTTGGAAACTTCATTCCAAACATTATTCTTGATGCACACATGTCAAAATGTTTTGTCAACATTTTTTCTTTTGTTACTTGATGATTTCTAAATTGCTTCTCCAATGAGCATGTCATCAATACACAAGCATACATATGCTTAGGTGTGTACACATTTGTCACACTCATTAATATATTTGACAACATGATTTGTCAAACTCTTCATGTCTTTTATTTGGTTTTTATTATGACTTTACTTTGGCCTTCATTTCTAATTTAGCCAAGTACCCCCACATTTCAAATATTGTAGGAAACTCTATTTTCCTTCAATCACAAGGTTTTCGTCCTTGCCTAAATGTGGTAAGTGATTGAATCCTAGAATTGCAACCCCCACAACTTCGGGCAGTAACGAAGTGCACTGGCGTTCAAACTTCCGTGTTTCAAGTTCTAAGCGTTATAGTCTTACAAATCCAAATTCAAGTTTTTATTTCTTGAAAATTTCGGATTTAAGCGTACTTGCTTACAAAAGTTGAAACTTGGATAATATTCTCAAACTCGGTTCACATTTTGCAATTTAAGCGCACTAACTTAGAAAACTTGAATTCAAGTTTTTTAAAACTTGCAAATTCATGTTATAAGCATACTAGCTTAGAAATTCAAAATGAACCAATTTGAGATATTACAACGCCTAATCAAAATTTGTGGCTTCGATTTATCACTTGTGTTTTAAGCGTACAAAGCTTAGAAACTCGAATTCAAGATTTTATAGTCTTGCAGATTCAAGCTTAAGCGTCAAATTCTTAGACAACACAAGTATAATCTACTCACAATTTCTCATAGCAAAACTCATTTGCTAAATTTTATTGCAATCTCATTCTTGAAGTGTTTAAACACCTCACTAGCCTAATTTTGCTTCATAGCAATAAAGTCACAACAATATCATGTGCAAATATTGATAAAGTAACAAATTACTTTTCTCACATCTCTAGTTTGCACAATCTTTCCATCACAAACATCATTGTGAGTAACCTTTCGGAAATTTTGTTGTCTTCTTCGATTCTCAAGCGAATCACAAGGTCTTCAAGATTCATCTCTTTTCGCTTATGCTTGAGATAATTCTTGAAGTCCTTCCATGACGGAGGCAACTTTTCAATCATGGCGGCCACTTGGAATGAGTCACTTAGAATCATTTTCTCCGCATGAATTTCGTGCATGATTACTTGCAAATCTTGCACTTGTGCTATCACAGGCTTTGTATCAACCATTTTGAAATCCAGGAATCGCCCAACGATGAATTTCTTCATGCCGGCATCCTCGGATCTATACTTTTTCTCCAAGGATTGCCACAATTCCTTGGCCGTCTTCACTAGACAATACACATTGTATAATGTGTTGTCCAGTCCATTTAGAATATAATTCTTGCACAGGAAATCGCTTTGATTCCATGCATCAACCGCAACTCTCTTTTGGTTGTCGGTTTCACTTTCCATAATAGTAGGAACATCCTCATTGAGGAACCTTGCCAACCCAAGGTTGTCAAATAAAACATCTTTTGTTGCCATCGCTTGAAATCGTTCCCATTGAACTTTTCAGGCCTTTCACCATGATGAACTGGAGTCGTTGTTGCACTCGACGAAGCCATTTGTTGCTATTATTGTCTTAAGATTGTTGTATAAAAATTTATTGGGTGTGTATCTTAGGAAAGTAGCAAGCACAACCAATGGCTTTTTAATAAGAATGCCGAGGCGAGATTTATAATCTCTGTCCTTAATACAATATTGCCCCGCTACGGTGCTAATGGTTTCTTTGGCAATTTGTCTCCCAAGATACAACGACTATGATTTGTGATAGGAGCACTCCAAATCACAAATCCTTTAAACCACAAAGGTCTAAAAACGCTCAACCATAACAATGATGAAGACTCACAAAATTACTCAAATTTTGATCTTCAAAATGTGATGTGAATTTCCAAAATTCCATATCTAATTCATTCAAGGGTTGTTTCTTTTATAGTATACCAAGTGGTGTCATCAAGAGAGATAATTTGGAAGCATTCATCATGAAAAATTGCATCCCAACATGAATGGACACACCATTTAATTTTGAAGCAACTAATCATGAAAAAATGCACCCAAACATGAATGGACACATCATTTAATTTGATTCAAATTTCCAACAAATATCTCAAGAACCCACATGCTTTTCAAAAGATAAATCTGCAGACACAAAAATCAAATTAAGATAACCCCATAGCCCAGCAGGTCGTCATTCATGTACAACAGATCTCAGAAACCCGTAGGAGCGCATCACCCTGCTCAATAAGTCCAGATATCAGGCATCGTCATGCTCACCTACAATGCATGAACTATATGAGCTAATGCCCAGTAAATAAAATCATGCATGCAATGAAAATGACATGAGACATCAATAACATGTATACCAAGATGCATACTCGAAAATACATAACATTTTATCCAAATTGATAATTTTCCTGGGCCCCTTGATCCACCTAATATGCACCGGAACAGAGCTCTGAACAATATCAATAGGCACACAACCAATATAGTGGATTGATACAGTCGAATGGCCCATCCTCCCGTGACCCCAGAGGCACATCACCGAACAAGCTCTGCTGTCACCCGAGAAGTATCCCACCCGCATCATCAATCAAAAGAAGAATATCAGCAAGTGGTCCATCCCCTCATGATTACCAAGGGCACATCCCGAACAACCATTTTAATCCTGTAAGGAGTATCCCACCGCTGTACTCAATGTATCATATAAGTCTGCCTCGCAAACCTCGATGCCATAGCAGTGGTCAACAAAATATTTCCTTTTTCTCAAAAAAATGTCTGTGCATGCCAGACATCAAATATGCTCATGTTTTATGCATGCACGTGTGTATGCAGATGAATAATCAATTCAGTTACAACATATCAAATAATGCATTATCACAATTAATACGACAAATAATACTATGTTCAAGCATTGTAGTTGCAGATGGATTTTTACTTACTTTTCACTGGTTGATGTCGCTCGATTCCTAAATAATAGACAGTCAATCTACACAATTCAGATATTTATTTTAACAAATAATTCATCAAAGTTCATTTATTATCATCTATCTAAATTTAGTAACTCATTTACGCAATTTATTTCATCATATCGCTATTAGGATGCTTATATCATTATTTAAAATGCTAGTAACCTATTGTATACACCAATTTATTGAAATCGAAGTTATAACATTAAATTTTAACATTAAAATTCCTATAAACTTGAAATCACAACATAATCTCAAAATTCTTGTCAAATATTGTTTATCATCGTCTAATCTATCACCTACATTAATTTCATAATTTTCTAGCAATACTAGAAATTTAGGCTTTTCATAAACACTAAAAATATGAAGAGAAAATTACATCTAATTGAACATGGTAACTCGAGAATTCCGAATATATACTTTATTTGAAGTTTCGACGGCGTTACAGAGGCCGAAAATTGTCAAAAGCTTGAAACCCGCCACTTTTTTTTCTTCTTCTCTCTTCTCGCGAGTTCTGTATGTGTCGTGTGTGTAATGTGTGTAGTTAGTGTCCATATATAATTATATCATATGTTAAGTCGGCCACACTGCAGAATATTTTAATTATTTTATGTATTTAATTCATTAATGATTTATTTATTTTGGCCTTCACTTGATACATGAATTCGGGTATCATAATAGCCGAGTTATAACCTTGTTATGAATAAAAGCTGTAAATCTATGTCTTATCTTTCATTTGGTTTAGAATAACTTGATTCGGACGAGAAAGTTATGCCCAATCTACCTAAACATTATACCCTTCAAAATTAATTTTCCCTTTCCTCCGGTAGTTTTCAGCAAAAACTCAAAACATGAAAGTGGTAGCCCTATGAGTTATCTTTTTAATGAAATTGACCTCGTCGTATTTCGACGAATTTCGACGAAGATTTAAACAGTTTTACTACTATATCCAACATAAATTCAAGTATTAGACTCGGGTATTACATTCTCCCATCCTTATAAAAATTTCGTCCCCGAAATTTTACTTGCCTGAAGAGTTCTGGATATTTGGCTATCATTTCATAAATGATTTTCAATGAACTGTAAGTTGCTCTACATTTTCTCACATTCTTACTTGAACTCATTTACATAATTCACCATTTTCATCTTAAGTTACAAGGTTCGAGAACTCATCGTTTGCCAGTGCATTTGTACTCTTCACACATACTTGTACTTCAGTTTCCAATTAGTATCATGATTTTGCTCTTTGATTATAATCTTGACTATTCCGTATTCAACTTAGGAAATGAATGGCAACTAGGTTGTACTAGAGAACACTTGAGTTGTTCATTTCATGTATACACAAAACAAATCTAATTTTTGATCTGTAAACTCCATCTCCCCTTCTGCAATACCGTTATTAACAAAGCAAGTAACACATTGAAAATAAATAAATTTAGGGAACATATAAAACATGGCATGATAAACTAAAACTTACTGGCATGGTTGTGCTCCACAAGTTCTGAGCTCGTGTACATGGACAGTCTACAGAACCAAAACCGTGCTCTGATACCACTTAATGCCACACCCCAAATTTAAAAGATACCATTTATCATGTTTATAGAAATACTATGTATAAAAATTTCAAAAGCATCTCCTCTGTTTATATCACATCCGGAGACAAAAATCAAAATTCATATAACCAGAAACACCATCATATATATACGAGTCACAATCATACTATATACATACCACTATTTATTTTCCCAAAGAAAATTCTCAAAAGATAGTTGTCCAGATTTAAAAAACCAAAAGTTAACAAAATATCTCAAGAACCCACATGCTTTTCAGAAGATAAATCTGCAGACTCAAATATCAAATTAAGATAACCCCATAGCCCAACAGGTCGTCATCCATGTACAACAGATCTCAGAAACCCGGAGGAGCGCATCACCCTGCTCAGTAAGTCCAGATATCAGGCATCGTCATGCTCACCTACAATGCATGAACTATATGAGCTAATGCCCAGTAAATAAAAATCATGCATGCTATGAAAATGACATGAGACATCAATAACATGTATACCAAGATGCATACTCGAAAATACATAACATTTTATCCAAATTCATATTTTTCCTGGGCCCCTTGATCCACCTACTATGCACCGGAACAGAGCTCTGAACAATATCAATAGGCACACAACCTGTGATATCCCCGAAATGATTATGTACATTTGGGCAATAATTAGATTTATGAGATGATTATGGTATTAATTTATTGGGTGTTGAATTAATAATTATGGTGAAATGCTTAGTCATACGGTGGGCATGACCAGGTAATGCATTTCAGGGTGCATGTGATGCATGTTGGGAAATTGAGTTATGGCATGGTTATTTGGGGTGTGTGTTAATTGTTTATGGTAAAGCATGTTTAATTGGAGTTTTGATGCACTTTATTTGAGTAGATGCTATAAAATATCAAGTAGGGATATTTTAATACATCATGCTAAGTACCGGGACACACTATATCATAACATTGCTTCCAACTACCCCCCACAACCCATACCCATCTGCAATACTACAACCATGCCCATACCTCATTTGACTCTCCCATCACTCAACCCTCATCACTCAAAATCTCTCCCCGTTCCCCCCCCGGCCGGAGAAGCGAGATCTATTGTGGTAGGATTTTGTTCTAGAGTTTCCATTAGTTATCCGGCCCCAAAATCGTCCACCATCTAGCAGGAAGAAGGAGGAAGAAACTTGAGATTTTATTGCTTGATCTTGCTAAAAGTTGGAGCAAAAAAAGGGTAAGGAAACATGTGTTATTGGGTTTAATGCTTTGATTGAGGAGAGTTATTATGTGGAGTGAAAATGACATGTATGGTAGTATTCTTGTTGGAATTTGTTGTTGTGTAGCTTCATGGTAATGTAATGAAGTTTAGAGTGTATTGTGTTGTGGAAGTTTGATGGCTTTTGGTGTATTATGTGTTAGCAAGTATGATATGCTCGAAAATGGTGGTTTTTCGCGATTACAGACATCGGCGATCGATCGGCGCGTTTTTCCCGATCGATCGCGAACACCAGAGTGCGAGGCAGAGACTCCGCGATCGATCGCGAGTTTGCACGATCGATCGGCGAAGTCAGCGATCGATCGGCATGTTTACGGCGATCGATCGTGGAATGGTGAATTTTGGGCATTGAGGCAGTAGCATCACGCGATCGATCGGGGCCCATTGGCGACCGATCGCGAGAAGCCAAATTATGTGTTTTAATTATTTTTTTTGTGAGATTTTTGGTATCGAACTTTTATTGGCTCCTAATATTGATTTGTATGAATGTGTAGAACCATCCCAGGTGGCAACGCAACAAAGGAAGTAAAGTCCTACCAAATCCTACATTTTGGAAATGTACGTAGAGAGACGTACGGGCACCCAACGGTACATGTATTTTATATACTCATTGGAACATGCATTGAGGATGCAAGTATATATGAAATTGTGCATTGTGAATGCAAATACATGTTGAATTATGCATTATGATTGCATATGTGTATGTTGAACACTTGGTGCACATCCCATGAGTCATGGTTATATTGGAGTGATGATTTTAATGCTTAGCCGCTGTCACTTGAAGCGATGATAGAATACTTGCGATGTCATATTATAGCGATGAATGACTATTTGCCGCCAAATGTTGAAGCGAGGGTATTGCCGCATGTCGCATTTGAGCGAGGTTATTCAATGCCGCTAATATGTCGAAGCGAGGGGTATTGGTGCCGCTGTCATGACAAGCGATGTGCATTAAAATACACTGTTATAACAGACTATGGATTGGTGATTGTTGATATGTCATGACATTTGTGAAATCATTGAATAATCCATTGATTATACTCATAAGTTATGATACAGGACAACCAAAAAGGGAGCGTTAGCCATAGGCACACAGCCAATATAGTGGATTGATACAGTCGAATGGCCCATCCTCCCGTGACCCCAGAGGCACATCACCGAACAACCTCTGCTGTCACCCGAGAAGTATCCCACCCGCATCATCAATCAAAAGAAGAATATCAGCAAGTGGTCCATCCCCTCATGATTACCAAGGGCACATCTCGAACAACCCTTTTAATCCTCTAAGGAGTATCCCACCGTTGTACTCAACATATCATATAAGTCTGCCTCGCAAACCTCGGTGCCATAACAGTGGTCAACAAAATATTTTCTTTTTTCTCAAAATAATGTCGTGCATGCCAGACATCAAATATGCTCATGTTTTATGCATGCACGTGTGTATGCAGATGAATAATCAATTCAGTTACAACATATCAAATAATGCATTATCACAATTAATACGACAAATAATACTATGTTCAAGCATTGTAGTTAC
This sequence comes from Haberlea rhodopensis, assembly GCA_907163345.1. NCBI lineage: Eukaryota > Viridiplantae > Streptophyta > Magnoliopsida > Lamiales > Gesneriaceae > Haberlea > Haberlea rhodopensis. Next base: position 1,721,335 of record CAJQUN010000017.1, read on the forward strand.
AGATGGATTTTTACTTACTTTTCACTGGTTGATGTCGCTCGATTCCTAGATAATAGACAGTCAATCTACACAATTCAAATATTTATTTAACAAATAATTCATCAAAGTTCATTTATTATCATCTATCTAAATTTAGTAACTCATTTACGCAATTTATTTCATCTTATCGCTATTAGGATACTTATATCATTATTTAAAATGCTAGTAACTTATTGTATACACCAATTTATTGAATTCGAAGTTATAACATTAAATTTTAACATTAAAATTCTTATAAACTTGAAATTACAACATAATCTCAAAATTCTTGTCAAATATTGTTTATCATCGTCTAATCTATCACCTACATTAATTTCATAATTTTCTAGCAATATTAGAAATTTAGGCTTTTCATAAACACTAAAAATATGAAGAGAAAATTACCTCTAATTGAACATGGTAACTCGATGATTTCGAATATATACTTTATTTGAAGTTTCGACAGCGTTGCAGAGCCCGAAAATTGTCAAAAGCTTAAAACCCCCCTCTTTTTTTTCTTCTCTCTTCTCGCGAGTTCTGTATGTGTCGTGTGTGTAATGTGTGTAGTTAGTGTCCATATATAATTATATCATATGTTAAGTCGGCCACACTGCAGAATATTTTAATTATTTTATGTTATTTTATGTATTTAATTCATTAATGATTTATTTATTTTGGCCTTCACTTGATACATGAATTCGGGTATTATAACAGCCGAGTTTACAACCTTGTTATGAATAAAAGCTGTAAATCTATGTCTTATCTTTCATTTGGCTTTAGAATAACTTGATTTTGATGTCGGACGAGAAAGTTATGCCCAATCTACCTAAATATGATACCCTTCAAAATTAATTTTTTCCTTCCTCCGATAGTTTTCGGCAAAAACTCAAAACATGAAAGTGGTAGCCCTATGAGTTATCTTTTTAATGAAATTGACCTCGTCGTATTTCGGCGAATATTTAAACAGTTTTACTATTATATCCAATATAAATTCAAGTATTATACTCGGGTATTACAGTTGATGTACAAGTGGAACATAAACCGAGTATTTTCTGAATAAAACTGCCGATCTTTGACATTGTTACCTTATTTATGTGAGTATTATGCACTTGAACTCTAGTTTGCTAAGTCGTTGGGAATATAAAAGATGCAAAGGGCGTGGCATGTTGAAGTGATCCCTGGATTCGGCTAAACACCAACACAACTAGTCAATATGAACTTAATGATGAACATAAATTTTTTTAATTTATCATTTTACATTTTAACTTCCATTAAATCCGTAGCTTTACAAGTTCAATAATAACAATACTTGAAAGATTAAGTTGTTTAGTTGTATACCTTCGTTGTTTTAACAGGTTATCCTTTTTTACTTTTTAGCCAAGCTCAAGATCAGATTGTAAGAAATAAAACTGTGGAGCAAGATGATATAAGCTCTTATATCCCTCAAATATACCTGTGCCCATCGAATATGTCAGGCAAACCATTAGACTAGAAATTTGATGCTGGAGTGAGGGTATTCTCCGACATTTGGGGGTATTCTCCGACATCAATATCCCAAATCATGGGTTATCCTCATTAGCATATGGACACAATCTTAATGTTAGATCCAATGATCAATAATTGATTTGGGTATGTTGGATCTTTTTCACAATTAGCCATTGTATCTAGTCTTAGGTAAAAGCCTGATTTTTTCACAATTAGTCATTGTATAATATGTTGTTTCTATAACCCCAAATCATTTGGGGTCGTTGGATATGATCGTATTATAGAACTCCTCAATTATAAAGTCAGTTTCTTGACTACCCCGTAATAAACTATGATGTGTTATTTAATTTGGATATATTATGATGTATCAAAACAAATATTTAAATTATTTATAAAAAAAACAAATACTTAAAAACATAGGCAAATTGGGAAAAAATCCCTAACTCAACACTAAACTTTGTGTTCAGTAACTATGTCAGAAAAAAAAGTTAATTTCACTCCCTGAAATAGTTTATTGATTTGCTGCAGCTCCATAACCACATAAATATCAAATTACCCTTATTAATATTTGGAAACTTGTTATTTAACCATTGTGGATAATTGACAAAAATACACAGTGAAGATAGGGAAAGCAATAAGAGAGGGCCTGAACCACGCCTTGAGTGTGCACCTCAACACCATTCATGAAACTTTTTCATGTTTTCAATTTAAATTCTTACGAGTGTTTATCCGATTTTCAACACCTCATACCAAATGCGGAAGGCAGCTGCACCGTCGCAGTGGAGAAACAACGGTGGGTCTTGGCTAATGATGAGCCACTTCACAACTTATACGTCACCAAAGAAGCCGTAAAAATGGTTATTTCTGTCAATATCACTGCTTCTAGGAAGCGAAAGATGGCTGCTTATCAATATGTCGTCCGAAAAACCAGCCAAGTCATGTAGATTCAATGAAAAAAAGCTTCTCACATATTTATTTAGTCCCTTTTTGTTTCTCTTTTTTTTTATTTCTGCTTATTATTTGTAATTGGTAATGCTTTGGAACAATCTAATCTGCTGGTAATGGTAAATGTAACTTATCGTTTATGTCCATTGCGGGTGATGAGCATGTTTTACTTTTAAATGATATGATGATATGATTAAGCATGGGGTGTAATGTGTGAACTTTGAATGATTAGGGGAACTGGGGTGCTAAAATTTTTGACATGTGAAATTGGGGTAAGTGGGTCAGAAAGTGAGACTTGGCATGGTTGTTCTGCCTGATGGATTTCTACGAAGACTTGGCATGGTTGTTCTGCCTGACAGTTTTAACTGGAATTTCATATGAATGTACGTAAAGTGTATGATAAAATGCTATAAAGTGTGTGATAATTGGAAAGTATTTGGTTCATATTTAAAATGTATTTATATAGTGTTTAACATATACTCATTTTGTGTTACAAAAATACTCGTTTTTTGCGCTGAAAGCAGTAGTATATAGTTGGGAAGTACTTGGTTCATATTTAAAATGTATTTATATTGTGTTTAACATATACTTACTTTGTGTTCCAAAAATACTCATTTTTAACGCTGAAAAGCAGTAGTAGTCTCAGTCGGGCCAAACAACGATGATAGTCGAAAAGTATTTGGTTCATATTTAAAATATACTTATGTTGTCTTTTATATATACTCACTTTGTGTTTAAAAATGCTAGTTTTGTCGTTGAAAAATGGTAGTGGTCTCAGTTGCTGCCAAACAATGATGATAATCAGAAAGTACTTGGTTCATATTTAAAATGTACTTATGTTGTCTTTAACATATACTAGGTTCATGTACACTAAGTACTCGATGTGCGTTTCGAGAAGTATGTCACAATTGTTGCCAAACACGGGAAGATAATTTCATAGTACTTTATTTGTATTGAAGAAGTACATATTTTACACTTGATATATACTCGATTTATGTACATGAAGTACTCGTTGTGTGTTTCGAAAAACAGGTCTAAACTGTTTCTTGGTAAGATAATTTCATAGTATTTGGTTTGTATTGAAAAAGTACATATTGTACACTTGACATATACTCGATTTATATTCAAGAGGTACCCACTTTGTTAGTTTAAAAGCATGGTGATCTCAATTGTGGCCAAACATGGGATGATAATTTCATAATACTTGGTTTGTATTGAAAAAGTACATAATTTACATTTGACATATACTCGGTTTATGTAAAAGAAGTACTCAATTGTTTGCGTTTAAAAGCATGGTGGTCTCAATTGTTGCCAAACAAGGATGATAATTACATATGATGCACAGACACTCCTAAAAATTACTCGGTGCATGGTCGGACACTCCTGAGACACCGACATTTTTCCGAAACTCATCGGACACGTGTCAAATACGCCACGTGTTAATTTTTAAATAAAATAAAATCGGACACCCGTGTCGGTGATCGCTTTTATTTTAAACAATTAATTACAGTGTAGCGATTTTATACCACAAGTGCACGGTGTCAAGTTTTAGTATAATGATTTAAATGTAGGGATGTCGTACCCACATGGACTAACATATAAGTAGAAAAATTATATTTAGCCTACGAAATATAAGAATATTTAACTAATCAAAATAAATACTTAAAAGCTGAAAATTAAATCAACTCCTTTGAAGATGCGAATGAATTCTACTCAAGAAATTTATCAAGATGTCGGTTCACTTGTGTTATCATCAATGAATCATTTGTGAAAATAATTACTATCCAATTAATTTTTAAGGTAATGGGTTCCCGTAAAATATTCAATACATTTTCTCAAGCTATATTGAAAATAATATCAAATTGAAACAAGTAACTTCGTTCACTTAATCGTCAATTTAATATTGCATAAGTCTCTATGAAAACCGCTAACTTTAAATCTTACAATTCAAAGTTATCACATATGTGATTTAATCTTTCGATCTAAATCTTGAACATACAACATGATTTATTATAGCGTATTATAATTTCATCTCTCGATCTCAATTATAATTCACAAATCAATCAAAGTTAGCAAGCTTTGATATCATTAAAATTATAAATCATGCACAAAACAATCAATCAACTCAAGAAACATTCAAATCATCAACTCAAACACAAGCTTCCATAATCTTGATAAAATAAACTTAGTTCATATTTAAAACAAAATAACAAGATGAATAAGTGTTTCTCAACCAAATAAACATTAAGAATTCGAAAATAAAAACATATAAAGTTTAGAAGTATGATAAACAAAGGAGTCGATTCCGTGCGTTGCAACGTAGCTTCTTCTCTTGCTTCCTTCCTTGCACTTCAAAGGATTTTTCTCTTAAACTTTGTGGATGTTGGAGGATGATAAGAGACTGCTATGTAGTGTATGATATGATGTTGAACTCCTCAAATTTTTGCCCTAGGTCAGATATATATAAGAGAGGAGGTGGATGGAAGTGATCCCAATGGACCAAACTCAATATGGTATTTTTTTTTCTTCAGAAAACTATGTCGCTCGATCGATCGAGAAAATCTCTCGATCGATCTAGCTCTCAACCTTCTCGTCCATGAATTTCTCTGCAACGCTCGATCGGTCGAGATTAACTGCCGATCGATCGAGCATCACTTCTTCTCGCTTATAAAATTATCTGCCTCGCTCGATCGATCGATCGAGCTCAACTGCCGATCGATCGAGTATGTCAGTTTCCAAATTCTTCATTTCTATCCTCGATTTGGTCCGTTTTTATCATTCTAGCTCACTTCTTCCAATTCCGACCTAGATTCCTGAAACAAAACAAATAAATACCAAAAAACGTAACATCATCCAGGAATCAACACGAAAATAAGTAAAAAATCATTGCAAAATAAGCGTGATATTCACCCTTATCAGTCGGGCACTCCTCTCAAAATCGGACACCTGTGTCGGACACGTCTGATGGGCGTGTCCGACACAGAAATGATACTTTTGGGGGTTAATTGTACAATTTAAAAGGATTTTCCTATTTTAGAAGGCCACACATCTTATACAATATATTATGCTGAATGGTGCATGTGAAGTTCAAAAATAGTTTGAGTGCTCAGTTGAGGATGTCAACATATGCATTAGTACAACATTAGTGGTTGATGGCTCAAGTTATTAAGAGTCAAGACACACCCAACGACCAATAAATGTTAAAACAATCATCTAATTTAAATCTTTTCACTATAATTACCCTTTTTAAATTATAACTAACTATAATTTAATTAACATTCATTGTTTGACCCTAATTGAGACAATCAACCACTCAACACACACAACGAGTACCTTTTGAACCAAACCAAGTGTATTTGAAATGTATAATATGTACATTTTGAATACAGACCATGTACTTTTGAATTATCATTTCTTGTTTTGGCCTCAATTTAGACATTTGTTTTCCAACATACACAACGAGTACCTTTTGAACAGAAACTGAGTATATGTGAAATGTAAAATATGTACATTTTGAATACAAACAAAATACTTTAGAATTATCATTCTTTGTATTGATCACAATTGAGAATTTATTCTCAACACACAAAATGAATACTTTTTGAACACAAACTAAGTATCTATGTAATGGAAAATATGTACATTTTAAATATAAACCAAGTACTTTACAAATTACATTCCTTGTTTTTGTCTCAATTGAGACTGTCATTCTTAATATTCGTTAATAATTCAATACTTGTTCAACTATTCAATAATTGGGCTGAACTGAATATGTGTTTATTTTGGAGTGAGTATATACATACTTTATTGTCAATGAGTACTTGATATGTTGTCAATTAGCAAACGTGATAGTACTTGCTTGTTGCTTGATATGTACTTAATGTAAATACAAAAAGTACTTGGTCCCAAAAAAATTTGTACATAACTTACCCTGAAACAGTATGTATTCTGATCAACAGAAAACAACAAATTCTCATTTTTCCCAACATCATGAAAGTAATACAAATATTGTCTGCAACATAAACACGATCAGTCATTGTTACAACAAGCCAAAGTCTTCCCAATTCTCATCCTTCCCTTGCCAATCATGGCATGCCCTGCATAGCCGGTTCCATAACATCCCTCAACAATTGCTAAATAATAAATATATATCATTTGGTTCACAAATTGAAAAAAAGCAATTATTTTATGAGACAACATTGAAAAGAAAGGACAACCCAAAAGAAAATTCTAATTTGTAATGGCGTATCAATCCAAACTTATACGATGTAATACACACACGTGCACTTAACTACATATATAGTATGTCAGGCATGAAAGAACCCAACGTCAGGTCAAACAACATAACAACAACAAGATTTGTTCGTCGTACAGTAGATTTTTTAACATAAATGGTAGCATATTTTTGAATCAATAAATAGTATAAACTTCACTCAATATATAGTGTAAGACCCCAAAACACATAAAGACTTTGATTCAGCAACAACCATTTTTTATCCAAACAACAACCCAGCTTTGATCTAAATAGCAGCAATTTTTCAACCAATATAGCAACACTTTTTTCAACCAAAACAACATCAATGTTTCAACTAACAGTAGAAAGATTTTATGAGAATAGCAGCAAGATTCTAAACCTGAAACAACATAAATTCAAGCCCAAAATTAGGGGAATCAACATCAAAATTTTGACCAACAAAAATGCAAATCTTGATCTGGCAGTAGCAAGAAATTGAACTTAAAGGAAGCAATTCAAGGTGGAGAGGAAACTCAACAATGACAGCCCACTCACACTGTAGCAAAGAGCCAAAATGTCAATACAAAAAGTGATATCATTAACCCACTAATGATTTAGGCAAGCTGAAACACAACCCAGATAGTATTAATTGATCAAACAAGGGCTGAACACTTCCTTGGTAGCCCTAAAATCGATCGCATCTCCCCCTCCCAAAAACATCAAGAAGATATAAGAAGCTCAAAAAAGAATCAAGAAAGGGTCGATAAGATATAAGACAATTTTCGACAGAGAGCTACCGAAATCATAAGGAAAAAATACAATGGCCAGTGTAAAAGAATTTGCTTCAAATCAAGGAAGAAATCGTTGAGAAGAAAAAATGTGGAAACAGTCTTTACGTAAGAGGGAGGAGGAAGGAAGTTGATGGTGTGAGAAGTGCATTTTAGTCGATACCATTAATTAAGGATATCAAAATATTTTTTTCAAATATGCAGATATTAAAATTCTTTAAAAGGGACTGAACTTTAATATTACGTTTGGTTTATGATTTTTTGGTAAGTGTCCCTAAAAACATCTAGGTGAACTTTATGATGTCGATCTTATCATACCCCCAAGTATCATGCTACGGCTACCCGGATAAACGACTAACCATTGCGGCTCCTCTCCATTTCAACAGATCCAATGCTTTTCAATTGGTTTCAAATCGCAATCATATCATCTTTGAATCTTAAAGATTAGCATAAAATTTGATTAAACGGAGCGAAAAGATCATCGATTCAAGTGGAGCGGCCGCTGCTCAATTCATTCCATTTTGTGAAGATATTGGGAAAAGGTTCGTTTGTTCTTGAATTTTACCTTTGCTAAGGACCAGTTATAAATTTTAAGCAGTCTCTATTTCCTAAAACTGCAAATTCACGACTCTTAATAGAGTTCGCCAAAGATTAATTTGCTTTCATTTTTTATAATCGCTTTAAATATTTGATTTTTATTTTTATTTTCCATTTTTTTGGGCACTGATTTAGTTATGGTGTTATTGGAATTACTTATTGATACGTAACTATCGCCCAAGTATCTATAAACTTTAGTTGGCATTACTTCGTTTTTAAAAATTTACTGATAGAGTTGAAAATCTGAGAGTTTGTTAACTCTTTCGCATAAGGGTCGAATTGAAATTCATTCGAGAGGCGACTTTAAGTAAGCTAAAATTATATGTAAAAACAGACGGTTTTTTTTTTAAATCTGAGGAGAGAGATCTTCAGCTGTGTCGCATCTGAATTCTCAAGGTTTTTTTTATTTGAACTCCCAAAAATGTCTTTGATGCTCTATTTGTTTAACGAAGATCAATGCTTTGATATTAGATAGAGTTTTCTTGTTTTTACAGATTTATTTGTAGTAGAAAAGATTGAGGGCTACGTCAACCACTTCTAAAATGGAAGCAAGTATGGACGGAAATCAGCAACCACAACAGCCAAAGATACAAATATATTCTACTCCAAATGATGAAATATCTAGTTTCTGGAGAGGTTCTTCCATCACTTTTTTGAAGAAGGTTCTAGCTTATTCATGTGACAATTTTATTCACTGAATCGGTATTTCTTTTGCCAGACAAGTATGAAAGAGATGCAAAGAAGTACTGGGATATATTTTATAAACGTCATCAAGATCGGGTTAGTTTGTTTGTTGCATCTTAATTTGCTTATATGATTATTAAATTTTTGTTCATGGGATAGATGAGTTTTTGCTATCTATACATTAACAAGAGGATCTTGTGGGATACAAGAAGTCAAAATACTAAGTTTGGAACAAAACATTATTCTGTTTCCGGTTCTGCTAATGTTTATCGTGTTTTGGAGTGTAACAAACTGCAAATGGACTAAATAAGTCAATATCTATTGTGGCATGTTACCAGGGTTTACTGAAGCCTGACCTATCCACTTATTAGATTTTTCTGGCAGTTGCTTGATTTCTGACTTTCTTATCTCTTCGTGTTAATAATCTACCATTTCTATGCATATGGGGGGAAATGATGTTACGTTTTCGTGTTTTCATATGTCTCAGTTCTTTAAAGATCGGCATTACTTGGACAAAGAATGGGGACACCACTTCTGTGTAAGTGGCACAATTACGGCATTAGTAATTTTGAACTACACCAGACTTTAATGAAATTGGTATCTTGTGTAGGGAGAAGACAGACGGCTTATTTTGGAGGTATTCCACTATGCCAATAATTGGTTGGTTAATTAGCCATGAATATAGTTTTTATTTCAGCATCAACTCATCTCATTCATCCCCCATTGCTTGTTTTACTTACGTAGATCAGCATGAACGTGCAGGAAAAAGAAAATTATTCTCATTTTCCCAATCTTCCCTCGTTTCAATTTGTTATAACTGGCTTTAATTTGTTGAGATATTTAAACTGCCTTTGATGGGAATTTCTTGTAAAATATGATCCTCATCGCAATTGTTTTTTACTAGGTTGGTTGTGGAGCTGGAAATACTATATTTCCTTTGCTTGCGACATATCCAGATATATTTGTGCATGCATGTGATTTCTCACCTCGTGCTGTAGATCTGGTTAAGGTTAGATTTCTGATTCAATACACAATGATAAGTGTTAATGTGTTTATGAATAAATATTTTTACCTTAATCCACTCTTCTGTGTTGCAAATGGAGTCATGAAACCCTGAAAGTTCTTGTAAATTGAGCTTAATGCAATTTGCTAATATCAATTTTTTTATTCTTCAGATGTGAACGTAGGGGATTTCTTAAGTTTTAATTGTTATAAATGTAAAGTGAGAAGGCAGTTGGTGGTAATATGTAGTTTGTCATGTTTGGTATTCCAGAGGCACAGGGACTTCACAGAGGCAAGGGTCAATGCATTTGTTTGTGATCTAGCCATTGATGATTTATGCCGACATATATCTCCTTCATCCGTTGACATTGTGACAATGGTACATATGTAGATGGTACTTCCTTAAATATGTTTACTCTATTATGGTTAAATTTGTATAGTAATTAAATGGCTTGTTTAAATCACAATTATTTTCTTTTACCTCGTTTCGTTACCAAGGATGTTGCCTTTAACACAGTCTGACTTTTAAATAGATATTTGTTTTATCTGCAGTGTCCCCAGAGAAAATGCCTCTAGTGGTACAAAATATTAGAAAAGTTCTCAAGGTGATTGCTTGTGCCACACTGACATTATATCGTTGAGTTAGTATGCTCTTCATTTTTTATAACATGATTACATTCTTTCATACCCAGCCAAATGGTCTTATATTGTTTCGTGATTATGCTACTGGCGATCTTGCTCAGGTGAGATTCTGACCAGATTAACATTAATCTTTGCGATCATTGTGTTATGAAATGCCTGTTTATTCTACCTATTTCGATCAAGTTTATGATTATAGCCTCTAAATACTCACGTCATGATGCAAATGGATGTGGTTTTATTAGAATTTGTTCCTTGAATGTACATCTTGTGTATTTATATCCTATTAACAGGAAAGGCTCATTGGCAAGGAACAAAAGATAAGCGAAAACTTTTATGTGAGGGGTGATGGAACTGTAAGCCATCTTTTATTCAGATTGATGTTTCTTGAATTGCTACGAGTATATCCAGTTTCTAAGTATTACTTCTTTTTTGCCAGCGAGCTTTCTACTTCTCAGTTGAGTTCTTGGAAAATCTTTTCAAAGAAAGTGGATTCAACATGAAAGAACATGTTTTGTGCTGCAAGCAAGTGGAAAATAGATCAAGGGAGATTGTAATGAATAGGTAAATTATAAGACTACTCGAGGGAACTTTACTGAATTCAATTGCTGATGTGGTGAATGTTCTCACATTTACTTGGAGCAAACATACCTGTTGGTGGCACGGGGGTTTACTATAATCTGTTGAAATATCACCAACCCCATGTATTTCTTTCCTCTGCATATCTGATTTTGTCCTCGTCAGGGAAATGCCCTGCCCTAGAATAGGAGATTGTGGTGCTTAGCTTGATGATATTGGAACATGTGCAGCGAAAATGAGGGGAAAAAACTAATATATTATTTGCTATCTTTATATCCTTTCGCTTATTCCAAACTCCACCATGAAAATAAATCCATTCACTTGCTCATAAAATGTATAAGGATTCTTTGAATTCGAAACTTGTTTATTTCATCTGGACTGTGTATGTTTGCATTTGCTTGTTTATAAGAAAGATTGTATTCTTCCATGCAGGCGATGGGTTCAAGCTGTATTTCAGGCAGCTTCTTGTATAACTGGAAGGTCAGTGAGTCACCTACAAGGGGATAATGATAAACCGAAAGATGTTGAAAATGGGTTTGAAATTGATATCTCCGAGGGAATTGCAGTTGAAATGTTTGGTCTTCCATCTTCCAGGGAAGAGGTATCACATAACCTCACTCTTTGCTTCTCTTAACTCTTTTCTTTAACACACAAATGCACACGATGTATCCCAAAACCATGATTCCTAATGTAGCGTTTGTTCCTGCATATTATTAACCTTACGCCTTAGCCTGAGAGCTCTCTATCATTTTCTTAGGTTGTTGATATTGCAATAAAGGATTACTATTTCAAGATAAAACTACTTTCAAAAGAGTACCAACATACCTGCACATCAACAGCCTTAATGCTATGGGAATCAGCTAGGTTAATGGCTTATGTACTTGCCACAAATCAAGAAATTGTCACCGGAAAAAGGGTTTTAGAACTTGGATGTGGCTGCAGTGGTATCTGTTCAATGATTGCTGCTAGATTTGCCAACCTCATTGTCGCCACTGACGGTGATGCAAAAGTCCTCGAATTCTTGTACGAAAATGTGTCATCAAACCTCAATCCACCATTTCTCGATAAATTAAACGTGAGAAAACTAGAATGGGGGAATGAAACCGATATAGATGCCATCAAGAAACTAAACAAGAAGGGATTTGATGTTATTATTGGCACGGATGTAACATATATTCCTGAGGCGATTAATCCCCTGTTTGCGACTGCTCAAGAATTGATGTCGTCCACCGGAACTATGGAACAGGATCAAGAACCAGTTCTGATTTTATGCCACGCTTTTCGCAGAGTCGACGAGCTATCTTTAGCTTCTGCTGCATCAGCATGTGGTTTCAGATTGGTGGATAGGTGGCCCGAATCAACCCCGAATAGCTCATTTCAGGGTATTGTCGAGAATTGGTTTTCTGATAGCCAATATGCAGCTCCTTCTACAGCACTAAGTATCATGTATTTTTGTTTTTCAGACACCATATGTGATTGAATGCTGAATTCTGATCACTCGAGGGGTTTTTCGTTTTCTTTTTTCTTATTCTTATTTGATATCTGGAGTGTTGTAGATGATGATAAAGCCTTTTGGTGAGAGTGAATTAAATTATACTTTGTTGATTTATTCATTCACCCCTAGAGATTCATTTCCTTTGAAAGAGTTTTTACTTTCAACCTTCCGCAGGGATAAAAACCAACACTTCTATTCGAAGTTGTAAATAAACTTCAGTGTGCAGAATCCCACATTTTTATTGCGGGCAAGCCCATTTGGGTTACGGGTTGGGTCAGACTAACCTGATGGCTCTAGTTTTTATTATTCCTATTGACTTTACCCTATGTTCTATAATAGTTTTCCAAGATTTGTATACAAATGAAATTAATTGAAAGATCAAATTATAAAAAAGTAATAATATAAGCATGTAATGCATCCACATGACGTTAGTAAAATAATAAAACCAGAATCCATAAATTGTATTTTCCATACCAATGCATCTTGTAATTCTAAATATTTTAAACCACCCCATGGGGTCTTATCTCTTTCTTTATACCTACGGAAATGGTCAAACTCACTCAATGTTTTTTCTGCACTTGACATTGTATTGATTTGTACTTATTGGAGAACATGGCGAAATAGGTACAATTTTATGCTACTGTTATGGGCAGTTCTTTGGGTTTAATTCATCGTTGATATGAAATATTTTACATGAAATATTTCTTATCAATAATGATGATACTATTCTTATAAGCAACGTCAAACTAACCGTAAAATGGAGAACTTGTTGAATAATTATTTTCATCCATGCATTAAGTAGTCAAAAAATTGAATAAGATGCTTTAAAAGACGGGTGAAAAAAAATTCTCTTAGATTGTGTTTGGCTCTTAGGATTAAGATGAGTTAAGTTATTTATCCGTAGCCATCCTTTGTTCTTCTTGACGATTAAAAAGCCCACATGGAGAAACAGCTGTATGAGGCATCCTTTGGTGGGATGTGTGATGTCTACTCATGTTTTCATGTTTTGTACAATAAACTAGATTCACTCAACATTCACTCACATTTTTACAGATTTACCCCTCCTTTGGATGAAATCCTATTAAATTATATTTCATTTCTCACAATGTGCAGTGGCCATCCTCTTGCTATATGTGAAGAAGCTGTGAAAATGAGATTCAAGGGAGTTGACGTCCAGTAGACGGTGCAAGACGCCTGGCTCAAGGTAATTTGTCGTCGTCCCCATCGTGTACCTACTATTCGCCTCATCAAATTCTGTCATTGTCGTCCTCATTGTCTCCCTAATTTATAGAAGAATTTGTAAGCAACCACGGTTTTTTGTTTTCTATTGTTTCAGTGATGCTAATTTCTGTAACAATTTCTATGTTGTGTTAATGTGGAGTACATTACCTCTTTACTTGTGTTAATGCGGTTTATTTTGTGTGATGAGAAAGGGTTTTATTGACTTATTATGTTTTCTTGCTGGAGTTTTATTTTGTGGTTGACTTGAGTTTTGTTTATAGTTTGTGCTGACTTGAAAGTCGAACTATTGATGGAATGTGGTTATTCTTTGATTTGTCTTGTACAGATGCTTTTCTTCAGGGCTATAACCAATGCTAGATCAAATGGCCAATAATTAATTTGGGTATGTGGGATCCACACAAATATGTGGACCTCATATACCCAAATCAATTTTTGACTCTTGGATCTGGCATTGAGGTAGTGCTCATATACTAGCAGTCGAGATCAGACATGCGTCACAACATAATATATCACTTATTGCATATAAGTAATGATTGCATATAAGTAATGGAATACAAAATCTAAAGTGTAAAAAAGTGTAAAATAGTGTGTGGTTGATAGACGTAGATGTATCAGATGGTTTAGAAAGTGCAGAAATGCAGTCATTTTGTAACTGATGAGTTCGACATTGTTGTTTCTGTTGTTTTTAATGTAATTCAAGGTTGTTGATTAGTTCTGATGTTTACTGGCCTATGTCAATTGAGTTGCAACATTTTTTGAAAGCTGCAACTTCTGTTCTTTTTTAAATTATTTGAAAACTGCAGGTTTAGATCATATCAAGCACATAACAAACTCACAATGTCCAAAATTTGAAGATTTCACCGCACTAAACTCAGCTAGATTCATAAATAGACCATATCAAGCACTTAACAAACTCACAATGTCCAAATGAAGGTGGTAATAAATTTTTTTTGTTGCACAGATTGATTTGAAATTTGTCTTGAACGCACATATCATGCACATATTGCATTTTTTATGGCTATTACATATCTTGTTTTGGTATGGTTAAAGCTGTGTAAGTTGGGGACATGTGTTGTTTTGGCGTTGAGCACATGGATGTTGATGTGATTCTTGATATGTATATGTATTAATAAATTTATAAATACATATTTTATAGAGTAAAAAAATTATTCTAAATAAAATAATATGGAATATTATAAAGTATAATTCGAATTATTTCAAGGGTATTTCAGTCATTTCAGTATCTATTTTACATCTATACAATATTTAATCAACTATACCAAAATCCATTATTATTTTTCTTTTTATTACTAATCATAGGCACCAAACACAAGATTGTTTATCCTAATTTTAATAATCATTTTTTTATCCATCATATTATCTATCATTTATTTATCATATCCATGAACTAAGCGCAACCATAGATAATTAAACAATATAATGTGTAAGAGAGGGTTATTTCTAGAAGGCTAAAAATTTCGCTCCCTCGATAACATAATAATAACTAGTAAAATATATTTTAATAAAATTTAAAATTCGATAATTAGTAATATAATTAACTAAAAACACATGTGTGATACAATGTGAAACGAAATTAACCAAATTAACGACAATAGTAAAAACACTTGTAATCTCGAGCCTCTAGCTTTGCCGAATGGATAAGGTCCATTACTCACTTTGGGTATAATCAAATTTGAGTTGCGCTTTGCGCACAGCAAATAATTTAGCCCCTCAGTAAAAAAACACTTGTAATCTCACTTTATATGAAAATAATATATTTTTCTTAATTATAATTAACATATAAATTTTAGACATTTAAGATTAAAATTATCTAAATTTAAAATATTTTTAAGTTTGAAACAAATATTTAGTAATGAATATACACTTCTATACACACATAGTATTCTCCATAAATGTTATCTTTTTAAGATGGTATAAAAACTTCATTATTTTTAAAATAATGAATTTAAGATTTTTAGTAATAAATTTTATATTCAAGTTATATCATAATAATAATAATAAGGATAAAAAGCGGACAACCTCCTAACATTTACCATCTTTAGCACTTCACCCCCTAACCTTTCAAAACTTGCATTTAACCCCCTGAACAATTTTAAGTACTGCACTTAACCCCCTCAACAATATTCGGGAACAATTTTCCTGAATACTCTGTCTGCAAATTCTCACACGTGCATCGCACATGCCACGATCGATGGTATGTGTGTCTTTTCATGTATTTTCTACATGAATTTTACGAGTAAAATTCATCGACGGTTGGTGTACTCGTAAAATTCATTTTTCATGTATTCTCTGATGGGTATACTCATAAAATTTCTGTAAAAAATTACATAAAAAGACACACATACCCTCAACCGTGGAATATGCGATGCACGTGAGGAATTTTTCAGACAGAATATTCGAAAAAATTGTTCTCGAATACTGTTTAGGGGGTTAAGTACATAACTTAAAATTATTCAGGGTGTTAAATACACGTTTTGAATGATTATGGATGAAATGCTAAATGGGGTAAACTTTAGGGGGTGTCTGCTATTTACCCTACTAATAACTATTACGTTAAATTAGAAAGGATAATTCAGAGAGAGAAAAACAAAATATGGATTTTGGTCAAATGAGTTTTTAAGTTAATTTCATGGATCGTTTGGGAGCTGTCATGATTTTTTTTAAATCTAACGGATAATTCATCTGGCTTTACGAGATAATATTTTAGAAAAATGATAGACAAATGATTTAAACTAAAATTGTTAAATTCATTATTACTTAAATCAAAGGAGGTTTATTTAATTCATGGCATGATAAAAATACATTTTTTGAGCTTCCAATCTTGCCGGGTTGGATAAAAGCCCATATCTCAATTTAGACAAACTTGAGTTTGAGTCATGTAATAAAAATTGATTTAGCTACGTCCGATTCAAAAAAAAAAATATTACATTTTTTAAGCCCGGTTCGCCCGGGTCAGACTAGATTTGGACCCGAAACCCGTACCGCTCGGCCTGTTTTGACTCCCAAGTCCCTAACCCTCAAGTGATAATTCCTGTTAGCTAGAGAACAAGCAGCGTTGAAATGGCTTACGGCGGCGCCACCGTGGCTCCGACTGGGGCGCCAGGTGGTTCAACGACATTGAGGCAGGTGAAGCTGGACAAAGAATGTGAACTGAGAGTCGAAGTCAGTCCTGACGCGCCTCTTCGCCTCAGGTTGAGCAGCGGCACCGCTGAGATATTTGGAACCGAAATTCCGCCGCAGATTTGGTTGATCTACCCGCCGAGGCTCAAATTTGCTGTAATCTTGGCTATACAGTCATCATTTAATTTCATCAATTATAATTTTCAATTAATCCTCCGTCTGAAGTTAGGATTTAGTAGGAACAAAACTAGCATCTAAAAATAAATTCTTGTCTTGAATATCTCTTGTACAGTTCCTCTGCACAATCCTTAACGTAGCATTTCCTTAGTGAAATTAAAGTTTCAGTTAGTGGATAGTTTATGTTTACATTAAATGTCATATTATGATTCCGGCTTATAGTTTAAGTTGTGCACATCAGATTTTCTCTTGGTATGGTGCAACAATTGAGATGGATGGTTCTACTGAAACTGATTATACAGCTGATGAGGTATGTATACGATGTCTTTCTTGATCACATCTTTCTCTGGAATTTCTTACGGGTGAGCCCATGTATGTGCCCCTCCTTTGCTACTTTCTGAGAAGAAATTCTGTCTTCTATTAATGCTTTAGACACCTATGGTCAGTTATGTCAATGTGCATGCTGTGCTGGATGCTCGAAGAAATCGCGCCAAAGCTGCACCCAGTGACTCTGACACTTCTCAGGTACCATCAGTAGATAGGTAGACCTACTGATAACTGATAAGGATGCGATGCTGTTATTTTAAGTTTCCTTTTATCTGCTTTGCTCATATCTTTTGAGTGCCAGAGATTTCCTCTTTCTGGAACTCGACATGATTTTTTTTGTTTTTGGTTTTAAATTGCCGTAAAGATTTTACATATGTCCAGCTTTTTCATAGCATACAACTTAGATCCCTAATGGAACTCAAGAAAGCAGGCTCTCTTAGTTTGTTTCACAAATTCTCTCCCTAGTTCAGTTTCCAATCGCATGAAATCAGGTTTGCAAAAATTGTGTTTAAGTTCAAGATAACTTTCATAGAGCAAAAGTGATAGATGAGCAAGTATGCTATCAAACTCCAAGTTTATTTTGTGCCTTATGCAGTTGTTTGGTTTGAGTTGAGTGTACTGCGCAAATTGATGAACTTTATGGTGGAAGGAGTGTGGCTGTGTCTATAATCAAATTGATCATGATCATAGTATCATATGCCTTTAGACGAGTGATTTTATCTACAGCTTCATCTATCGATAATATTTGTTTGCTATTCCTTTTTCTCACGAGTATTATCAAATACCCATTGTTCTGAAACTTCTAAAACTGGCTATTGGCCCATTCATTCTTAATGAAGTCACTTCATTCAGGGGCCCAGGGTTATTGTCGTGGGACCTACAGATTCCGGAAAGAGTACCTTATCAAGGATGATTCTTAGTTGGGCGGCTAAACAGGGATGGAAACCTACTTTTGTAGATTTGGACATAGGCCAGGGATCAATAACAATACCTGGATGTATAGCTGCAACTCCAGTTGAACTGCCTATTGATCCGGTTGAAGGAATCCCTTTCGATATGCCACTTGTGTACTTCCATGGGCATGTTACTCCTAGGTAACGGAGTCATCCATGGAGAGCATTCTACCTTTGTTACTTTAATACTAATCCATTATACCTGGCGTTGCATGTACATCTTTTGAGGTTTTTTTGTGGCCATTATTCATTTCTTTTTTTAACTATAAGTTTACCTTCCTTCCAACTTGGTGCTTTTCAGTGTCAATGTAGATCTTTACAAGGTGCTGGTGAAAGAGCTTGCCCAAACTTTGGAGAGACAGTTTACAGGAAATCTTGAATCTAGAGCTTCAGGCATGGTGATTAATACCATGGGATGGATTGAAGGTGTTGGGTATGAGGTATTTGAGTTTTATATCACCAGATGGCTATTTAAAGAGATTCTTTGTCATCATCCCAACTTTCCTTTCCGCCTTATTTCCCTTTTTTCCTCCCTCTTGACAGTTGCTGCTCCATGCAATTGATACATTCAATGCCACGGTTATTCTCGTTCTGGGTCAGGTATAATGATATTTTTCCAGGTTAATTATAGCCCTTTAAAAATTTACTCTTTGAAAGATTTCTTTAGTTATATATGTATTTGACTGTTAAGTGGATGATGAAAGGACGTCCAGGTGTCTGTTTGCACGAAAGTTGATGCCTAATTATTCATGATAAACATTGTTCTTAATGCATAAAATTTGTCTATTTCTTGCTTGCATATGGACTTTGGCAGGAAAAGCTTTGGAGCATGCTAAGAGATGTTTATAAGAGTAAGGGTAACGTAGATGTGGTGAAACTTCAGAAGTCTGGTGGTGTTGTCTCTAGGAATGCAAAAGTTCGTCAAAAGTCCAGGGCTTACAGAATACGCGTATGCAATGTTTTGGTTTTTCTTTGTTGTAATTCGTGTATGCAGACTTGTTGATCATGAAGAGACAGTATCTTCCTGCTAATGTTATTCAATTCTGACACATGTATTAATGCATTTTTGCTTTGATTGATTGCAGGAATATTTCTATGGCCTTGCTAATGATCTTTCCCCACATTCCAGTGTCGCTAATTTCAGTGATTTAAGCATATACCGCATTGGTGGTGGACCACAGGCCCCGCGTTCTGCTCTGCCCATTGGGGCAGAGCCTTCGGCAGACCCTACAAGATTGATACCTGTTACTATTAACCAGGATTTACTCCACTTAGTTCTTGCTGTGTCATTTGCAACAGAACCAACTGATATTATTTCAAGGTATAGGCAACTTCTCTTTTTAAATGTGTGTGCTTGGATCCCGTCATAATTACGTAAATATGAGTTAGATTATTTAACTATCATAGAAGTTGGCCAAAAAGAAAGGTATCTGAGAAAATGTTAATCCTTGATTCAAGCATCGCTTTTCTGAATTGTTTTCTTACTTTGATTGGCATAAAGTTATTTGAGCTCTTAAACGCAATTCTCCTTTCAAGTTGGTTATTCCTGTTTGGTGCCATTTTTTTTGAAAAAAAATTGTTTTATTCTCAAGTGTACCTCACTTCATGATTTCATGGAGGTGGATGAATGTGCACCATATTCGCTTACTTACCTGTCTATACCAAAATAGTTTTAGCACTTCTTTGTTTGTTCCTCTGATGATCCTTTTTTTCTCTTCTCAGTAATGTTGCTGGGTTCATCTGGATCACTGACATAAACTTCGAAAGGTTTGGATTTAAGCATGTCTGCAACAAATCGGTATTTGCAATTCACCCTGCTAATGTTACCTCTGTTCGAATTCTGTGCAGTAAGAAAATCACATATCTGGCACCATCTGCTGGAAACCTTCCTGGTAAATATTTGATCATGGGAAGCCTGACTTGGTACGAACCTTGAGTGCGCTATGTTGCAGGTCTGTGCCCTCGTTTCAACACTTCATGTTACTGGATTATGCGATGTGTAACATAAGATAAGAATCCTGGTCAGCATTGGTGACTGTAAAATTCTTGCAAATTTATTCTAATTTTGAGAGGAATATAATACTGTTGTTATTGGTCGATATTGGTCAAGTCATTTTTTATTCAACTGCTGCTTTACTTTCTTTGATATTTGAGTTCTTGAGGCTCCTTTTGTTGTTTTCGTTTTCCCGCGAGTCATCTTGAATGGAGGGAAATGCACGAACCAATTTTTATCGTATTCAAGGGGAAATGAACAAATTGCACCTTTCCACTTCTTGTAGGTAAAATGTACGTATAAAATCCTTAAAATAAGTACGTGTGGAAACCGGTAAAACTCGCACCTTAAATCGTAACACTCAGTAAAGGCACCGCCTTACTCAAAATGTTACATTCAATACAAGAGATGAGCAATGATTTACGTACGAAATCTAAGGACTTTTCATCCCTCAAAGTTCAATTTTCATTCTTTTTACTGCTGTACAAATTTTCGGAGCTTTAAAACAGATGAAACTATGTTTCTTAAAAGCACAGATCAACCCAAGTATCATAATACCTGATGGAGACACCAGCGATTGGGAAAACTAGCTTCCATGGCCAAAAAAGACATCTCATACTTGAAAAAAATAAGTGACTGTACACACACACAAAATGCAAGTGGCCTAACAGCTAGTTCGATAAATAGTGCAAAAATGCATAAATACATATTAAACAAGTACACCAATTGATAGAACATCACCAAACACATTATTTAAATATCAAATTTTAGGACTACAGGAATTACAAGCAAATATGCAAATCTTTTGAACAGTTACAATACAATAAAAACAAACCAAAATTTTTTCATGAGTAACCAAAATGGGAAATGCATAATCATTGTTGTATACCAAATGACTAATTATAAAATCAAACGTTTGCCGCTTTACCAAAAAAAACAATAGATGATGGTAACAACGCAACTCAAATATTTTAAACCGCACAGCAGCACAAGCACCAAATTTCGATCGATCACAAAGCAAGGATAATTATTGTATCCCAACAATCTCCCTCCCAATAATTACACTCCTTGCAACTCATGGGAATCGAATACGTAACATTGACTCTGATAGCAATTGTATGTTCAAGCGCTTGCCACTTTACCAAAAATTATAGCTGATAGTAACGGTGCAACTCAAATATTTTAAACAAATATCACGTTTCGATCGATCAATCGCCTGTTGGTAATCACCTGACACTTGCAACTACAATATTTATAGGTTCGTGTCACACGGAGGGGTTTAAAAGCCAGATTTGACCCTCTCTTTAATGGGTAAGAAGAAGGAAATAACTTAAGCCCAGTCGATCAAAACCCGCAATTACAGGAGATCAGCAAAATTGGCAGGAAGGTCTTCAATAACTACATTATAGAACATTCGTTTTTCATCATCTCCATTAACAAAGTTTATAGCAACACCCTTCCTCCCGAAACGACCACTTCGTGCAATACGATGAAGGTAATTCTCAGGCTGAGTCGGCAAATCATAGTTGATGACAACAGAGACTTGCTGCACATCAATCCCACGTGCTAAAAGATCTGTGGTGATGAGTGCACGTGAACAACCTGATCTGAACTCGCGCATAATGATGTCTCTCGCGTTTTGATCCATGTCATTGTGTATGGCCGAGATAGTGTGATCGAGGCTACGCATTTTGTCTGTGAGCCAGTCAACCTTACGCCTGGTGTTAACAAATATGACACTCTGAGTAATGGTCAACATCGTATAAAGATCACCGAGAGTTTCGAGCTTCCATTCCTCCTTTTCAATATCGACAAAAACTGTTTGATGCCCTCGAGTGTTAGCTCATCACGTTTCACAAGAATACAAGTAGGCTTGTTCATAAATTTTCTTGTGATTTCAAGAGCTTCTGGAGGCATAGTAGCTGAAAATACACCAACTTGAATCTTAGGAGGCAGCAACTGAAAGATATCGTATACCTGAAGAAAACATCCTTGGCGTGAATAATATGACACTCATCTCCATCGATAAATGAATGACAAAATCACAAGGGGCTCAACAATCCACAGTACATGACATAGTGGTTGATAGCCCGAACAAAAAGTTTCTATTTAACACCTACAAGAAAATTAACAGACCTGATCCTTAATAAGGGCATCTCCAACCCCACGCCATTTTCGCGTTTCGGATCTCCAACCCTGTTGCATTTCTTACGCCAATTTGGCATAAGAAATGTTGCTGCGCCAAGAATGGCGCAGCATTGTAGCTGCGCCATTCTTGGCGCAGATATTTTTATTTTTTTTAAAAAATTTTGGTTTTATTTTCATCTGCTTCATCCAAAATGAACATCTTTATGTAATCAGGGCGAAGCGACTGCCTTTTCAACATGCCAAACACACGTCCAGGAGTACCAACCACCACATGAACCCCACTGGACAGAATACGTTGATCTTCACGAACACTAGTACCTCCAACACAAGCATGAACCTTAACACCAAGATAATCACCAAGTGCTCGCATAACCTTCTCAATTTGCTGTGTAATCTAGGAAGTTGGTGCCAGAACCAAAGCCTGGCATTCAACAACTGTAGAACTCCAGAGCAGAAGGTTGCAGTCTTTCCTGTTCCAGACTGAGCCTGTTGAATCACATCAAGCCCCTTGCAGAAGGGAACAATACCTCTTTGTTGAATTGCAGAGGGCTTCTCAAACCCTTCAAAACAGTACGAAAAAGGTTCTTCAATATCCAAAGAAAAGAAAACCGAAGCCAGATATACAAACAAAGCACCTCACACTTTATAGAGTGAGGCAAAAACGCATACTTAGAAGTCGTGCAACAGATCAATAACCTAGCTACACTGGTATGACAACCACCTTAAAAATTAAATAGGTCCTTAAAAGAACAAGACAAATTTATTTACTTATCAAAAAAAAATATTGCACCGACAGTTAATTCCATCATGAAATGACACATAACAATAAAATTAAGAATTAAGGCACATAACATCTTCTTATATATATTGTTTAAATATACCATACGCGTAGATACCCCTAAGGAGATTTTCCTGCAGGCCCATCACATAAAAACTGTCATGCACTTCATCATAACTTGTGAAGAAATCCTCACCATCAGCCCCAAGTCTGAAACATAAAGGATTGATAAAAAAATCTTACACAAGGCTAAAGAAAAGGATACAGCAAAGATGTATCATTTCTATAAAATGAAGCGTGGTGGAAAACGTACATTTCATTCATTTTGGTATCATATTGACGAGCAATAAATTGGGAACCTTCAGGTGTCATTCCAGCCATTGACTGCAGTCCAGGAGAAAAAGACAAAAACAAGCACTGAGCCACTGAGCTATGCATAGAAGATTGACAACCGGTGATAGTGACAAAATCATACACGGGATCTCGCATGGTACATAAGATGAGTTTGTTTGATGATGCCCTTAAGGGCAGCATCACCGTTCATTTGGAATCTTTTTTTTAAAAGAAAAAAAAGATTCTACATATAGATAGTGGATGATGCCCCTAAGGGCAGTGTCTTTCAGGGCATCAACAAACAAACTCATAAGATGGTAAGAACATATGGTGAATCAACAAATATCACATAATCCTCCTACCCCCCTCCACGCACTGCACTCCGGCCATGAACTGACGAATTGGGTGCGCGTGCGCCGCATCAAGGCGAATTAAGAATTTTTAGTTCGTGCTTTAAGAATTTCTAATTCGCGCTTTAAGAATTTCTAATTCGCTCACTAAGAATTCATAATTCACGCTGTAAGATTTACTAAGTCGCGCATTAAGTTATTAAGTCTTGTTAATCCTCCTTAATTCTCCGATTTTTTTTATTTTTTATTTTTGTAATTATAAAACAAAATTTTCCGATTTTGGGTTTAGATGAATTTCATGGTTTCTAGGTACTTCGGTTTGGTAAGAAAATTATATTATATGGTAAATAGATAATATATGAAAGATTAAAATATGTGATAAAAGAAAGTAGAATAAATCTGTGATTTTGTAATATTTTTGCGGAGTAAATAATAATAATTTTGATATCTTATTACCAAACATGTTGGAATAAATATGTACAATTTGGTTTCATTTTTCAAATTCGTTATTTTATATTTTAAAATAAAACAAAATTTTGATCCTTCATTTCATTTTTATTTTCTAAAATATATCTTTCGGAGAATCCTTACTAGAAGAACGATCAAATAGAAGATTCAAACGTTGTATCACTGGCTATAACATTTTACAAAGCTGCAAATGTTATATCCTTCAATAAAATCTAATTTTAATGTTTTTTAAGAATGATAAAACTACAAACATCAAAGTTGTTAAGAACTTCATATTGTAAATTTGTACATAATATAATAATGATGTAAATTTGGTAAATATGATGTATATTATGTATGTTTAACTTCATTTCATCAGTATGTATGTATGTATTTATTTTTATTTATTTATTTTTAATAGGCGCATTAAGGTGCACCCGCACTCAATTTTTTTGACATTTGACGCACTTAAGCATCCGCATCCGCTCGCGCATCGGACTTATGTGATCTAGCTTCCAAGTAGCACATCTTATACTTTTTGGGTCTGTTCTCTTTTTTCGGGCATTTTACATTCCTTCCAACTAGGAGGCAATTTTTCAATCATTACGCAAACTTGGAATGAATCAGTTAGACTCATTATTTCTGCATGGATGTCGTGCATAATCACTTGCAGCTCTTGTACTTGTGCTGTCACGGGCCTAGTATCGACCATCTTGAAGTCTATGAATTGTCCAACGATGAATTTCTTCATGCCGGCATCCTCGGATCGATACTTCTTCGCCAAAGAATTCCACAGTTCTTTCGTCTTCTTCACTAGACAATACACATTGTATAATTGAATATGTAATTCTTACACAAGAAATCACTTTGATTCCATGCGTCGATCGCAGCCCTCTTTTGGTTGTCAGTTTCTTCCTCTGCAATGGTAGGAACATCCTCATTGATTAACCTTGACAACCCAAGGGTTGTCAAGTAAAACATCATTTTTTGTTGCCACCGCTTGAAGTCGTTGCCATTAAATTTCTCCGGCCTTTCACCATGATGAATGAGAGTCATCGTTGTACTCGGTGAAGCCATTTGATGCTTGATATTGTCTTAAGATTGTTGTAACGAAATTATCTGGTATGTTTATGAAAGGCACACGAGTAATGAAATGGATTAATACGAAGAACGTCGGGGCGAGATTTGGAATCTCCGTCCTTAAGACAATATTGACCCACCTTGGTGCTAACAGTTTCAATTGCAATTTGTCTCCCAAGATACAATGACTTACGATTAGTGAAAGAAGAACTTCAATTCACAAATACTCAAACCACAAATGTTTGAAAACACTCAATATGAATAATGAACAAAATGAACAAAATGTTTCAGATTTTGATATCTCTTTAGCATGTTAAACTCAAAAAATACTTTTTAAATCCAACCAAGGATTGTTCTATTTATACTAGATCAAATTGTGCCTCCAAAGGACACCATTTGAATGCACCAAATAATGAAAAAATGCATTGAAACATCCTGCTGAACCCACACAGGGCGCGATCGATCGAGCCTCGCGCCCTTTATATTTCAACTTTCTCCATGGCACGATCGATCGAGCCATGCAGGTTTTTTCAACATGTTTTTAATTCGAGTCGCGATCGATCGGCCAACATACGGTGATCGATCGAGGCTTCGAGTAGACTCCGACGTAGAATTCATTTCGTTTGATCTTCGATACCTAATTGAAATTCAATACGCATCTTTTTTCCAAAACAAGTGTTTGCGATTGCTTTTCAAAAATGTTTATCAGCTTTTCAAACTGAAAACAGATTTTGAGTGTATTATTTCATTGCTTCTGGTATTGTTTCTCTAAAATTAAGTAGGTAAAAGTAGAAGCAGAAAAATAAGTAATGAGATGTTATTCACTGCTTTTACTTGCGTGGTGACAATTTTGTAATAATTTGAAGTATATTAAATTGTTTTTTTTTAGTTTAATAGTGAACATTCAATATTTTTTGTTCAAAAACAATCTTTTTTCAACTTAAGCAAAAACAACATAAAAGTGTTTTGAATAAGTAATTACAAACACATTTATTAAATTGTAGAACGATTTAAAAACCTTGAGTTATATTGTTGCAATAATGTTTTACAAGTATCTTATATAATAAAATCTATATGTGTTGTTAGATACTATAATATGATAAGCTCAATATAAACATTTTGATTGATGACTTTTTGAAAGGATTTGGAGTATAATGCAAATCATTACCATGTTAGAGGAGGATTATGTTCTTATATAAGTTAAGGGTCACATCTTCTAAAATAATTTATCAAATTTGATTTTTTAAAAATAAAAAATAAAAAAACTATTCTATTATTCGAACACAATAGTAAAGAACAATATTTTTTTTTCAAAAGAGTTGCTATTTTCATTTTTGATAATTTAGATGGATATATATTTATATTGTTTTTATAAAACTTGATATATTTAACATGTCTTATATATGTTGATGTTTTTAAGAAGTCGTGTCGCATACTTAGCGATTTTAATAATTAGACTTTTTGGTGTTAATTATTTATAGTGACAATTAATATATGTCCTTTTTTCGATCTCCCGGCCTTGCTAGGATGGTTAAAAGCACATTTCATTTAGGCTGATTCGAGTTCGAGTTTTGAAAAAAAAAATTGATTTGTTACTCCACTTAAAATAAATAAATACATGTCCTTTTTCTTCATTAATAAATAGCGACGAAAAGTTATAACATAGCTATAGCTACTATATAAAACGGAGATGCGAGTAATCCCCTCGAGAGGGAGGGGAGGTCTTCAACAATAGACAGAGATCTTCGCTACCATTCCAGAAATTTTTTTCACATCTTACGTAATCATAAAGCGTACACGGAAAATCACAATCCAAATTTCCAATCACAGAGAAAAAGTGAAACCCAAATAAGAGGGAAAAAAAGTAGAGATGTGGGAATCGGTTTTCTTAACGGTGGCTGCCACCGCAGGAAACAACATCGGGAAGGTCCTACAGAAAAAGGGCACTCTCATTCTCCCCCCTCTGTCATTCAAGCTCAAGGTAATTTATACATGGTTGTGTATTTGGTTTTGTGTTCTTGGATTTTTGTATGCATGTATTTGATATTAATTTGTGGGAATTGATAATGGGTTTTTGTTTTTAATGTAAATTCTTGGACACATTCAATCTCGATGTTGTTTTTTAAATTTGATTAATTATAGCTATGAATCTTCTAAGATTTACCCTTTTTTTTGTTGATCGCACTTGTATTCTGTTTATTATGGTTTGATCTTGTATTCACAAGATCCAGTCTACTGCTTTACGGGAAATCTTGCATGACCTTGTTTTGATTTTTTCAGCTGTAGATTTTGATGAGTAAGCTCACACCTTTTATATATCAGGAAGGAGTATGGAGTTTGTAGCCAACCAACTAGTTTTCCATGGGCTTAAAAGATCGAAGTTTGGATCACAATGGGTGAACTACCACAATCTAAATATAGGACTCACAGAATTCTCGTGTTGTGATCCTTAGCCATACCGTATTTCGAATTCCTTTGAAAATGACAAATACTGATTGAT
Organism: Haberlea rhodopensis; assembly: GCA_907163345.1. Taxonomy (NCBI): domain Eukaryota; kingdom Viridiplantae; phylum Streptophyta; class Magnoliopsida; order Lamiales; family Gesneriaceae; genus Haberlea; species Haberlea rhodopensis. Next base: position 1,749,270 of record CAJQUN010000017.1, read on the forward strand.
GGGTTTGTTGTACTTGTCAATTATTCTGAAAAAATTCAGTCTTGATGATCAAATAGAGCCGTATGTAGCTAAATCTCTGGTTTTTGTAAGGAGGAAAAAGATACCTTGGAAGTAAATTCATATAACTTAGAAGAATTGATTTGCGAGTAGTGTAACAGAAAACAAATGTGCATTTTTTATGCTTTTAGATCATGAGCAGACTATCTAGGTCTAACTAGAGGTTACTTAGTAATGTCTTAGCAGCATATTGGACTCCATATTAGGTATTATTGCTTCTGTTATAGATGTGTTAAGCTGGTTTTTGTGGAGTTCTTTGACAATTTTTGTCAATGCTAGAAATTGAATTCTCGAGTTTATAATTGTAACTTGTAAATAATTATCATTAATATCTTATCCCTTGTTGGTGCTTCTCATTGCAAAATAAAATGCTGGCAAGTGCTTCGACTATATGTATATCGGTTTCCTTCTTCTGCTGGCATAGTGTTATCACCATTGTTATTCTCTACCTTGAAGGGGAAAAAATAAGAACTTTCAGCTTTGTTTTAAAGCAAAGCACAAGCATATATGTATCGAAAAGTAATTACTTTTTTGCAGGTGATAAGAACGTATGCTTCCAATAAACCTTGGGTTGTTGGCTTTCTGATGGATATTCTCGGAGCGTTATTGATGCTGCTAGCACTTTCGCAAGCACCTGTACATGCTACATTTTTTTTATCACATTTTTATTTTATTCAAAATTAGTTAATGTGCTCTCATTGGCCATCATATTGATTGAATTCAGGTATCGGTTATTCAACCTGTTTCTGGTTGCGGACTTGCTATCCTCTCTGTTTTTTCTCATTTTTATCTAAAGGAGATGATGAATGCAATTGACTGGATTGGAATTACATTGGCTGGCATTGGCACTATAGGTAATGTAAGTTCATTGGGATGCGGACTTCTCGTGTACTTGTATTAATTTTGGTATCTCATTTATTTTTTGTAATGCTAATCCCATATCTCTGGACCCCTACATGCAGTGGCAGAGCCAAGAATTCTAAGGAGAGGAAACAACCAAATGGATTTTTTTTTGAAAATTACTCGCTAGATTTAATGATAATTTTTTTAAAAACTTGAGTGGTGGTGGGTGGGGTTAGGGTTGGGTGGGCGAACCTCCCCTGCCCCCATTTGGTATGCCCTCGACTACGAGAGAGAAATTCCCGAAATATGCCTCAACTCGGCTTTCCTTCTCTTTTTTTTTTGTTCATCTTATGGTACAGGGATAGGTGTGGGAGGGGAGGAGCAAAAGGCATCTTCCATCTCAGTTTTTCATTTACCATGGCTGGCAGTTGTTGTTGTGATCTTGTTTGTAAGTATCTTAACTTATGTGAATTTTGAATGACACTCGATATTCTAAAAAGATTATAATATTTATGTGGTTTGATTTTACTGCTATTCAGTTAGAGCGATTTCCTAGATGATTCGCTATCCTGAGATATGCTCACCTATATAAAAGGTGGTGATTGCATTCAAAATTATGAGAGAATAATAAAACTTATTAGCTCTTTGAGCCTATGTATCAATGTATGCCTTCTGGCTGAGCCATGGATTTTTTCTTTGTTGTCTCGTTTTTTCACTTGTATTCAAAGTCTGACACAATCATTTATGATGTTATAACTTTTAAGTCACGTGCAGTGCAATTTTGAATTGGGCTCATGCAATTTGTTGATCACCGATTCAAATTATAGTCATGTAGTATAAGAACTTTATGATATAAACATGCAAGTGCCAGTGGTAGTATGATATGTCTTGCTTTTGTATGTTTCTTTGCTGCTCCTCTAAGAATAAAAATGGTTTGAAATTGAATAATGAATTAATTCTGCTCTAATGGCCTTGACACTTTTAAAGTTTCGCTAAATAATAGGTACTTCTTAATGGGTGGCTTCGTATGTACAGACGTCAAAGAAGAGAACAAGATTTGGTATGTTTTCAATATTTCTGCTGTTAATGCTACAATATCAAAGTCAAAAACACAAACATGTCTCACAAACTTGATTTATGTCCGATCGCATTTGGCTACACAGATGCAATATGAAGTCATCGAGGAAATAATATATGGCTTGGAATCCGGCATTTTATTTGGGTACCTAGTTATTCCCTGAATGAGGTTCCAAGTCTACTTGTATTCTTGTTACTTTCTCCCTCATAAAATATTATTTTCAGGATCGCATCAGTCGTATCAAAGATGGGATTTGTGTTTGTGGAGCAGGAATTTTCCAAGTTATCGCTTCCTATCTGCATTTCAATCAGCATTTGCTGCAGCGCATCTGGATTTGTCGTCCAGGTAACATAAAAGTTGCTTTGATATAATGTTATTATAGGTTTACAGTCTGACAAATTCATTGCGCAACAAAATTGTTAGATTTTGGGATCGGTATTTTCAAGATCATAATCCCATGTTTCCATTTTCGACAGACCCGTGGTTTGAAGCATGGGAGGGCAATTGTGGTGTCTACCTGCGCAGCCGTTGCTTCGATCGTGACTGGTGTACTTGCTGGCATTTTTGCTTTAGGGGAACGATTGCCTTTAGCACCAGTGGCTCGTTTCTTGCTTCTTATCGGATGGTAACAATCTACATTCTTCTTTCTATACTATTTCCATCTGTTTAATATGCTCTCGACCATTACTATTTCATTTTCTTTGCTAAAAATACATTTACTTCATATTCATATTTCCCAGCATAATCATTATTTTTATTCATATTTTCATTAATTCACAAAATATTATATTATTATGTTATGTTCTTATTTAAAAGAATACATTCCAAAGCTTTATAATAATTTTATACTATGGCGCCACAGTACTATGAGATAATTTTTGAATTTTGTTTTTCCGAGGTTATTCATCATAATCGGTGTAATCCTACTGGTAACATCAACACGACTGGTCCGATTCCTTCCAAGGCCACGGCGATCTCTTCCACGAAGTGGTGTGGAACGTACTTTTGGTACACGCGCACGGGACACAAATCCTAGTGCTGTAATCCAAGCTAGCACATTGCATCATTTACTATCATCTCCCTCGAAATCAAAAGCTTAATCATGTCATATATAGGAAAAATGCCAACACCATCGGAGGACTTCAGGATCTTCCAAATGTGAATACTTTGGCTCTATAGCTATTTCTTGATCCATTCTTTGACAGAGTACAGTTTCTTACATGATATGTTCCTATGGTTCTATGTTGGGTCCGTCCAGCCACAAATACATATATAGAAATGTTGGGAATTTGGAATTTTTGTTCTCTTTTGGAAGTTTTTAAGGTACTTTCAATTGGCCATGTAAATATACTGTCTTCTTGAAAAAGGTTTCCAAAACTGATGTGCGTTTTCCGTTACTTAAGAAAAGGTGAAAGACGATGAGATACCCAATGTACAAAAAGTTTCAAGCTTTCCCTTGTGCATTAAGGATAAGTGAGTTAGTGACCTGAAAACGATTTTTCGATTATTTGAAAAACTATGATAATTCAAGGGCTTGAATGATGTTTGCACCAAAACATCAAAACCCATCTCTTTGTTTGGAGACTTTGGAGTTTCTGATCGGTTTCGGGTTCATCGTGCCAGCCTCTTCGGTCTGGCTACAAAATATTGTGTTTGATAGAGTCGCTAGCACATGCAGCGTATAATACAGTTCCATCTCTCTGTAGAAAGCAGATTGTGGACATGACTATTATTTTGAAATGTTTAGAACATGTTGCTCGACTTGTAAACATATCGTCGAGTTCGATCTTTATTATGCGCGACGCTTCATGAAACCAGGCAGAACCAAGAGTTTCAAAAGTTCTTTTGTCAACCTCCATAAATCAAGTGAATTTTTGTGAAAAGAGGTTTTTGAAACCATAATATTAGCCGTTGGACCTTAAGCAAGCTAATAGATTGTTCAGAGATCTTTCTATTGTTGTTGTAGAGATATACGAGGATTATCCCGACAGCAAGGTTTTTCTTCTATATATCGGGGGGTGTACATCAACACCAACACACATATATGTATGTGCATGCAGGGGCGATTTACTAGCTGGTATAACAAACATCATCCCAGCTCCCATGATGTGGTGGTAATAGTAATAAATCCGGCAACCAAGTTCGAAACCCATGAGGGCATCTTTCTTTTTCTTTTTCTTTTTTTTAGAGAAACTCTTTTTTTTTTCTTTCATAAACTGTTTGTGGATGAGATTCTTTTCAAACATCATTTCTTTTTTGCAGACATCCTTTCTTTCTTTATATTTATGTCACAAACTATTTGTGGATAATAAATTCTTTGCAAACATGAGATTTTAAATATTTTTCTCAAAAATATTATATGAAATTTTGACTCTTATCTCTCTAAGACTTTGGTTCTGCCTATATATAATTTTAATTTTTTTTACTACACTACAAATATATTTAAAATAAATTTCATGACATTTACTAATGTTTTGACTTTTGACTTATATAATTATGCAACAAAAACTCAATTTCACAAATTGGACAATTGTTTCAATGAAACTGCAAGACGACTTTCAAGTATTTTATAATTAATCAATGACTTTATTATGAGATATATAACACGCACCCATGCGCAAATATAACGTTTTATTCAAACATTTATTCTCTCGCAGAAAAGAATGTGTATCTTAAACATATAAAGAAATGCTCTCTCGTTTCTTGAAATCGATCAAGTTCATTCATTGAATATCAATGAACTGAGTATTGTAGCAATTGCATTATTACGATCAAACTCGGTAACTATATTATTTCTTGATCAAGCAAAACACTTTCTTTAAATAATCGTGTTGTAATTATTTATCAAAAGGTTTTTACATACGATTTTTAAAACCGTATGATTTTCATAAACTTTTGGCTTAATTTTATGTAATTAACTTTTGCCCCCCTCAATAAAATTCCTAGATTCACCCATGTATGCATGTGTATGTATATGTATGTGTATATATGCATGTGTGTTGGTGTACACACACATATATATAGGGGCGGACTTAGGGGGCTAATCAAATCATTGAGCTAATAAATCTAAAAAAAACAGATTTTCTAATGGATTCGAAACATAAAAATGAATTGATTAGATCAAAATACAAGAAATTCTCATATAAAAGAAGCTGTAGGGCCCTATCCATTTATTCATTCGACCAAACTCTTTTTTGTTCCGTTCCAATACCCTCGGCGCCGGAGGATATTCTCATATTTTTTTGTACATAATTTTTGAAAAAAAAAAAAATAACGATATTTTAAAAAAAAAAAAAACTTTTATCCTTTTTTGTCAAAAAAAAAATATTTTTTGTACCCCAAAATTTGTTTAGAAAAAAAACTTTTATCCTTATTTGTCAAAAAAAATAAATTTTTTTGCACCCCAAAATTTGTTAGCCCTCAAGTATTATAAAAAAAATTTCGCCCCCCGCCAAAACTTTTTTTCTGGTTCCGCCCTATATATTTATATATATATATAAAAGCATGTGTGCTAAAGTTGGTGTTGATGCATACGTAGCATAGAAGAAAAACCCCCCAACAACAACATTGGTTGTGGATTCTAATACTGTAAACTGGAGTTTGAGAATTATCCTTAGCTTGATCATTATTTGAAATTTAAAAAAATGCAATAAAATATGTTCTTCTTGACCATTATTGGTAAATAATATTTTAAATCTGGTTTTTGCCATTAATAATTAAAATAAATCAAATCCAAAAAGGAATTAAAGTCCCACAGAATGGGTTTAATCAGAGGAAAAATCTGGTAGCTTCATTGAGCATTTCTGTCAAATTTTGTTTATCAAGCTTTATTTTAGGGAGAAATACCCATCATTTGTCTTTATTTCAACTCTTTTCGAAATTTCATATGCTGTCACTTGTCAATTTACAAACTGATTTTCAAATAAAGGCCACACTATTGGTTAAAAAGATGGTTTCTTTTACTATGGATTTTAAGCCTTTTTATGACCATCACCACCTTCAAGATTCTAGTAATAAATTTTGTTTTTTACACAAAAAAAACGATTCTAGAGCAAATTGTTTGACGCCCTCTTGAAATTTTTTGACATGATATCAAAAATTGACACCTGAAAATATGTCATGTTTAATTATATATTCATTAGAAATCGATAAATAGATTGAATTTTGACATTATTTTCTCATGCAAATGAATCTCAGTCCCTAAATATTTCGTAGTTCGTAAATCAAACTAAGAACGAATAAAGAACGAATTCCAATTCTAAAGTGGAAATGTATCACAAGTGTGTTAACTTTCAAATAAAAGGCACCACACACAAACTACAAGAAAATGTTGATTGCAAACTCTCTTTTTGATTAACTTTATAGAAGAAACAAAAAAAAAAGAAGTTAAATTTGTAAGTGTCAATGCCAAGGAAATTTGAACCTTAGTTTGCCATATTTATGGTTGTATTACTTATGCGGTGGTCCAGCACTGACAGAGGAATCCAATGCAAATGTTTGGGATTTAACAAAGACATCGAAAATATTCTCATCTATAACTGACTTTTTAGGTTTAAAACTGGATATTTAAACCTTGGTTGGCATGGCACCTTATAATTAAAGTTATTCCATAAAATTTATAAAATGTACATAATTGATCTAAATATTTGACTTTTTTCTTGTAGGTGAAACGAAAACGACAAGCACTTGGTATCATGAATCGTAGAGTAGTGCCGTTATTGGGACGTGAAAGGGTAGGAATAATTGTACATGCTTGGAAAGCGATCGAATGTGCCATTTGGGTTGTTGTATGGTTTAAAAAAGTATTCGAGTTCACTGTTATCACATACTATAACTTTTGGTGAAGCGACAACAACCATAGCTTTTATGAAGAAAATGTACTTGATTGTAAGAAAAGAGAAATTAAATGTATTAAATATAAATACAGTAAAACCTCCGTAAATTAATAACATTCTCTAAAACAAATTTTTTTCTGGTCTCAAATTGGTCCCAAGATTATGAATTTAATTAATACTCGATAAGTTAATAAATTCTCTAAATTAATAAACTTGCATGATCCATGTTTATTAATTTATAAAAATTTTACTGTATCTGTCTCGATATTTTGGTAACCGAATATATGTTGTGCGCCTATGCTTCAATGCAAAATTCAAGATATATTAAAAATAATATGGGCCCCATATTTATTTATTTATTTATTTATTTATTTATTTATTTCAAGATATATTAAAAAATAATCCGTAGACAGAGTAATTTTTGTGCACTAACTTTAGGGATTTGTTTGTCTGCTTAAAACGGGTTTTGGCTTTTAGGATCCATACAGTTAATATGGGGCCCATTCTTCAATTTCGAGCGGGAATAAAACACCTTCCTGTTTTTGAATTTCAAATTTATTTAACCGGATTATCTCATTGGACACTCTCCCCAAACAAACACTTTTTGGAAAAATACTAGTATAGACTCGATTTAGTCTTATTTATAAATCAATTTAATATGAGTAGTCTAAAATAGTTGGTATGTTAGTTTAATAATGAGTTGTTGTATAAGTATGGTCCGAAGTGTTTCCCCACTTTTAGCCACTTTTGTCTAGCTCCAACGGAAAATACTTATATGAACATTATTTAGACTAAACTTATGGAGCAACTCAATATGATTGATCTAAAATGATGGGTATATCAGTTTATGTATTTTTTTATTTAAAAAATATTATATTTAAATATTGAGTTGGTGTAGAAAATACATATGTATATACATATTTATGAGCTTGAATGACATCATTTGTCATAAAATTGGGACAGCTTTGGAGTTCTAAACCCTTATTTTCCACCATAATTATAAAAACAAACAAACAAACACTTATACATAATTTTCTCCTTAACATTAATTATCTAAATCAACTAAAAATTGTATTTGGTTTGAAGTAATATGTTGAGTAATGGAATTGAGATAATAGATTTAATTAACCATATAATTAAATATTTTGACCACATATGAAAAATGTTTTAAGTGAGTAATTATAAAAATACATCTTTAAAAAATCATTACTATGGCTAATTAATTTGATTGATAATTCATAAATCATTTTACGGTTTAATTGCATAGTGTAAATCTATACTATATATAATGTGTGAGGAACTTAGTGGTTCGATCATTTCATATCAATGTCTAATTATATTCATGCTCCTATCAATCTAAAATATTACATCATACTTGTATTCTTTTGTCCACCAATTTACATTATGTCATTCACAATCTTACAAAATAACATCATATCTACCATACAAAAATTACAATACTACCCTAAATTTTTTATTAAAATTCAAAAAAAATTAAATATAAAAATATTGTATAATCATTTCATAATTTAAATTATAAAAAAAACTAAAACCAAAATAAAAAATATACTTTATAATTATCACATTGTTTTACGAAAAAAAAATGTAGTACTGTAATAAATTATGTCTCACTCTTCTTTTAATGCCCAAGCCTTATTCTCTTTAGGCAGAACACTTGCTTTGTCAGCTCCTGAAAACCTCCGTCTTTCTTTACGTGTCTTTTTCCGTTCTGCACTTGCGTAAATTCAAAAAACCTTGTCTTCTCCCCCGCTTTTCTATTCAAGATCTCTTTAGCAATTGAAGCTGGCTGATTTACAGAGGTTTTCTCAAATGGGTGCTTCAGGAAAATGGGTTAAAGCGTTGATAGGACTCAAGAAGCCTGCAAAAGATGACCACTATGTAAGCCCAAAAACCCACAAAAAAATCGATTTTGTTATTAATACAAGTGTTGGCATATTTTGTTAACTTGAATATTTTATGTTTTGAAGGAAAAGTTGGGGGAAAAGAGCAGCAAATGGAGGCTATGGAGGAAGAGTTCAGTTGGGGATATGGGTGTGTCCTCATGGAAAAGTTTCAGGAGAAATGGGAGATTTGTTGGTGGCTCGGAGTGTTCATTTGATTCTGTATCATTGAATAATAATAACGATGCATTCACCGCAGCGGTGGCTGCTGTATTGAGGGCTCCACCTAAAGATTTTAAAGCTGTGAAGCAAGAATGGGGTGCCATTAGAATCCAAACTGCATTTCGTGGCTTTTTGGTCCGTCTTCTCTCTTTCTTTTTTTTCATAGTTGTAATTCTTTATGCCTTGAGTTGAGATCGACTGAAAAATTATGTGATGTGTGATTATATTGTCCGTAAATTTGATTTTTTGGGGTTGAAAAATTATTCATTTGAATTGATAGTGTTGATTGGTTTATCACGTTTGAATTTTTTGCCCAATTTCATAGTTTTCTTGAAAAATGCTTCAGATTCATTAAATAAAACTTTGCCATATTTAGTCGATATTTAGATAATCTTTTGATGTTGAATGCATTATTTTTTCCCATGTACTGCTCCATTCGGAGATTGGTGAAGTTTTTAAACCATCATTCTTGATATTAAGTCTCCAAGTGTCGATGTTTTCTGGACTAACCGACATTGACAATCTTGAATAAGTCCATTGATTTCTTATTGTTGAGCAAAAACATTTTTAGGCAAGAAGAGCTTTAAGGGCATTGAAAGGATTGGTGAGACTTCAAGCCATAGTTCGTGGCCGACAGGTCCGAATGCAAGCTGCCGTGACTCTCAGGTGTATGCAGGCTCTTGTTCGAGTTCAAGCTCGAATCAGGGCTAGTAATGTGCGTATGTCAGTTGAGGGATTGGCCGTGCAGAAGATGCTGGACGAGCGGCGGAGCAAGGATGATATCTTGAAACAGGCTGAGGTAGCATTCTTTGAATATTCTGAACCTTGTCATTCATTGAGTACTAGTGCCAATACACCATGATGAGTTGTAATACCGGGACAATTTGAAAAATGACTCTCTTCAAACCTTTTTTTTGAATTTTAACCTTGTCCACTTATTTTTTTGATGATTAACCTTCCTTAAAAAATTAACTACTCCCATTGCCAAGATTAACCCTCCAGTCATAAATCCAATTAACCCAAAATCCAATTACTCCTGCTTTCATATCTTCTAAAAATCCTTTAATTGTTTGTTGCATCCTCATAACGTGAAACCCACAACAATTGGGTATCAAATATTCAAATGTCCTAATCTCCACAGCAATTGGGTATCCATTTTTCTATAAATGAAAACCGTGTGGTTTTTCTGTTTAATCTTGTTTCTTCCTCAAGACTTGATCTTGTATATGGATTAATTAATAGTGATCGAGTTTTTTCTTATGCAATAAGTTTTACTGCATGAATGTGTTCAAGAAATTCTAGGCTAACCAATCAGTAGGACTTTGATTCAGGATCGAGTGACAATGTGTCCATGTCTATGGCTACCAGAAAAAAAAATGTATTAGAAAATCTAGAATGAATTTCCTTGAGATGTTGTTTTTCAGAAAATTGCTGTTGAATTGTCTTCTTGTTATTCTAAGCTAACATCGGAGTGAAAAGTTTGGCGATCTTCATTGTCCCACAAACCTTCATGAGCTCGAGACATGCCCTGTGCCATGATTTGCTCGATATTGTTTTTCATAATATTGATCACTGATTCATACTTTTGCTCGATAGTGCCACGACTGAGCTTCTGTGGAAACTTGGTTTATTTTGTCCCCGACTCACAAGTTTTTAATATATTCTACATTCAAACAAAAAATATGATTTTCATATTAAGTTTTTCGGGTTTTAGTTTTTTTTTTTTAGTTTTTTTATGAATGTGCGACTGTGTTGCTCCAATTTGCTCAGTGCCATATTTCCCAATATTGGTGTTTGAATCTCAACTATGTAATTCAAAGTGTTTTCTTTAGTTCCACCTCCTCCAAACATGTTTGGGTTTGTTGATTTATGTTTGTTTGTTGAGAGATTATTTTAAAAGGGTAAACTAGTAAAAGTAAATGGAAAAAAATAGGAGGTTATATTTTTAAATGACAGTCAAGAGGAGGTTAATTTCTTAAATATGCCCGTTATAATACCCTTAAGGAACCAACGCCAGATTATTGATGTTGCATTTGAATGGATTCAGGGTAAATATGAGTAGAGATTATCCCCCATTGCCAAAACAAAAATAAAAAATTCATATGTAAGGACCTTCTGGAATTACATTAGGTCGCCTCTTGACTAAACCTGTTCACGACTAATTGGTTGTGCATTGAATTTCTCAGGATGGGTGGTGTGGAAGTAGAGGAACTCTTGAGGAGACTAAGGCAAAGATACAAATGAGGCGAGAGGGAGCTTTAAAGAGAGAAAGGGCTATTGCATACTCTCTTGCTCAAAAGGTATGGGCTAGGCAGAAAAGTTGGATTAATCTTTGTTCTCCTCTTTTTTGTGAAGGCAAACTGGCGAGCAAGGCAGTCGACCCTCTCTCTCTCTCTCATTTGAAATACGTTTATATTTCATATGAATGTTGCGTCGCGGAAACACCCTCTTGCATTAACGTGGCCCGGCCCCTTCCCGGACCCCGTACATAGCGGGAGCTTCGTACATCGGACTTTGCCCTTTTTTTATGAATATTGCATTTGGAGCCTTTGTTGAATGGTTAAATGTGTTGCGTTTTTGCTTTCAGCAGTTAATCATTTTTTTGATTTTTCCAGCAACAGAAGTCGAGCCAAAGCCTTATTTCCCACACAAAAAACAACCAATTTGATAAAAATAGCTGGGGTTGGAGCTGGCTGGAGCGTTGGATGGCTGCAAAACCTTGGGAAAACAGGTTAATGGAGCAACCGAACATGAACCCTTCTTCGAAAACTCCACATTCGAAAACCTCGATAGATTCTACCAGAAGAAATACTCATCCAAGATCATCTGAACCTACTTCAGTAAACGTCAGGAGAAACAACATCAGTACAAGAATATCAGCTAAGCCTCCACCCTTACTAGGACAACCTACTTTTTCTAGCCCAAGTTCTGACTTTAAGCACAACGAGAGCTCGACTTCTTCGTCCATTATTACCACTCCGATTTCAGGAAACAATGTCACTTCAGATAGAGCAGAAGAGAGCAGCAGCAGCAGCAACAAACCGAGTTATATGAACTCGACGGAAGCGACTAAAGCAAGGCAAAAGAACAATAGGGTAAAAAAACAATCCATGGAAGAATTTCAGTTTCCTAAAAAGTCAGTGGCGCATCGAAAGTTAAGTGATGGGAGATGATGGATTTAAGGAGTAAAGAGTCATCTTGAATTCACAACAGCTTGTTGTTATGATGTGATTTTGATATGAGATTTGTGTAAATTTGTTTCATATCTGTGATTCTGTTGATTTGCTTTTGAAATTTGAAGTCAATTTTTAGTATTTGAGCTCTTCATTTTTGAACTATGAATCTGGCCTATTAGTGAAACAATTTTAACCCATTTGAGCTCAAACTTGAGTTCCATCGAGTGGCAAGGTATAGTTTCAAATTTTAAATTTTTAAATAGTACAAGTTATACTATTAATTAAGAGTAGGGCTGAGATCGCGTCTGTTATTCCGGGAATCGGATAGATCAAGTCTGGTTTCCAAAATTTCGGGTACTACGAATTGTTTGATTCCCGACCGAATTGGTCGGGTACCCGAAAAATCAGAATTTCTTTTTTATTTTTTTCCTTTATTATTTTTTTTTAATTTATCAAAATCTGATCAAACCCAATTCTCGATCGGGGCCCAAAACAATACCCGATTCCCTACTTGAAATACTCGGGAATCGGGTATTAACTCCATACCCGATAGTTCCCGAGTCGGTTGTCCCTCTCGGGATACCGGATTGGGTCGGTCGGGTCTTCGAATACTCGACCCGAACACCCACCCACTGAATAAGAGGAAGAAATATTATAGAAAATTCAAAACTCTATAATATATAAAAGTATGTATTATAAAAAAATAGTTGTAAATATACCACAATAATTGCCTTATAATGATACACTAAAATAGTAAAATACTCCATTAACTAGGAATTTTAAAGCAAAATAAGGATTAACAATAGTGGGTTTTTTAATAAAATATTCGAAATATATATACATATATTAACAAAATAATATGAGATGACGTCTTTAATATAATTTTTTTTATATACAAGGCGCCATTTGATTTTTTTTATATATAGAAGACGCCATCTGAGATGACGCTTTCTATATAAAAAAAATTTCATAAGGAATGCACCATCTGAGATGGCGCTTTCATATAAATTTTTTTTATATACAGAAGACGTCATCTGAGATGATGATTTCTATATAAATTTTTTTATTTATAAAAGGCATTATCTCAGCCATCTAAGATGTCACATTCTATACATATCATAGCCATCAACTTAATTTTACGTATGAATCATGCGATTGATTTGTACAAATTATGATTCCGTAAAATTAAACCTTACTATGATTAATCAAAATATGAAATTTCCTATTTTGATTAATCTGAGATAGCGCCGTACATATAAAAAAAATTATATATAGAAGACGACATCTAAAATGACGTATTCCATATAAAATTTTTTTATATAGAATGCGTGATCTCATATGTATATTATATATATGTTAATTATGGACTAATTAATTATCTGATAAAATATAAAGGAACCAATTATGGATTAAGAACGTGGTATAGTTTGATGGCATCGGAATTGTGAGTACAACTTTGTTCAAAATATAAATAAATGACAATTATAATGTCTTTTTCAATAACAATAAGAAAAATAAATTGAAAAATGGGAAGGATGCTGCATGTAAATATGCATAAATGCACTATAACAAATAAATCAAAAAATGATTATAATTGAATATTGAGTTAGGCACCGTGTGATACAATATATGAGATTAAATAATTGAATATTGAGTTACTAAAAATTATGGTCAATCTCACTTTTATCAATTTGTCAAGAAGATTATGTCCTTACTGGTATCCTCGTCTTCTATAACAACATTTTTTATATAGAATGCACCATCTATATATATATATATATATAAATTTATATGAAAGACGTCATTTGAGATGACGTCTTCCATATAAAAAAAATATATATATGGAAAGTGACATCTCAGAAGGCGCCTTTCATATATAAAAAAAATTTATATGGAAGGCCGTCATCTGAGATGACGCATTCTATATAAAAAAAAATTATATGGAAGACGCAATGACGCCTTCTATATAAAAAGAATTTATATTGAAGGCGCCTTCTATCATTTTTTTTTAAAAAAAAGAAAATTTTAAAGATGCCATCGGAGATGGGACTTAGGTTAATTTAATAAAGTAACCCAAAATCGATTATTTTGTTAAACAATTTTTTTTCCCGAATAATTTATTAAAAACCCTAACAATCATAAGCTAAGATTTCTACCACTCAACGTAATACTTCAAATTAAATTATAGTTTACGTACAAATATCATTTTCTTCTTATATTATTGAGTATTGACAACAAATGTTGAGTAATCTTCTCGCTTCCAAACAATGCCAAATATATTATTTTAAATATTAAATCCATTTAGCCGGTGGCGGATGACTCCCCCCAGCTGCCCAAAAATGTTTTTTTTTAACCTTTAATTATTTTTTTAAAACTGTAATTTTACCCTATATAAATTGTTATTTACTTCTTAAAAATTACATTTTGCCCCCTCATAAATTATATTGACCCTTAAAATATTTTTTGGCTTAAACTTTTTATTTTATAACTTAAAAATATTTTTTGGCCTAAATTTAAATTTTTTTTACATTTTTCTCTTATATTATTGACCCTTAAAATATTTTTTGGCATAACTTAGTAAAATTGAGTACGTGACTTAATAAAACTTAGTCGTAAAGCGCCACACGAACACTCAATATGTCAGTTCACGACCGGAGCGACAGTACGCCAAGAGAGTAGGAGAATAATGTGACCTAAGGACGAGCCACTTTTGTAGATGATTCAACGTAGCATAAGTCTATTGTCCTTATGCTAAATCCAGATAGTTGATGTTATGTTAACAAATCAAATTTGGACCATTGGATAACATAATTAGCTATAATCTTAATTTTAAGATAGAATAAAATTAATAAAGTGACATTAATTACTTTGGGTTGGTTAATTGAATTCTTCACTTGTACTCGTTCGTACGAGAAGTTTTTGTATATATGAGGTGTAGATTTTGGTTCATGTATCAATATACATAAATTTTTCCAATCATGATTTTTTTATTTTTTTGAAGAATTTTTAATCATTATTTAATAAATTATAATTGAATATTTTTGTATATATATATCTATAATATATATATGCGTGATGATCTTAGTGGTCCGACCACATCAGACCAATGCCTAATTATATTCATGCCCCTGTCAATCCAAAATATTAACATCACACTTGCCATCTATATGTCCACCAATTTACGTTATATTCTTCTTAATCTTTCAAATTATCATCACACATATATTACAAATTACCATAAAAAAATTATTAAAATCCCAAAAAAAATTAAATATAAAAATATTGTATAATCATTTCATAATATAAATTAAAAAAACTAAAATCAAAATAGAAAAAAACAAATGCTACAATTATCACATCATTTTACAAAAAAAAAATATGTATATGCACGCAACGCGTACAGAAAGAAACTAATCTTACTAATACCTAAGCCCCTTATACTAACTACCTTGGTATGACAAATTTGAATTTATCAAACTACCCCTCCAATGGTTTGTTGTGTTTCTTTGTTGCATCTTTTGAATTGTAATATTAATCAATGTATCTCATTTATTTCATTACACGTATCAATTCGTATGTATTATATATTACGTTACACATACAACGCATGTGCATCATCTGCTAGTATATATTAATCTATATTAGCTATACTATCTATAATGTTTAAACCCCTTATAAAAACTAACTTGGTATGACCATTTTTACATTCCAAAATTACCCTCATTTTTTTTTTAAAATTACCTATATCTAATTACACTCATGCCCTTACCAATCTAAAATATACCATCACACTTGCTATGTACCAATCAATTTACATTATGACATTTACAATCAGACAAATTACAATTATACCTATCATACAAATTATCATATTATCCTAAAAAATTTATTGAATTCCAAAAAAAATTAAATATAAAAATACTATATAATCATTTTCTAATTTAAATTTAAAAAAGCTAAAACTAAAATAAAAACGACGTTACAAATCACAATAATTTACAAAAAAAAAATATATATGCACGCAAGACGTGCAGAATGATACTAGTATGATTAAGGTCCACATCCTATACATACAGAATTTTCCCACCTGTCCACGAAATAGGATATTCTCGTCGAAGGTGGTTATCCGGGGTGGCTTGATTAGCAACCACGCAACCCATACACTCTCATTCTCAAAATTCAGAAATCCTACGCAACCGCTGTGCACCTAGACTTATGCAATTCATTTTGTTTGTCCGATTATTTCTTAGTTAGCGGCAAATTATTTTCCGATCGATGAGGTTGGAACATGTCGAAGGTGAAACACTTTCTGCGGATGCTTCACATAGGCGATCACCATCACCAAACGCCGTCGCAGTCGCCGACATTATCGTTACCATCTCCGTCCGATTTACACGAGACGACTTCGTCCTTGGCCAACGAGGGTGAAGATAATTTCAATTTCTTCGAGGAGGAATTTCAGGTTCAATTGGCGTTAGCAATCAGCGTATCGGATCCGGGGCAAAGTTCCGATGACCCGGAAACCGCTCAGATCGACGCTGCTAAGCAGATTAGCCTCGGATTTTCTCCTTCTCAGAGCGTCTCAGACTTTTTATCTCTACGATATTGGGTAATTTTCTATTTTCCTTGCTTTTTTCGTTGATTGTGTTTTAAATATTAAATCCATTTAGGCAGTAGAATCATTCATTCAGTATGATGACAGAGTACTTTTGAGACGAATTCATGTTTGAATCTTACTAAGTTGAATTATTGATTTGATGATAATAGCTTAGTGACTATCGACTTTATGCTCTTCCTGAAAAAAAATTGCTTTTGACCTAAGTGGCAGGGTGTTATTTTATGATTTTCAGTCAGAACACTTTATCATCAAATATAGCTAAGTGAGATGCATGTTATTGCCCCCCTCCCGCCTCTCAAAGCAGAATGACCAAAAGGAAAAGATCCCAAATTGAGGTGTTTTAGCATATTTGATGTTTTTTTGTGTCTTTTTATATTATCAATGCAGAGCTCTAATGTTGTGATTTTTTTTTGTCTGTGTTTATATTCTCATTGCAGAACTCAAATGTTGTCAATTACGACGAACAAGTAATGAATGGATTCTACGATGTTTGTGGAACCAGTTCGAATTTGGTGGTCCAGGCCAAAATGCCTTCACTGGTAGATCTTAAAGCAATTTCTGTTTTGGATGATGACAAGTATGAGGTTGTTTTAGTCAATCGTGCAATTGACATGGAACTCCGGAAACTTGAGGAAAAAGTGTATTTTATGTCCATGGAATACCAAGATATTGATTGGGGCCTGAAAATAAGTTTGTTAGTTCAAAAAATTGCTGACATTATTGTAAACAAAATGGGAGGTGCAGTTAATGATGTAGAAGACATGTTCTGGCAGTGGAGAGCAAGGAATTATGAATTGAGGATCTGTTTGAATACCATTATCATTCCCATTGGCTGTCTCGACGTTGGACATTCGCGCCACAGAGCCTTACTGTTTAAGGTTGTGAGAGCTTTTGTCATACCTTGTGCTTATCTTTTACAGTGGCGTGGATAAAATTTACCTTTCAACATGATGGCTGTGCCGTTTGCTCAATCTAAATGACTGAGATCCAACATTTAGCACTGCATGCGTAAAACGGTACTCTTTCGAAAGTCATTGCAAATTAATAAAACTAGTACTGCATTTTCAATGAGCTAAATCATGGATTTCACATTTTACCATAAATTTATGTTGTTTCCCTATGTGTTCCATGAATTCCTTTCCTGTTTAATAATGACTTTAATGTTTTTTTACAGGTACTTGCTGATAGGATCAAGCTTCCTTGTAAGCTAGTCAAAGGCAGTTATTATACTGGAACTGATGGAGCTGTAAACTTGATAAAATTAGATAATGGAAGGTAAAATCTTTCTTGTAGTCTTGTTTTGAAGGTAACATCTTGCTTGTAGCCTTGTTTTGAACAATTTCATTTTACCAGTTCTAATTTTATGACTATTAGGTATGAACATAAGTGTTTTAAGTGAAGTTTATTCTGTCTTTGTTCTTCTGTTGATTATTATGGAGAGAATGGGATTGCATTTGATAAACTGAAAACTGAGTGTAAAAATATCTGAGTTCAATGTTGTGCCGTTCACTTATTCTTGTCTTGGGCATGTGCCTCGGTTTGCAGCTTAAACCTATGCTATATGATACACATGTGCTGTTTTGCACTTCTAATAACTATTATCCCATGAACTGCTATTCTAATTTAAAATTATTTTCTGTACTTTTTCTCTTGCCTGTTTAACTGTTGTTTAGTTTATCATTTTGCATGTATTTTGAAATTTTCAAGAAACGTTATTTTGGCCTTTGATCTCTGATTTTAGTATATGATGGTTAAATTGAATTTTAAATTGCTGCAGCGAGTACATTATTGATCTTATGTGTGCTCCTGGAACTCTCATCCCTGCTGAGATACCCAGTGGACATTATCGAACTTTAGGTTTGGATGCAAGACATATTTCACCTGTTATAGTGATAAACAAAAGTTCATCTGCTGCATTTGACCAAGGAGCTAGGATCAAATCATTTTCCGGTCTGGATGGAGCTTATAAAACCAGAAGTTCAAACTCAGAATCACCCTCAACTGGTGTCAACACTAATAGGAAGGTCGTGAAAATAACCGGGATGATCCAGACTGAGCCATTGGAGCGTGTTATCGGAGATCTTAATCATTCATCAAGAGGAGAACATGGAGTTTATTCACGTCCTGGCAAGAAAAAATCGGCTTCACAAGACTCTGGGAATGAAGATGTTTCCACATTTGCTGTCACTGGTGGAAAAAAATCAAAATTTCCTATTCAATTTTCTGCAGCTATGTCGGAGAATTGTGTATCAGCAAGCATGGCTGTACAAAAGTTTAATTTGGAGTCTACAGGGTTGCAGTTATCTTCCAAAACTCAAGAAGGCGAACATGTGCTTGTTAAAGCCAGAATCAATAATGTGATTATTGCAAATGATGATACTGTTATTGATCTTGACGAACTTAATTTATCTGAAAATAGAGAAAAACAAGAAATAGGATGCAGTGACCAGTCTGGAGCTGACAGGATTCACAATGTGCAAATCAACCCTATGTTAAATGGGGTTGCTGAAATTTTATGGGAGGATCTTCATATTGGTGAACGCATTGGTATTGGTAAGAGTCACTAATTAGAGTCGTTTGTCCTCATGATGGTTGCAAAGCTTTACAGGTGCATGCTTGGGTGTGACATTTTCTCTTTGTATCCTTAGGAAAAGCTAACCACCGCCTCACTTGTGGATTCCCCTTATTTAAACCTTTAAGATTTCCTGGATTCTCTTACAGTTATACATTGGAAAGCAACTTTTTAAATCAGCACGACTTTAATTCTTCAGTGTTTTTGCAGTATTGACCTAATGATCAGTGGTGATGTATTTATGGATGGATTGATATTAGTGCTTTGTGATGTATTTAACTATGGATCAGTATTAGTGCTTTGATTTGTTATATGCTTCTAGACTTCTGTTGGTAGGTTTTGATCTTTGCTCAGGGATGAAGTGCTATAGTGCGCATATTCAATTTCCTTTCCTATCATGCAGGGTCATACGGGGAGGTATATCAAGCAGAGTGGAATGGCATGGTAAGTTAAAATTTCTGCATGATATGATTGATATATGGTTGATACTTCCTTAAATGACTCCCGACATATGATTGTTGACATATTCTTAGAAATATTTTTGTGCTGTCGCTCTCCACTTTTTTCCTTTGCATATGAGGATTGATTGTGAAGTACGAGGTATTTGTTTTTAATTCCTCAAACGGTTTATTGATCTGATGGTGTTACAGAGGTGGATTGACTATGTTTTCCTTGTTTTCTGGAAAAAGTTACTGCTCTAGAAAATACTGTGTTGGGTGTAGTTGTTTTACGTAGTACCTATTCTATTAGCATAATATTTATTGTCTATAGTTGATATGATATGGCTATTTTTATTCACAGGAAGTTGCTGTAAAGAAGTTTATGAAGCAAGATATATCAGGGGATGCACTCGCACAATTTAAATGTGAAGTAAGCACAAAATCAGGGAACTGTCTCCTGCATGAATCTTTAAGTACTTTGTAGTTCTATTAAATTTTATTCTTCATTGCAGGTTGAAATCATGTTGAGTTTGAGACACCCTAATGTTGTTCTCCTCATGGGTGCTGTGATGCAGCCCCCGAATATGTCCATATTGACAGAGTTTCTTCCGAGGTTTGCTTCATTAGTTTATAGAATACTTGCAGGAGCAGAATCATCAAAATGATGGTTTTGACTCTCGGAAACGTACTCTGAATTCTCACATGACTGTTCTTTTATTTTATTTTATGAAAACCATGTCTGAATCTCGTCTTGCACTTCTTTTGACATATTTTAAATTAAAACTTCCAACCTTGCTCCTTTTGAGGGTGGGTGGGTGGGGGGTTGTGTGCTATGGGGGGATAAAAGGTCCATTTGCTAGCAGCCTTCATATATATGGACTTATAGTGTTTTGTCATCTTCTTAAAATCTTGAAAAGAACTAGAGTGACAAGAAATCGATCAACCAACAAGCCTTGGGGTGGGTTTGTGGGGTTGAGTGCTATGGGGGATAAAAGGTCCACTTGCTAGCAGCCTTCATATATTATGGACTTATAGTGTTTTGTCATCTTCTTAAAATATTGAAAAGAACAAGAGTGACAAGAAATCGATCAACCAACAAGCCTTTATTCCACTAGGTGAGGTCGGCTATATGAATCCTCCCTATCCATACATAAGAAATTTGTCAATTTTTATGTTGGTTGGCTACCTAACACAACCATCCTCCTTTACCCGGCTTGGGATCGACCATGACGTGGTTAGCAAGAGTGACAAGAGATGAATGGCTAAAATTACTTATAGAGAGACATAGTCAATAAGAACACCAACTCCTTATGTTTTAGGCATTTGAATGAGGTAAATGCATATTGATGAATTTTAAGGTGACTCGGACTGTGAGATCTTTTATGATTCTTACATAACTCGTATGAGTATACTACATCGTTAACTATTATGGTTCTTTGCATTATTTATCTGTTTCTTGCTTCTTATAACACCATCTGACTTGCAGGGGTAGTTTATATAAGCTACTTCACTGTCCGCATATCCGAATTGATGAAAAAAGGCGAATTAAAATGGCTCTTGATGTGGTATTGATCGTACTAATTCCGTTCCAGTTTCACTCCCCAAGTTCTTGTTTTATCCGTTTGTATGTTTTTTTCTTGCAGGCCAATTGTATGAATTACTTGCATACTAGGCATCCCATCATTGTGCATCGAGATTTGAAGTCTCCAAATCTCCTAGTTGATAAAAACTGGGTTGTTAAGGTGTGATCGAATTGTATCCATTCTGACAATTGATTTTTCATTCATCGCTTCTAAACTATGCTGTCATGTACGATATGCCAGGTTTGTGATTTTGGGATGTCAAGGTTGCAGCATCACACTTTTCTATCTTCAAAATCGGTTGCCGGAACGGTAATTCCTATTAGCTTGTTATTAGAATACTCTTTTTTCTGACATCATCTCTCAATCCAAGAACAAGCAAAATATTATAACTAATAATAAATGAACATTATCAAACTGATGGCAGTGGTGAAACATTTACTTTTTATCGTGCTTCAACTTGCAGGCAGAGTGGATGGCACCAGAAGTTCTAAGGAGCGAACATTCTAATGAAAAGTTAGACTATTGTGTCTACCCTTTACTTTGAATCTTTAGAAATGCTATAATCTAATCTCACTGATGCGAACATCCTTTTCAAATTTCAGATCTGATGTGTATAGTTTTGGAGTAAATATTGTGGGAGTTGTCAACTCTTCGAGTTCCATGGACAGAACTGAACTCGATGCAAGTTGTTGGAGCTGTTGGATTCCAGGGTCGACACCTAGATATCCCTCCTACCGTAGATCCACCAGTGGCAGATATGATAAGTGATTGTTGGAACAGGTGGTGCTTTGTAACACTATACCTGCTCGAGTTTGATTGGGACTGCTCAAAAAGTTTCTTCCCGCATTTAAGTTTAACTTGGGTTGTTTATATGTGCAGTAACGCGCAGGTACGCCCTTCTTTTGGACAAATAATCATCCGGCTCAAGCATCTGGAACATCTAACGGTGGACAGATCTGAGATTATGTAGTCAATAGATAATGTTGTAACATAGCCGAGTGATCGTTTCTTGACTCAAAGAGCAAGGATCCACGTCTAAAGTCGAAAAGTCGAGCTTTGGTTAGTGTTGGTTCATTCAAAGTGGGAACTCAATGCAGCCAAATGTGCAAGTGGATGCTTTCCTCAACTTCAATAATGGCACAAATTGAGTATGTTTACAAAAAAAATTATGCTAAGTTGTTCAGTTCGAAAAACATAAGAAGAAACGATAGTGGTAATTATTGTTTTTCGTCGGTCTATGTCCATCAGAAAGGAGATCTGTTGAGGTCATCAAACTAGCAACTGTAAAAAAAATGGATCTCTACAGATTGTATCTTCAAAAAATATTTATCATAGTGTGAGAAATGAGAGAAAAAATTGTCGTCTCATTCGTTGTGTATTTGTATGTTTACTTTTGTTGTATACCTGACAGCTGCAATTTTATGGGGAAAAATGAAGATAATATTTGGTTCATGTGCTTTAGTTTTTGTTTGTTTCATATTTGTTTACGTACATATTGCATGATGATTATTTAGTCTTTTAACGATGAATGTAAATTATATTTCTAAAAGAAGATATTGGTATATCTTATTAGAAAGATCCCAATTCTAGCGACGATTTCAATTGGATAATTCAACTAGAATCACTCTTTTTCCGATCGAGTTCCTCAACCACAATAAACCCTAGTTAGATTCACACATGCTATGCCTTTTTATTTATTGGGAGAATCCACCATGTTCCGAATTCTGGAAACAACCCAAGTACCCTCGGGGGTGAATCTAGTATCGAGGGGCAAAAACTTATAGAATTTTTATTAATTAATATGCATTTTAAATATAAAGGACAAAAATACAATATATATATTTTAAAAAATAATTTGAGAGGGCAGATGTCGGGTTTTTTAATCAAATAATCGATTTTTGAAAATGATTTAACAATTTAACCGATTTTTTTTTATATTATCAAACTAACCTAAGTCGCCATATCAGATGGCGACTTCATTTGAAGTCGCCATCTGACATGGCGACTTTAATAAAAATTTTTTTTTTTGATGTCGTCATCTGAGTTGGCGACACCAATGTAATTTATTGGTGTCGCCATCTCAGTTGGCGACATCAATTTAATTTATTGATGTCGCCATCTGAGATGGCGACACAAATGTAACCCTAGCCCTTTTCCAAAAACACGCCCGCCGCACTCACTCATCTCATTCTCATTTTCTTTCTTCTGCTCATTCTCGTTTTCTTTGTTCTGCGAAAATTTCTTCCATCATCTCTGCAAAAATCAAGCTATTTTTTTTCCAAAATATTTAAGTTAAGTTTTTTTTATTTTGTTATTTGTGTATTGTAGATAAATTATGATTTAGATATATTTAGTATGAGTATATTATTTGTTGGTGTATATTTTGATGATGTGAATGATTAAAATTCAAGTTGGCTTCGGAGGGCGGTGGTGGCCGGTGGCGGCGTCGGCCGGTGGCGGGCGGCAGTGGTGGGCGGCGGACGGGTAGTTTTTGTAATGTTGAGATTAATGTTGTTAATTTTTGTATTATATTTCAGGATGGATCAAATGAGACAACCAGGCCCGGTTGACACACATCTTTTGTCGTTGCAGTCTTCGCATCGATCTGAGGATGTATGGGGAGGTGATATGGATAGTATACTTCGTGTGAGAAACCCAGATAGCTATTTTTGGGATATGTGTCCATAGATATACGTGTTGTTAATTTGTTGCACGTTATTAGATTTTATGGTATATATAGGTGTGGTAAGATTGAACTTGACATACACCTGATCACGGCTTTAGTTGAGAGATGGTGCCGTGAAACACACACATTTCATCTTAGATCAGGAGAAGCGTCCATCACACTGCAAGACATTGCAGTAATATGGGCGTTGCCAGTAGATGGCATCGTAGTGTCTGGAATAGATTATGATAGGACTCTACCTGAATGACAAGAATATTGCCATATATATTTAGGATTCATACCAGATATCAAGGATTTTAAAGGTGCGAGGTTGAGATTAGTTGTTTTGAAAAATTATTTGCTGCAAAATCCCTTGGGGGTACATAGTACGCCAGATGATGTTGCTAAGTTTACAAGGGTTTGTGCGTTATTGATGTTAGGGGGGATTATGTGCCCTGATTCCTCAGGCAATTTTGTTAGGTTATTGTATTTACAGAAGTTGGAGAATATCGACTCTGTCAGTACATATAGTTGGGGCAGTGCTGTGTTGGCATACTTATATCGTGAGTTGTGCACGTCATCAAAGAAAGGGAAAAAAGTTATAGGTGGTGCATTGCAACTCTTACAGGTAAATAATATGTTTGTTTGTTTTAATAATTAAAATATGTTTCTGGTCAATTTAACTTGTGTTATTGATGTCACTACAATAAATGAGATTTGGGCATGGTCACGAATCCCAAGTTTGACTCCGCAATTGGGTAGCGATAGATCTGATATTGGGCCAATAATGGTCGGCCCAGACAATGTGTTACCTTATGCTCCATATGGTGTAAGGTAATACGAATATGCATTGTTTTATAATTGATTTTATGTATTAATGCATTTAATCATTTATTTGAATATATACAGGTGGTCATGTCATTTAATCTTTACAGAAACTGGGAGTCATTCCATACGCATCATAAGGGACATCCTCGATGAGCAGCCAGTAACTCAAGTAAACATGCTGTAAAATTATTTTGTACAAAAATACACTCTTTTCATAGTATGTAAAGCAATGTTGTTTTGCAGTTTAATTGGCAGCCGTACCCTGATGAGTACACTGAAGGAATCACTGAGTTGGGGACATATAAAGGACCGTTGATTTTCTTCGACATAGTTGAAATGCAACGGTATGATCGAGTACTGCGACAATTTGGGATGCTACAAGATATCCCAGAAGATCCATCATCGGGGGATGAGGCATTGCATAATGTTGGTCGAAGGGGAAATGTCAACAAAAACTGGAGCACTAGGCATAGAGCATACATACTTTGCTGGGAGAGGGCAAATGATCTACGTGTAGACAGACCACGATTTACTGATGGTGGTTACTACGTTGTTGGCGGATACAGTGAGTGGTATGAACAAGTCACACGTAGATACATTGGGCGTCAAGAATATTTTGTACAGACAGGATATCAACATGGTGATGGCCCGGCATGGCAGCATGTGGTACGTTAATTACGTGAATTTTTATATTTGTGTTTCGATGTATAAATTTTATATGGACTTTTGTACTTTTCAGATTGAGCAGATGGAACAGTTAACTACAAGCTATGACCGACATATGGCTGATGGAGTGCCTATTACGACAGAGTCGATGAGGCAACACAGGACTATGTTCAACAATGTGGTGCGAGTGGCTCGTGAACGACGAGACAGAAACTTCCCGCCATACAATGAAGTCCAGCCTGTTGATATACGTCGGTTCCATGCAGGCACTCCATCAACACATATGCAGACAGATATTGCAGGTCCATCTACGTGGACAGATATTGCAGGTCCATCTGCACATGTGCAGACAGATATTGCAGGTCCATCTACGTGGACAGAGCCAGATATGTGTACAGACTATTATATTCTTGTTCCTGTACCATCATATAATTTATCTCCCTTCACGCCATATCCCCCCATGTCCACTCAACCCCAGTTCAGCAGCATGGGTACAGATGTCAGTCTTGGGTTTGCGACATATTCAGCTATGACTTCACCTTTCGATGTCTCGCCAGTTCTATTCCCTCAATTGACGCCAATTCAGCAGCCTGCCAACACACCTGTGGCAAGGGAAATGGGCGAAGAAGTCGTTCAACAACGAAGAGTTAGAAGACAGACAAATCCTCCTCCTTGTGGTACTGGAGGAAATCTAGCTCCTCGTCGTCGTCGTTGAAGTCATCATAATGTTGTAAATAGTAACCGATTCTTATAGATTAAATTTGAAAAAATGTTTGTTCTTTGAAAACCATATCTAGATGGATATCCCCTTTGGAGTAGTCGTAATAACTCCCACATCTACCTGTTGGAATGTCTAATGAGTCTCCAAATACTTCGGGATGTGTCATTGAGAAAAATGGAATTGTTGGATAAAGGACATGAGTATTTGTAATGTCTCGATTTGTTTTATACACATATGATATGATTATGGTGTAATTATATCAAATGGCGGTATGATAATGGGGTTCGGGTGGAACCAAGAATGAATTAATACATGTAGCAAATGATATATGACAATGAATGAAATATATGACAATCCATGTATAGTAGAATATAACATTGGTGTACATGTAGCATGCATTTGAAGGTGCCTTAGAATGTACATGTGAGTTGCATTCCATAAGACATTTGACATGAGTTTGAAGGGAATTACATGTGCATGTGAGTTTGGAATTAAAGGTGGGTATTTAGATGTAAAATCAGATTTTAAACACACAACTCACCTAAACTCACCTACAAATCTCTACATGTTCTTTGGAAGCTTTTGAGGGTTTGATTTAGAGTTTCACTTTCAAAGATCTTTATACACTAAGAGGAAGTGATTTACTTGGTAAGGAGGTTTAACTTTCATTTCTTTATCATGCAAATTAGAAGTTCTTTGATTTTGTTTGAAGTTGGAAGCATGAAAGCATGTGAAGAATCATATCATGGTTTTATGCTAGTAATTGGATTCTAAGATGGTGGAAACATGTTGTTATGTTAGTAGAGAGTGCATGAAACTTGTTTACATGTTAAATTTCGAGTTGTAGGAGAAGAGCTAGGAAGATAAGTTCAAAATCGCCATGTTCTGAACTTTTTGGACATCGGCGATCGATCGGGAGCTTTGTGGCGATCGATCGCCGAGACAGAGCAAAATATAAGGCGGTTAATGTATGTGGCGATCGATCGGGAAAAGTATGGCGATCGATCGCGAGAAACAGAACACTTTGGCGATCGATCGCGAGGTATGGCGATCGATCGCGAGGGGGCAGAACAGTATGGCGATCGATCGGTGAAATGTAGCCATCGATCGCCAGAGTCAAAATGTTGAAAAATGTTATATTTTTGTAGAATTTGATTATAATGCCTATGATAACATGATATATTGTTGGCATTGTTTTAGCATCATCTCAGGGGACAGGACAACGAGGCACTTAGCAAGTGACGCCTAATTTAACTCGTTTGTGTCGCAATACAGGTACGTGTTGACGTACGGAGTATAGATATTATATGATGATGATGTTATGGTTTTGATATCATATGATTTATGTTAGCTTTATGTCATATGATTGGTAGTATCATATGCATGTACATACATGGATTTCATATGATTGGGATGGATGCCTTGATAGATATGTGTATATGCTTTGGTGAGATCATTGCCTTGATAGATATGCCCGGTTTGGTATATGCTTTGGCTGTGATCGTTGCCACGATAGATATACTGCATATGCTTTGGCTTGAGAGATATACACCTGGTTTGGGTATATGCTCTGGCTATTATCACAGATGAGTATGGTACTATGATATGTGCTGCTAATATGAAGATGTGATGTGGTTCCACTGACATATTGAGCTGAATAGGCATATCATATGGGGCTCGTGATAATAGGGTGATTGTTGAGACATGTCATGACATAGTGCCTTTGTTGATGCATGATACATAGCATTCACATTGGATATGATTATTATTGCTTTATCATTGATATTGTGTTTTGATATCGCACTGAGATAGTTGTTTATCTATACTCACGTTTTGTGAATGTTTCTGTAGGGACTCATAGACGTGGGGAGACGGGATGTGAGTCATTTTCCGATGCGAGCTGAACCACTGCTTAGGAGTTATCTTGTAGTAGGTTTTTGTTTGTACATGTGATGTATAGTTGGTTAGGTTTTGTAACAACTTAACTAGTAAGATACTTTTAATCAGTGTATGTTTACTTAATTCAGACTCACGTATGTATGCTTAATTGATACATAATGGATTAAGTAAAGAGGACCCCACAGTATTTGTTGTGGTTGTGTCTGGTACATTATCTGGCACTTCTTCAAAATCAACCTCATCGTCATCAGACTCATCCTCAGATGGAATTCCCTCCGGTTCAGTCTGAATATCATCTCCAAAATCCACAAAACTGTCTGCTAGTGGCTCGGGAACAATATTGTCAGCAACTATAGGAGCATCATCTTGAATCCTAGAGGTAGTTGGTCTTTCTGTATCTACTACAAATGGACCACTACCACTTGTTGGCATTTCTGTAATAAAATCATAATCTCTTCGTTCTGTTTGTATATACATCTCCAAACAACTATAATTTTGTTCATAATCCAATACCCATGCTAAATTGTAATCACTGTCAACGGGAAAAATTGTTTGTTTTATCCCAGAAAAATCACTAAATATATATTTACAATATATTTTCAAAATGAACTGGTTACGGTCGATGCCAGTAATATCATATACGTCGTTCACTAACTGCAAATAATTAATAGTGCGAGATATTGTCATGCCTTTCGACGGACCACGATCATATCTAACAGATTCTGAATTTTGTAATATATCGCCTCCCCAATACAACAAAACTTTAATTGACATACCTTAAAAAATAAACACAAATTTTATAAACTAGTACAGTATATATAATAGTATTAAATTTAATTATTTGTATAACAACATACCTGCAGAGAAATTATTCACGAATTCTGAAGAGAATTTGAATATTCACGAATTCTGAAGAGAATTTGAATATTCGAAAGCCGAAGAGATTTTGCTTTACATTTCAAAATGAGTAACATTTTGTTCAGTTTTATAGACAAAGTAATTGATTATTGTCGTCATCTAAAATGACGACATTAAATAAAAAAATATTTTTTTTTTAATTGTCGCCATCTCAGATGGCGACAATATTTAAAAACAAAAATAACTTATGTCGTTATATACCGACACCGACGGAAAAAAAAAAAATTTAATATAATGGCGACATCAAAAATAATTTTTTTTATGTCGCCATGTAGGATGGCGACATCAGAAAATAATATTTTTTTTACGAATTTTTATGGAAGTCGCCATGTCAGATGGCGACTTCACCTAAAATCGCCATCTGACATGGCGACATCGGAAAAATAATATTTTTTTTAAGAATTCTTTTGGAAGTCGCCATGTCAGATGGCGACTTCACCTAAAATCGCCATCTGACATGGCGACATCGGAAAAATAATATTTTTTTAAGAATTTTTGTAGAAGTCGCTATGTCAGATGGCGACTTCAAATGAAGTCGCCATCTGACATGGCGACTTAGGTTACTTTCATAATAATAAAAAAAAACGATTATTTTGTTAAATAATTTTTTTTTTTCGAATACAAAGTTAAAAAACCCGCAGATGTCTCCTCCTCAAGATGCATTAGCCATGTGTACCTTTGTACAATACCATTTTTTTGTACATGGTACACGAATAATATCATTTTCAATAAATATTTACCATACAAACATGTAAAACATGAATTGGGACGCTAATATTTTGAAACGAATCTAGGATTTGTTTGGTTTGCTATTCCAACAATCATTTTTACTATGTCTAAAAATAGGACTAAACATTATCATCTTAACTTTATTTCATTACTAAAATATATTTTCATCCATTTCATATTTTTCAATACTCCTCAAATATATCATCCCAACGAAATGTCTAGTTTTAAAAAAAATTAAATATCTTATATTTTAATAAAATTTAAAAATATTTATTCATGACATGATATTTACTCAAACGTACAAAACTTTGGTCCAATCAAATTCATCGAGGTTTTGTTTGGATTGAAGAATTTAAAATAACCTGATTTCTGTTGTCCAAAATTTTATGGATGTGTATCTGAGGAAAGTAGCAAGCAAAAACAACAAATTGCTTTGTAGTAGAAATGTCGAGGCGAGATTTGGAATATCCGTCCTTAAAACAATATTGTCCGCTACGGTGCTAACGGTTCAATTGACAATTTGTCTCTCAAGATACGATTATGATTTGTGATAGGTGCACTCCAAATCACAAATTCTTTAAACCACAAATGTTTAAAAATGTTCCATAATAACAAAGAAAGACCCACAAAATTACTCAAATTTTGATCTTCAATATGATGTGAATTTCGAAAATTTTATGTCTAATTCAAGTGAGAGATGTTATATTTATAGTATGCCAATAAGTATTCCAAAATGACACCATTTGGAGGCACCACATCGTAAAAAATCGCACCCGAACATGAATATACATACTATTCCGCCCAAAAAAATGCAGGCGCGATCAATCGCGCCCCAGTTTTCAACAAACAAAAAAGTTGTTGCCTCTCTCGATCAACTCGATTTTCTTTTCTTTCTTTGATTTAATTCAAATTTCCAACAACCCCCCACATGAATTAAATTAATGCATGTATGCAATTTAGCGCTTTTAACGAACTATTATGGCATGTGGAGAGATAGTTTGCGGCTTTGAATCTTCCGTAATAGTATTCAATCGGATTTACTTGACTTAATAGTGAACTTATAGTCTTAAACTATTTAGTCGTTGGTGTAAACCTAGACAATTGAACCCACAACATAACAATTCTAATATCCGTATTGGTTTCTTACAGTTGTGTCCATCCCGGCATTGGACCACGCTTGGTTTCATAAGTGCTTTCCATCTTTGAAGCGGCCACACTTCGCGCTCACGTAGATGATCTCCTAGAAAAGTATACAGCTATACTCCAACATATTCTTATATTTCTTAGGAACATTAAGGGCTTTTTGCCCATCATCGTACCATTTTTGCATGCTAAACCCCTTATCATAGGAATGGGTTGGAGATTGATCTTCAGGTGTTTATACAATCTCATAATTTATTTGTCTCTTTTGAACCTAGATCATGGGATATCCAGTCAACAAGGTTGTGTATCCACTATGATATTTTGATTGCAGGGTTTTAACCCCATTCCCCTCGATAAACTTCCACATTATCTCTCGGTTAACCATTTCGTATGCGGATCCGCGATTTCACATAATCACTCATGTTTATGCAACTACAGATCATTTTGTCTTTTAGCGCAACACATTTTAGTTGCATGCACATGATTTGTCTCTAACAACTTATAAAGTCACTCGGCCAAAGAAGCTTTATTTGTTTCACATAGAGAATTTTCAACAACAGTATATCTTCAGTTTTGGTAATCATATTACCTCTTTTGCATCATTTTATGATATTTTCATCGTCGAATTTTAGGCGTTGTTAACACGTCATTTCTTTACAAACTTCGAGACCAGATGAAATACTCAACTTTAATTCACAATTCAAAAATTTTAAGTGCATATTCTTAAAAATTACAAGTTCAAGATTCTATTTATTTTTCAAACTTGAATTTTAAACGCAAAGCTTAAAATTTGAAACTCGAATTAATCCTTGAGTTTTTATTCTTTAAATGTCTTGGAAACTTTAATTCCAAGTATTGTTCTTGATGCACACATGTCAAAAATGTATCATTAACATTTTTCTTTGTAACTTGATGATTTCTAAATTGCTTCTCCAATGAACATATCATCAATACACAAGCATACATATGCTTAGGAGTGTACACATTTGTCACAGTCGTTGATCTATTTGACAACATTATTTGTCAAACTCTCTATGCCACTTATTTGACGTTTGTTATGACTTTACTTTAGCCTTCATATTTCTAGTTTAGCCAAGCACCCCCAAATTTCAAATATTGTAGGAACCTCTATTTTCCTCAATCACAAGGTTTTTCGGCATTGCCTAAATGTGGTACTTAGTATGTGATTGACTCATAGAATTTTAACCCCCTACAACATTGGGATAGTAACGAATTTCACTGACGTTCAAACTTTCGTGTTTCAAGTTCTAAGAGTTATCGTCTTACAAATCCAATTCAAGATTTTATTTCTTAAAATTTCGGATTTAAGCGTAATTGCTTACAAAAGTTAAAACTTGGATAATATTATCAAACTCGGTTCACACTTTGCAATTTAAGCGCACTAACTTAGAAAACTTGAATTCAAGATTTTAAATCTTGCAAATTCATGTTATAAGCGTACTAGATTAGAAATTCAAAATAAACCAAATGAGATATTACAACGCCTAGTCAAAAATTTGTGACTTCGATTCATCACTTGTGTTTTAAGCCTACAAAATAGTGACTTGAATTCAAGATTTTATTGTCTTGCAAACTCAAGCTTAAGCGTCAAATTCTTAGACAACATAAGTATAATTTACTCACAATTTCCCATAACAAACCTAATTTGTTAAATTTGATTGCAATCTCATACTTGAAGCGTTTAAACACCTCATTGGCCTCGTTTTTGCTTCATAACAAAAAAGACACAACAATATCATGTGCGGATATTGATAAAGTAACAAATTACTTTTCTCATACCTCTAGTTTGCACAATATTTTCATCACAAACATCATTGTAGGTTAGCTCTATAAACTTTACGATTGTTCTAACAAATGAATGGCGATTTTGTTAACTTAATGCCCACACAAGCAATAAATTTATCATTACAATTTGTGCTGCGAACTATGGCTTAAAGGATCCTAACAATCATGCCACAAACCATAAGAGTGGAGTTTACAACTTTCAAAGATACACAATCTTTAAGCGGTAAGCGCTAGATCATCTAAATCATTTGAGAGACGATCTTCTTCGGTCACATTTACTTGATCCATAGCCTTCCCGGTCGTCTTTATTGTGACAATCATTCGCCATGTGATTGGTTTTTCCACATTTGAAACATTTGACTTTGAAATTCTTCGCATTTCCAGATTTGGAAGCCATGCAGTCAAACTTGCGCTTTGTTCCGACGGGTTTTTTCACTAAGTTCACTCGTGCTTCATGTTGGTGCCAATTTCCTTTCTTTCAAAAATTCTGTTGTCCTCTTCGATTCTCAAGCGAACCACAAGATCTTCAAGATTCATCTCTTTTCGTTTGTGCTTGAGATCATTCTTGAAGTCCTTCCATGACGGAGACAACTTCTCAATCATTGCGGCCACTTGGAATGAATCACTTAGAACCATTCCCTCCGCATGAATTTCGTGCATGATTACTTGCAAATCTTGCACTTGTGCTATTACCGGCTTTGTGTCAACCATTTTGAAATCCAGGAATCGCCCAACAATGAATTTCTTCATGCCGACATCCTCGGATCAATACTTTTTCTCCAATGATTCCCACAATTCCTTTGCTGCCTTCACTAGACAATACACATGGTACAATGTGTTGTCTAGTCCATTGAAAATGTAATTCTTGCATAGGAAATCACTTTGATTCCATGCATCAACCGCATCCCTCTTTTGGTTGCCGATTTCACTCTCCATAATGGTAAGAGCATCCCCATTGAGGAACCTTGCCAACCCCAAGGTTGTCAAATAAAACAGCATCCCATTGAACTTTTCTGGCCTTTCACCATGATGAACTTGAGTCGTTGTTGCACTCGACGAAGCCATTTGTTTTTTTATATTATCTTAAGATTGTTGTCCAAAATTTTATGGGTGTGTATCTTAGGAAAGTAGCAAGCAAAAACAACAAATGATTTTGTAGTAGAAATGTCGAGGTGATATTTGCAATCTCCGTCCTTAAGACAATATTGTCCCGCTACGGTGCTAACGGTGCAATTGAAAATTTGTCTCCCAAGATACAACGACTATGATTTGTGATATGAGCACTCCAAATCACAAATCCTTTAAACCACAAAGGTTTAAAAAAGCTCAATAATAACAAGGATGAAGACCCACAAAATTACTCAAATTTTGATCTCAATATGATGTGAATTTCGAAAATTCCATGTTCAATTCAAGTGAAGGATGTTATATTTATAGTGTCAAGAAGTATGTCCAAAAGGACACCATTTGGAGGCACCACATCGTGAAAAACTGCACCCCAAACATGAATAGACACACTATTCCGCCCAAAAAGACGCGGGGGTGATCGGTCGCGCCCCAGTTTTCAACAAACAAAAAAGTTGTTGCCTCGATCGATCGCCCGAATATTTTTCTTCTTCTTTGATTTAATTCAAATTTCCAAAAATTTCAAATTTCATACTCAAATCCATTATTTATGTTTGGATAGTAAATTGATGATATATTTTAAATTTGTACTTATTTTTCAATAATCTTTCGTTACATTTTGGAAGAATCTAAAATGATATTTACATATATTTCAAATTCTTTCATCAAAATCAATTCATATTATCCAAATACAAGACGACTGTATTTATTTAGTCCATATATTTTTTTACAAATTGATTGCTAATTTTCAAGACACCAATAATCCAATTAATTCGATTCTAGTTATTTCCTCATACATATTCCCGTTCAATTTGTTTAGTTAATTCGTTTTTTTATTATATTTATTATGTTGGTTTTTTTGTATCAATGTAGTTCCATATTACATAAATTTCTTTAATTTTTTAATTAAATGACTCAATCGATAACGAGTTAAATTAGAGCTTCTGATCTTAATAGGAATAGTTAAGTTCATCTTAAACTCGAGTTTGAATCGTGTAATTTTTTTAAATTAAACTCGAGTTTGAATCGTGTAATACACATTTTTTTTCTCCCTCACCCGATAAATTGTTCAATCATTCACCAACCGGCTTCATGATGTCCATGGTACGACCAACTTTAATGGCAAGTATGTGTGGATAAGGATAAAAATTTGAGGATGTGGAAAATATCAAATCAAGAATAAGAATTATAACAAAGGGACGAGATTTCATAAATATTTTTTTTAGAATATATATAATTAAATTTTGGATATGTCATAATTTAAAATAAACCATAGAAAATAAATTTAATTTGAATTGATTTTAAACTAAATTTTGATCTAGCACGATTTTAAAATTTGATTTAATTGGAAAAAAATAATGTGACAACCCAAAATCAATTTATCTACATCCAAAACCCCAGAGACACTCAATGACATGAGTTAACCTAACATAAAGACATTATGTTAGATTCAATAGTTCAAATTTGATTTAGATACGTGAAGTCCATATTAAAAAATGAACTTCACATATTCAAATATCATACATTTATGCCTAGAGCTTATCTTACTATATTATAATGCATAAGCCCCTTATAATAACTACTTTGGTATGTCAAATTTGAATTTACCAAACTACCCCTCCAATGATTTGTTGTGGTTTTTTGTTGCATCTTTTGAATTGTAATATTAACCAATGTATATGTCTCATTTATTCATTACACGAATCAATTCATATGCATTATATCTTATGTTACACACGCAACGCATGTGCGTCGTCTAATAGTACTTATGATATGGGAATGAGCCACAAATAATCTGACACGTGTACTTTTCACATGGCGTCCGTACAGATTCTTCCACGATTCGGATAGGGACGCTTTTGACTAGTCCATATGAGTTATATTTTATTTATTTATAAATAAATAGTTTTTTACATGAAATAAAGTAAGGATTATTATTTTCTTTACCCTCTTTTCTCCGTGCGTGCTCACTTTTCATATATTGCTGAATAATTACATTTGTTTAATAATTATCAATAAGAATTATTAAAAAAAATTTAATCGGAAAATATGTGTGTGTTACAAAAATTAACAAAATTTAATGATAAAAATTATTTACAAAATATAATTATTATCGATAAATCAGACTCATATACAGCAACGTCCGGAAAATATTTATTTGATCAGGTGTTTATAAAGACCAAGATACATATATATATATATATATATGTAGTTATGTTTGTAAGACCGAGTTTATTAAAGTGAGACCGAAACGTTGAGTAACCCTAGCCAATTAAGCAACATTAATATTGAATTTATTCTAACTTAATAGACTGATGATCAGCCAATTTAACAATCGATGTTGGTGGTTGGGTGGGAAAATAAATAAAAAACAAATATCCTTTATTTATTACAATTTAATGTATGTTTGTTGGGAAGATATTTAAATAAAAATAATTATCATTTATTACAACTAAAATAATTGAATTCATTAATTCAAAAAAAATTGAATTCCTACCACTTATATCTAGCTCAGTTGACATCAAGATCTCAAATTTGGGATTATGTCGTGTCGAGATTGTAATTAAAGCTAAACCCATTATCAGAAAATAAAAAAAAATTTAAAAATAATAATTGAATTAATTGTTTCTGAACGATGGTACTTATTTTAATTATTATATCTAAGTGGTGAAATATATAAGTGACAACTGAGTGTATGTCACAGTGACTGAAAAATGTTGAATTATACAATATATATATGCGTCTCATGGAGGCTCATATAAATAGTGGATATTCTAATTATTATGCTGCTGAAGTCTCTATTTGTTAAAAGAGTTTTTTTTTTTTTTTTTTAAACGAACCGTCTTATGATTTTTCAAACATATAATTTATATATATTTGTTTTGAAAATAGATAGTTTATCATCAATAATTTTAAAAATAATCGGGTTACCCCATATGGTTTATAATCAGGTATATACCATCTCATTCGTATATGATTTCTGCTTGAGGACGTTGTGCTATATTTTGCAAACTAGGTAAGATAAAATATATATTAACGATATCATAGGATGATAAAATATCTATTATCTATGATAAATTGCTACTGATTTATTGTTGAAATTACTCTGGTGATCGCCTGATAATAATTGTTGCATGAGCATAAGAGATAAAACATTATAGAGGACAACATGATTGTTACCGGCGAAATCCCTCTGAAACTCAAATTAGAACCGGAGAACAAAAATATATATGTGAAAAACACATATTGTAACTTTTTCAAGGTAACTAATTAAATTCTCCGGTTCCGATATAGCTCGAAAGATAGCATGGTAGAGACTAGGTATCACCTATTTTAATAAGAACATGTCAATTTTCTGTTAACCCACTCGAGCGAAGTTTCTCTCATGCAAAATAGGAATCAATTTTTTATATACACAACGAAAACAAAATTATTAAAGATTACATATAAATTTACAAAAAATAGAAAAATAATATACAAGGATAACCGAATTGAGTGTGCCAAGTATAGGTATAAACGAACCAAACCCAGCCGAATATGAATAAAATTGTAAGGTTCGAATGCGTATTCGAGCTCGAGTTGGATTCGAAGTTCGAATAGTTTAAAAAATTCGGCTCGAGTTCGGCTCAAATCGAAGTTCGAGCTCGAGTTCGGCCGGAAAATATTCGAACATGTTCGCGAGCTATTCGAACTATTGCTCCAAAATAAATACCTGAAATGTTCGAAATTATTTATTTAATATATAATTATATTATATAAATAGAATATTAAGTTCGGGAGCTGCTTGCGAACTATTAAATAAAGTAATTTGTGCCCAAGCTCTGCTCGAAAACAGTTCGAATATGTTTGAAGAGTTCGGCTCGAATTTAAAATTTTTGAAAACAACTCAGATATTTTTCGAGCCGACTCGAAATGTTTTTGAACCTGCTCGATTCGTTTACACACCTTACTGAGTGATTTAACTTGGGTTTAATTGGATAAGTTTTTACAAAATTAGACTGATTCGATTTTGCAATCGATATTCACCTCTTAAATATTACTCGTAGGTAATTAATATTGCCAACCACTAATAAAAACTAAAGTGGCATTCCATTATTAAAGGAAAAATAATAATTTGTCGTGTAGCAATTAAAGCGCAAGTTAGCGTAGGCGCAGGTTGTTTGTCTATGGGGAACACTTTACCGTCTTGTCCTTTTAGTCCGATAAATTGGGAAACGGCGACGCTTGTCTCGAGAACTATATCAAACAAACCGGTAAATTGTGCCATCGTGGGTGGTTTAATTTTGATATGGTAGGTGTAATGTATGCTCCAGAGGAAACTTCCATTTTTAAAAAATAAACAAATATACCCCTCTAATATCTTAAACCCAACACGAAACTCCCACGTGCAAAAAAATTCAAAAAAATTTTGAAATCATGTGCGAAACTCTACCGTGTTAAAAAATAAGGAAAAAAAACCAATATATTTTTTCAAAATCCTTCACGAAACTCCCTCTTACTTACAAACTAACATATTTTATTTAATCTCGTTAAAATTATAAGCATGTTTTATGAAAATAAATTCATAAATATTTATATATAGTATATATGGGGTTTATATATATTATAGTTTTGTTTTTATATATGTTTATTATTGTAAAAACATATTATATCGTTTTTTTGAAATATACACATTTTTTTACATGTGGTGTTGCCTATTTAGTATATTCAAAACTTGAAAAAAATAATAATTTTAATTGGTTAATAAGCATGCAATATATCAAAAAAAATTCAAAATATTATTCATAATATATTTTAAAATTATATCTTAAAAACTATTCATATTAAAATCCAAAATATCGTTCATTTTTAAATTAAAAGAAAATATCTTAAAGAATAGGAGAAAAATGATGTAAATAGAGTAAAATTGGGCTTATATTGCATAAGAGATGAAGTTTTGTGCCGGGTTTTAAATAATATAAGGGTTTTTTGACTGTTCTTTTAATATGTGAGTTTTGTGCATGGTTTAAGAAAATAGATAAGTTTTGGCCAATAGTGGGCCAAGAAATATTGAATGGTCCCTTGATCTCTTCTTAACATTAACAGCTTTTCCATTTTGCATTTATTTAACACATGAGATTATAGTGTATGGTTTAAGAAAATAGATGATTTTTTTATATAGTTTTTAAAATATGTGAGTTTCGTAGATTTTTAATATAACACTAGTGCTCCGTTGCACACGTTGCGTGCATATACAATATTTGTTTTGTAAAGTGATGTGGTAATTATAAATTTAATTTTTAATTTTTGCTTTTGGGATGTAATAAACTTTTTTTAAATTGATTTTGTAGTTTAATATCCTTCCAAATGTTTTTTTGATGTTATTGTGGTCATCCAAAATAGCAGGGGTCTTGCGGTTATTTAGCACATAAGAGTAGGGGTATATAATCCACGTAATTTCTTAACTGCCCTAAAATATCGCCAAAAATATAGCACAAATATATACGAAAAAAGAGTTGGTCAAACTTTATCTTGCGGCCAAAATTTCACCAATTTAATCCGATGGGTCCCGACGGCTAGTGGACTCGTGTAATTACTTTGGCGTGACTTATAGGTGAGAATAGCGTGATCCCAATCTCAAATCCCCAAAAAGCAGCATAAGGTACATCCGTACACCTTCACGGCCAATGTAGTTGGGTAGATTTATAAAATTAATTTTCTTTTTTGAAAAATAAAACAAATTCTTTCAAAATTCCACTTTTATTTAAAAAAAGAAAATAAAAATAATTCTTTTATAAAATAAAGTAATATATAGTACATATTAGAATGCTAATAACATCGACACCAGAGGTCTAATCTAATAGTCGTCACCATCTAGAAAATATGATTGATTCAAGTTTGAGTTTTATTTGTAACTCAACTCATAATTTGAGCTTACGTTGATGTACCACTTGGGCATTAAATAAACAAAATTTTGTTTGATCACTATTACAATTATAATTAGGGTCAGAGAGACTCGATTTTTCGTCAACATGAGAAGACTCGGGTGATAAACTATCGTGACAGCTCTGTGTTATTAAATAAACTAATTTATGTGTTAGTGATTTGTGTTGCTATTACTTCATTTATACTAAAATAACATCTTATTTATATTTATTAGTTCATAACATTTATATTTACATTAGTATCCCTCTCTCTCTTATTATATATATATATATATATATATAGAAGTGAATATTCGAATACCATTTAAAACCGAAAAGTTGCTCGTAAAATATACATGATTTGAAATCAAGATAGCATTGGGTATCTCATTAGCTAGGAAACAATCTTATTTTTTTAATGGAAAAGATAGATAAATCATATTTTGACATAAATTACACACAAAAATTATATTTTGACCTTAAAATATGATTCTCTCATTGATATTTGTTATATCCATAAAAAAAATATCATATCCGAAAAAATGAAGATGTAAAAGTTATAGTGCATTTGGGCATACATTTGATGGGAAAATGTATCTGTTTTGGACCATATTTATGAACTAACACAATATGATTTATCTAAAATAAAAGTGTTATGCTTTAAAATTTAACTGGTATATAAGTAGTGTCCAAATCGAATGCATACAAATATATTTCCAACAATTGTGTTGCCCAAAAAAAGTTAAAAAACAATGATAAATACTAAAATGTGATGTTAGTTATATTCCATTTCATGTGATATACATTATAATTTATTATTGAACTCTATAAATTATATAAAATGTTAAGTATATAATTAAAGTGTAAAAAATTATAGAGAATATTTGAACTTTAAATTTCAAGTAATAAAAATAGGAGATTTGAATTGAGTTGTGCTACCCACCAAACTAACAAGTCCTGGTTTCATTAGTATTTGGACCCACAAAAAATTCATATCAGTCCTCAAAGTCAAGAATGGAGTCACGACGAATGAGAGTATGTAGTAAGTGCAAAGGTATGGTTACTTTTGTCCATTTATTATTAATTTTAACTAAGGTTCCATTTGAACTGATATATTTGGATTTTAAATTTATTTAAATTATTTTGACTAATTTTAAAATCAATATATTTCAAATTCATTGTAATCAATTTTAAGATATTTTTAATAATATACCAAAATGTTTCAAAATTCTTAATTATCGAATCATTTCAATTCCAAATTTTCAAACACATTGTTGGAATCCAATCGTTCCAACCAATGCAATCTAAGTGTTGGTTTATAATAAATCTTTATATATATATGATATCAGCAAGTCACCGTAAATTTTGGTGATATATCACCAAAATTTGCGGTGACTTGCTCATATCAATAGAGAGGAGGTCCACATCTCTTTCTTCTCCAATACTCAATATAACGGCAGGGATGTCAGTAAATATCTTATGCAATGACCTGAAAATACGAAGCAACAGTGAGAAGGGTGCCGGAAGTTTTTTCGGCGGGTCCCCTCCGACGCTCAAGTCAGGCGAGAGAATATGAGGAGATATATGCGGTAGGTAAAGGCAATTATGAATTAGAGAGCCTAATTGATACCCCAAACTAGGTATTTATAGGCCGAGACATAAGAGTTACATTGCAGCAATGACTCTTTCTATGTTTATCCAAATCTTACCGAGATATGTCAAAATCTAGTGAATACAATCAAATCCCTGATATTGCTCCGCGGATCTAGGACTTACCTATCTTAGGGGATTAGTTTCCTTGTTAAGCACACGCATCAAGCAGGAAATGAGAAGAGCTCGGTCATTAAGCTCGGGATCCCAAAAGAGGTCGTTTGACAAGTTAGCGAGGGCAACATGTGAGGCGAAACATGTCGGTAAAATAGGTCTGTCTTCTCAAAGAGTTCGGAAGGGACGACGAGGTCTTGTGAAGAACAGCGAGCAAAACAACTCGGAGGTAGGTCGGCTCATCAGACAGATCGTCATATATATATATATATATATATATATATATATAGACCAATAGAAAAAGCCGACACAAAGTGTTGTATGATAATTAAATACAAACATTTTAAAGATTATCTCTTTACCTGAAAAGAATCGGATGTGATTAATGATATCAGATTGTAAGTTTGAGAAATGAGGGTTTTTGTGGTTTATAAAATTTGAATTTATAGAAAGAAATCGTATTCAGAAATCAAATACGACTCATCTAGAGATGATTATGGGGCGAGTTCGTTCAAACCCGAAACGCGCCCTCCCAACAAAAAAAATCAGACCAACCCTGTCCCGCTTCAAAACCAAGTTGAAGCGGGTCCAGCCCCGCCCCAACATGGTGGATTTAATATGGGTTCAGATATGAACCAGACTCATTGCCATTCCTACTCATCTATACGATATATAACGTGTGAAGATGTTAGTGGTATAACCTAACGTGAATTTACCATAATACCCTTATATGTGTTGTCAAATAATAAAGATGGTCAATGTGCTAAATGACAGCAAGATCCCTGATAATTTGAATAAACACAATAACATCAAAAACAATATTTGGGAGGCTATTAAACTAAAACAATTTGAAAAAAAGTTTATTACATCACAAAAGCCAAAATTAAAAATTAAATTTTAATTATCACTTCATTTTACAAAACAAATATTGTATATGCACGCAACACATGTAAGGGATCACTAATATATACTAAAGAATAAAAAAAATATAAATTTTAAAACTAACAAAACATTATCTTACTTAAATATATATCTATTTCTGCTAAAAAAATACATATATATATTTTAATTAGTAATAAAAAGTTATAATGTGTGAGCATATTAAAGTAACTACTTTGGTATGCCTATTGTGAAATGCCAAAAATACCCACTATCTGCTTTAGTAATAGCCATGAGACAATGAGATAAATGGGTAATATCGGAAGATCACCTATTAACTGCCAACTTATCCGAAAATATGTGAGGCAGTTTTTTCTATTCCCTGTAAAATATCATATTTAAATCAGATATTTCAAATAAAAATTTAGCATAGATATACAATATATAAAATTTAAAAATTTTAATACACAAGCAACACATGTGTGTTGCTGTTAGTATATATATCTATACCATATTATAAAGGAAGAGCAATACATATTAACTACATTGGCCTTTTGGTATGTTTTATCTGTTCTTCCTAAAATGCCCTTACATAAATAACTACCTCCAATATTTGATTTTCTTCAAATTTTCAAAAATACTACTTATTTATCTAATTAATAATATAAGCTTAAATATTTAAAATCTTAAAAATATAAAATAATTACATATTTATATTGTAATTATATATCATATTCAATTTTTTTAAAAAATTAAATAAAATTATATGTGCATACATCGTGTACCAAAAATCGCTATATATATAAAACGAAAAGTAAATTAGCTAAAATTTATCCACAGAAGTTAGAAATTTTGGTAACAATTTTTTTTTTTTTTTTTGGGCTGCTTAACAAGATTATAAACACCGTGAAGGAAAGAGGGGGAAGCCGGGAAGGTAGGTTAAAGTTAAACTAGTCCTAAACATGGAGCAAACAGATATTTTAACAGAACCATGGTTACGTCAAACTTCTAACCATGGTTAAAAAACCCCTTTATATTCCATTGCAACCTCCTCGCATGCATATCCATGGCGATCATGGCGGTACTCCCATTACAGTGACCCAGTACATCACACATACACATAAATCTTACAAGAAAATCTGATATGATGATGATGATCGGAGATCGAGTTCGTCTTAATCCCACAGTTCAAATTCCAGCTTGGGACTACCATTTCGCCGAAGATCCGACGGTCCACGTTCACTCCCCCGTTACACCCAATGTTGATGCCTCCTACTACGAGAAATCTTTGGCGGCTCTACAGCGCTACCTGCCCTCGAACAAGGAGGACGCCGTAGCGGAAGAAGACGGAGATTCCGATGATTTTGACTTCCCGGTGGATGAGTTTTCCTGCGATATTTTCCGTATGTTCGAGTTTAAAGTTAAGAAATGCACGCGGGCGAGGCCGCATGACTGGACGGAGTGCCCTTTCGCGCATA
Source organism: Haberlea rhodopensis (assembly GCA_907163345.1). Lineage (NCBI taxonomy): Eukaryota > Viridiplantae > Streptophyta > Magnoliopsida > Lamiales > Gesneriaceae > Haberlea > Haberlea rhodopensis. The sequence continues at coordinate 1,793,119 of CAJQUN010000017.1, forward strand.
CAGGAGAGAAGGCCCGCCGCCGGGATCCCCGGAAGTATCATTATTCTGGTAGCGCGTGCCCGGATTTCAGGAAGGGCGCGTGTAGGAGAGGCGACGGCTGCGAATACGCCCACGGCGTGTTCGAGTGCTGGCTTCATCCGGCCCGCTATCGTACGGAGCCCTGCAAAGATGGGACCCTCTGCCGGCGGCGCGTTTGTTTCTTTGCTCATACTCCGGATCAGCTACGGGTGCTACCTCACTCTAGCCCGGACGCGTCTCCGGCTCGACCCGAATACGGTTCCTTTGGGTTTTCTCCGAAATCGGCACTGTACTCCCCGCCGCCGTCTCCGAGGACTTTATCTCCACCGATGTCTCCAAGCATAACAACACTGAGTCAACTCGCTGAATCGGTGCGCTGTCTGCAGATTAGCAAACCGAATCTAGGCATGGGGTCCTGGGGTCTTCAAATGGGTTCCGGGTTCGGATCGCCCCGTAGCCCGTGCACCGTTGGGGTTGGATTCAGGAGCCTACCAACGACCCCTATTCGGGCACCCATCCGCACCGCTTTCGATATATGGGAGAGTTCTTGCCAGGAAGAACCGGTCATGGAGCGAGTGGAATCAGGAAGAGAGCTGCGCGAGAGAATCTACTCGAAACTGAGCAAAGAGAATTCTCTGGATCGGGTTGATCCGATACGTGGATTCCAGAATCCGTGAAGCGAGTGTCCGGGTCGTGTCGGGTCGTCTCGTTATATTTGTTGAGTGAATAAGTTTCTTGACTGACTTCATTTAAGTTGTTTGTAAATATGGGTATTCGGGTCGGGTTTGAAGTATTCGGCTGTTAGAATTATGCATATTCTGTAAATTTTGTAAATACGGACTTTGATCTGTAAAATTTGGTGTGAATTTAAATGGTTTTTTTTTTTTCTTCTCAATTTGAATTAGGATGGTTTTTTACTAGTTAATTCGTTTTTGATCTAGCAGATTTCAAGAATATGTTAATTATAATAAATTTTAATCTATATACAAAAAATTAATTCTTCTAACCAAATAAAATATAAAATTAGGTCTAGATGGATTTTTGACGAAAAAATTTAACAGAACAACCGAAGTCGTCAACTGAATTGATGTTTTTTTAGTGAATTTTTTTGCATACATCGGATACATATATATATACCGAAGTCGTCAACTGAATTGACGTTTTTTTAGTGAATTTTTTTGCATACATCGGATACATATATATATACCGAAGTCGTCAACTGAATTGACGTTTTCTTGCCTAACCACTTATCTCATTTAGTGAAAATTGTATATATATATCGAAATCCACAACCATGCGAGCAATTTATGGTGTTCACTTGTTATTTAGTTTGTCGCTTAGCAAAACAAAATATTTAAGTAAGATCTTTGAATTGATATTTAAGCGTGTCCTCATCTATCCTTATCCATTTCCACCCCAACACCTGTCATTGCTACTATTACACTAGGCGACAAACTCCACATTATAAAATACAAACTAGCCAATGTATATATTTTTAATAATTCTAAATCATTTAAATTTATTAATTATTAAAATTTAATATTATATTTCCTACATTTTTTTATTATTCGGAATATTTAAGAAGAATAAATGAGTACTTTAGTAATTTTAAAGATTATGGAAAGAAAAAAAAGAATAAATAAGTACTTGGGCTTAGTTTTGGAAAGTAGGTGGTTTATTTTATTTTTTTTAATTTTAGGGAAGGAGAGGACTCGAACTCGAGGCCTCTTACATTTTGAAAAATAGATGACAACCACTAGGCTAACCCGTGGTCCGTCATAACCTGTTTTGCCATAGTAACTGGTCGTGTTGGACATTAGGTTTTGGCTATAGGCATTAAAAATTGAGTGTCGTGCCGCAAATTTTTTTTAAAATTAAAATAAATTGGGTCGTGCTGCCCACGAGCCGGCCTATAGGTCCATGGGCCACAAGTCATGCCAGGTCCATCTTCAAGACCAAATGGGTCGTGCCAGTACGACTTGCTATAATGTATGGCATCGTGTTTTGCTGCCCAGCCCATATCACTCATAGTTATGTAATGCGATGTGTATTAGTTCATGTTATGAATATAAATTAACCATACCCTAATGTGTTTTGAGAGAAATAAAATAACACTTATTTAATATCGTTAAATGTATAAAAGTCAATTTTCACTTGAAGGTCATGTATCAACCCATAATTAGGGACGATATACATATTTAAAAAGGATATATCCCACTAGGACCCACTTTTAAAAATTTGGGTCCACATTAAGCTTATGGTTTTAAATTTATAATTGCGATGTGCTTTTCTTCTTCTTTGTTTTTTCTAATGCGAACATCCCTTGGGCCTTGGCAAACAATATAATTTTTAAGTATATTAAATTTTAGTATTGAAATAATTTTTCCATCAAGTTTTATCAGAGAAACAAATGCAATTTTAGGAAGTATACAAATTTTTTTTTTAGTGAGGGTACTTGTCCTTCATTGCCTCCACTTGCGTCCGCCCCCGAGTCTTTCCCTTATACTGCAAAAAGAATGTTACCACGATTCAAACTCCGGTCATATGACAACAATATTATATTTGCGCCAAAAATCAACATTATATTTAGAAATGATATTGTAGGAAATTTACTTGTCTTATGTGTGGGTTTTTTTCAATTATAAAACCAGTACCATGTCAAAATACAACATATCGCCTTTTGTACTGGGGTTTTTTCTTAAAGAAAGGATGATACATTTTTTTGAATGGGTTGATGCAATAACCTGCAAAGCAGGCTATCTGGGAAAATCGCATTAGACAAGTCCGATACGAAAGGCTCGTTCCGAGAAAGTAGTGGCATGGGGTATCGAATTCATGACATTACATACCCGAGCTCACATTACTTCACCAACTCAGACACCCATCGGGGGCAACTACACTATTTTTTAGATAGATGTTGGGGCGAACCCATAAATTTAAATGACCCATCGGGTAAAGATTCATTATATGAATTGAGAATGGATTCGGAGGTGTGAATCTTGAATTGAGCTGCCCATTCACGCAAGAGGATTCAACACCAATTAACCACGCCAATAAATATCCACAACTTACCGCATTACTATAACATGATAACAAGGAAACAGAAACATAAACTGAAAACGAATTCTCCAACAGTAAAATCTCACACAGATGAGTCATACCGCCTTCTTTCCTCTTCTATGGATCGAAAAATTCTTGCAGCAGACTCGGAAGCGGACTTGGAATGGTGAGGAATAACCTTAATGACTCGTGTTGGCGGGTGTTCGGGCTGAGAATGATGAGGGCTAGAGCTAGGGGCAGCATCGATGGTTGGAGTCGGGGACATCGGAAAAAGCGGAAGCACATCTCTTGAGTTGATGGCGCCACTGCCTTGCGGTCTCTCACTTGGCACGGTGGACGAGCTGCATTGTACTTCAATATCCTCAGGTGCATCCACGTTCACATCATGTTGGATGCTTAAATTCGATTCTCGGCCGGATTGTTGATTGGCCATAGAGGGGACGTTGGTTTGCTCGACAGACGAGCCAGAAAATGCCGGACTCATTGTTGGCATGCAGTATGGAGGGAAGTAGCCGTGAGGTACGGGGGAAGGGAATGGCGGATGTTGAAGCGAGATTCCACATGCAGGAGTTAGAAAACTACCGGTTACTTGATTTGATAGTGGAGGGACATTATAGCCTTCGTAAACAGAGAAAACAAAACCATTTCCGGGGTATGGCTTGTAAACAAGTCCTTCAGAAGGAGACATCACAGGGATCAACCACTGGTGTCCATGTGGTTGAGTTTGATTGAAAGCCCCCGATCCAGGGAAGGTATGTTCGCTACTCATGGATGGCGCTTGAGCGTCTCCGCCAGTTTGAGTAGCGGGAATCGCGGGTTTCCCTATGGAATTTTGGACCAGGACTTGGTTCTTGTGGCTTGGCTTCACTGATTCACCTTGGGAAACTTTTGGAAGCGCTACATCGGGGTAATCTAACGGGTGGACCTTCGGAGATACAGCGGGTTTTATAGGTTTGCTTAAAGAAGCAATGTCCTCGAGAAGATGATGAGATGATAAAGCCACGCCTTTCTGGACCTGATACAAAATTATTCTGAGTAATCATGATTCAATATTATCCTGATAAAGAGCATATAAAAAATGAAAACTGAGTTGCATCTAAGAAAACCTTAAACTGAGAGAACGCACCCACCTTTACCAATCTATGCAACTCGAATACTTGATATGCGAAAATTCGTTGTTGGCTGCAAATAAGAAAATATCATCAAAAACTGAAAGGGAAAGTTAACGAAGCTAAACAAGAAAATCAAGGATGGAATTAATGTAGTCATGGTTGAAATGCGATGAAAAAGGAAGAGAAACACATCAAAGAATTCTTTAACCACTACAACAATCATCTATGATTAGAGAACAAAATAAATAATGACGTGATGCGACACCGCTAACTCAAAACCACCACATTTGTCGGTAATAAGCCGAGGGATCCATCGTACGATGAGGGGGCAGGTCACCTAACTCGAAAGCAAAAAACATCAACTCTTTTATGTGTTCTAACAATACAAAATTTCGTTCCCTTCTCTGAAATTCTCTTACACGCCCCTTGCACTTGTCTTGGATCCTCCATTGACAGTAAGGCCAACATACACAACACTTTTCCAACTCTCACCCAAAAATTAGCATCTATCAGAAAGGACAACATAAAAGACCCCATATGAGTTTTCAAAACATACAATCACCCAATATCATAACGACCACAAGCAATTGAAATGCCTGTTAAAAATGGCTCCAACCGATTGATCAAATGTTTCAATAAATGCTGATGAATAGAACACTTCGTCTCAATAATACTCAACTCCATGACCACAACATTCGGTTTTCAGAAGAAAGATGTGAAATTTCCAATCTCCATACGAACCAAAAAGAATGGCAATAAATTTTGAGGAGAAATGTCAAGCATATAACTTACTCGGAAATAGCTCTTCTTGCTTTCCAGAAGTGTCTCTGACCTATCATTCCCACAACATCGTCAGGTGTTATATCCAGCCCAGATACATCGTCCACAATGAATGTTTTGGACACACTTTCACTCCTGTCCAAATTTCCCATCTGCAGTGATCCACATGACCCGTCTTCTCGAGATTCTCCATCAGTAACAACATCATGTACAATATTCTGATCTTCTAACAGGAAAGCCCTCGATGAAACAGAAAAGTTACTCTTAATTAAAGCAGACGCACACTCCCTCAAAACAGCACTGTGGTCTCCACTGGCAGGTTGTGCTTCAGCGCACGGCTCTCGCAAGTTGATACGATTAGAATGACTATTTCTCGGTTCATGACTCAAAGAAGGATAAGTTCGCTTCAGCGAGTTTTCAGTCTTCTCGACTACTGATGAATTTGAGATAGCTTTAACAAACTGATTCTGACCAACCACAGATTCTTGTGAAAACCCTTCCTTGTGGGTTTTGCCTTCTTGCCTTGGTACGTACCCAACCACACCATTCTTGGCAGGTTTTGAAAATTTCGATGAGTGATTGAAATAAGCTGGATTGAAAGGAGTGGCTTTTTCTCTGTCATTTACTTGAATTGGCCTGGAATGCATGAAAAAGGGAACGGCAAAGTCATCTTCATCCAAATTTTTTCTCTGCTCTATTTGTTTTAACGGAGAGCTCAAATCAGAATACTGGCTACATTGCTTCTCAGATATTAGTCTAGGAGGCTGCTTGCGAGGGGAAAAAGTGACCCTTTCATTTCTACCACCCTGAAAGCACAAGTTCAGGAGTCAGACAGTTTGCCGCAGCAGAGAAGATAAATTTTCTAATCTCCTCCTTCCTCGTTCAAACTAGTCTAATAAAAATAGGAAAAAATCGAAATATATCGTATTTCAAGCACTAGACCACAACCCAAATTTCAACTTCCAACAACGTTTTATCTTTGTTAAAACAACCCTTCATTGCAGCACAAAAATCGGCAAACCAAGAGACCGTAGTCTACAGTGGTGAAACAACAAAATAAAGAGTATCAACAACCACAAACAGTATAAACTCTACCTAGGCTTACATCTAATGATCATTGTATATCGAAGTACTAAAAAAGAATTTGAATATCATAGAAAAAACAGGAAAGCTAATCTAATGATGACGAATGGGTACTCAAGTAATAATAAAACATAACAATTTGTGGTACTTGTGGTACAAGGATACAAGAAAAGGTGTAAAGCTATCAAATATCATAAGAAAAAACACGAAAACCGAAATTCAGTTATCACCTGGCTCGAATAAGGCACTGAATTTGGACTGATACCGTTTCGATTATGGGGCAGAACTGTATGACTGAATCTCTGAGAAGAGATGCTAAACTGCTCATAAAGGGCCATCTTGTTCCTCGGAGGCGCTCTTGGCCCTCCTTTGTCTGTATCGTTCACAAGAAGCCTTGGAAACATAGGCCCCATTATCTTTTCATCATCTTTATCTCTCTTCATCTTCACTGTTTTTTCCCAATATTATCCCAGTTTTCCTATAATTGCATATTGAGATTTAAGCACCAAGAAGCCTGTCATTTTCACACTTGTTGAGAATCTTCAATAATTTCACAAAGTCGCCTTAAAAAAATATCAAGTCCCATATATCAAGATCAAATCTTTTTCACTAAATGTAGGAAAACTTCAAGAAACCTTACTTTGAAGCAAAACCCCACCAATTAAAGACAAATTAGAACCAAGTGATAGTCATAAACAAAATCCATAACCAGAAATTGAACTCAAAACCGACACACTTAAGAAAACATCAAATACTGCCTTTGTTGATAACTAATAGTTTAAAAAAAAAAAAGTTAAACCAACTTTCAATAAAGCAAAAATTCTCCACCAAAATTGATTCTTCCCCCTTTATTAATAAAAAATATCAAGGATATTCTAAACAAGCACACGCGTACATGCACATTAAAAGGGAACTATCATTTTAAAAATCAAGAAACTCTGGGACATAATTTACCTTTTCAAGAACAGAAATATGAGTAACCCAATAATAGAAGATGACACAGAGTTGAATCAAAACGATTCGAAATTGTGAAAAAATGAGGTTATGAAGTCTCAGAACAGGAAAAATAGTGTTGAAAGGGAAAAGGCTAAAAACACTGGGCGGGCAACATGGACCCAATCTTTGGCCAGAACAGAACCTGCAAGTTCATAAAGAGATAAATATCACCAAATTTAGAACATATTTTATTATATAATTAAATAAATAAATAATAAATATTTTGGGCATTACCACTACTAGATTTCTTATTACCGGTAGAAAGCTAAGGATAGATGAAGATTTGAGGTTTGGTTGTGTCCTTTAGGGCATATCAATTATCCCACGTGATACTGTCTCTCAAATAACAGCGGCTCAACCAAGATTCGATCTTTATCTAATTTAACTTTGACACGGGCATAAATTATACCTGATTGGCTCACTTCTTGTCATATAAAAAATATTCAAGACGTACTTTAATAAATTAAGTAAAAATTGAAGCTACATTATTTAGTGATGGTGCATGCGTGATTGAAACTGTTTTTTGCAACCTGATTCTATAAGACAAGTTTAGATTTTTGATTCTTGTGCATGATCCATGCAGCCGTGCATTGATTTGCACTTGTGTCAAATTCTAGAGATGTTTTAATATATTTATCATGTTGCTAGATCGAAGTCGTTGACACTAGCATTGTTTCTAATATAAATTTGAAAACATAAACCTCGTAGCACAGAATGAATAAAACCAATCTTTATTCCATCAAAATATATTCTATTTTACAACGGTTACTCATCATATAAAAGGCAGAATACTGATTATAATCCCACCAAATTAGTGTTAGAATTCAGACTTCCTACTAATTGGATTTCAAAACTTACATAACAATCTTATCTCATAATCTCATAAATACAACACAAAACAGGTATTTTTATTTATCCAAAACAAAAAACATCGCTCACAATTTTTTGTTACGATTTTCCAGGATTTCAATGCATATTTTCTTACTTGCCTTGGATAAGTAAGGGGATATGATAATTCATAATGACTAGTCACGTGTTTACTAACAAAAAATCTAATTTCCCTTATTCGTAGGCCTATCATCTTTACTATATTATAATGTCTGAGTTATCCTAGATAAACTAGTTTGATATGACGAATATGAAATTACAAAAATATTCTTATTTCTTTTTAATAATTATGAGTCAAGTCAAGGACAATGTTTGTAAATTTTGATATATCATTCATCACGCATATTATCCACTGTGCAGCGATTTCCCTCTCAAAACCCATTTCTCTTCCATTTTTTTTTAAAAATAATTCTTCTCTCTCTTCCCCACTACTAGCGAAGAAAACTTCCCCTCCCCAATCCACGTTTTATAGAGAAAACTATATTTTAACAGCATAAAAATAGTTTTCTAACAAAAAAAACCTGCTTTACCTAGAAATAACTTCATTCCTTGCTACTTTTGTTCTTGATCTTGCTCTGGTTTCTTGATATCCTCGTTTCTCTACATCTTTGTACTAATTCAAGCTTTATTTTTTTATTAGTGTTTGTGATGCCTGGAACTAAACCATATTAATAAAATTGAGTTGGTGTATCAATTAAGGAATAATTATGAATAATTATCGTTTTGCCTTTGGACTCGGTTTTGGGGATAAATCGAGTATGGCTAGATTATGTGATTTAATCATTACATGCAGCATATGAGATTTAGTAGTTAATTTTGCATTGGTGAAATGAATTAAGATGGCATGAGTTAGAGGTAGAATATACATGTTGGTGTATATTGTGTGGATAAGTAGATTGAGTATGTATTGAAATTTTAAAGGCATAATTGCGATGCTTGATAGTTTTCATGTTTTCTTATTGCGTAATTAATTATGGGTGACATGAATTGAAAGTTTGGAGTTTAGAACAATACAAGCATTGTTGAAAATTTTAGTGTATTTGACTTTGTGGATTTTTGTTGCAAATAACATGGTTGAGGGGTTTTGTGCAATTTTTGACTTGGTTAAGTCTTGGTAGAGGTTCACCTAAACCAAACACACTCAATCACTATTGCTCCCCTCTTGCACGCCCTAAATAAAGAGCCTCTTCACTCTTGTTGCTCATGTTGCTTTCACTCTTGGATTTTGTTGAAGAAAACTTGGGGTAAGAGTATTTTCATGCTTTATTGTTGTTTCTAGTTGGATTTGGGTGTGAATTGTGAGCTTATTTATGGTGTTTTAAACTTTTTCAAATGTGTGAAATTTGTAGGGTTGTGAATGTTGTTAATTGGTGCTATTTTTTGTGACGTAATACACGTTATTGTCGTTGGTAAAGACTATTGTGAAGGGTTGTGATGTGGTTTGAGGTATTGGATAAGTAGTGAGGTTTTGAGGTGACTAATGGTGAATTTCCAGTTTTAGGATTCTACATATCGATCGGTCGAGTGCCGTATCAAAAAATGAAAAATCTGGGTTTTACCGATCGATCGGTAGAAGTTACTGATCGATCGGTAAGGTTGAATAGTAAAACAAAAAACAAAAAACAAAAAACAAAAAACTTCTCCTTAAATTTTTAGGAGCTTGTATTGGTACATTGATGATTAATTCTTAGATTTGAGATTTTTATATTGAGCATAATGGCTATGATATTGGAATGATGTTTAATGATTAAATGCCTTATTAATGAATGTCTATCATATTGTTGAATTCATGTAGAGTCTACTCAGACATCTAGTCAGAGAATGATAATTTGATATCAATCTTGAACAATGAATTAACGTTCTAAAGATGGAACCTGAGAATTGAAGAGATGATAAATACTTGAGTTAGATGATAATTCGAATGAACAAAGATGATGTTTGGCTTGTGGTGTAGTATATGTGGCATGCTTAGAATAGATAATAATGTTGTTGATTTTGTTGTTGAGTAATTGTCATTGAATTGATATTCGTTATAGATAATTCACAAGCCTCCGGTTTTCGAAAGTGACTTAATCCGGTTGAAGACTTTAAGATACATAGCGACGTACGAGCAGATATGGTATGAAATAATTACATATTTATGCATACATGTGTTGTTAATTATGATATGTAAATGCAAGTCATAGATTTACTACTTGCTTTTAATTTTTATAGCATGGTGGATTTGTAATATATGTCAAGGGATATAATAGATGAATCTGATACTTATAGCATGAAGCATATGGGAACTCGTTGAGTATTGTCGTGGTTGATATGCATAATATCCTTTCATCTATGATTGGTCATGACTAAGTGAAATGTGATGCATTGTGAAATTATCGATATATCTCGATGATAAGTATCATGCTTTGAATAATGATATTGATCTTGATGATTATGTAGCTGTGGAATTGTGAAAATATAAACAGCTCGAGAAATTTATTGTTACTACAAAAGTAAACAGCGAGTATTTCTTTATACACACCTCTTGTCTAGTTACCAAATATTCTCGGTGATGAATATTATATTTTAAATAATGAAATTTAAATGAATGACTATATCAATGGTGGGATTTTGGAAACAGGAGTTGGAGAGATGTATTATTATTTCGGAAATATACAGGAAGTCTTTCTTTATCATATTGTATTTGTTATCTTGTAAATTACGAATTGTGCGTTAATATATATAGTTGTGATATCTTGTTGGTGTGCTCACCCTCTGTGAACTGTTTCTATTGAAACATGTAAACATGTATTGTGTTGCTTGAATAAAGTAAGACGAACTCCATTGGATAGCATCGTTGTTGGGAGCATCATACCAATAATGGTAAATGAGGGAATACGATATATGCTAGTAGATCTAAACTCATTTATTCGTTGGTCATTTGTGAGCATCTTAATCCATGTATGTGCATGTATAAATGCTGTAAAGCCCCCTTTTTTACTTAGTTGCTATATGTGCATTCTATTCAGAGGACATTATGCGTAACGAATTGAATAATAGATATGATGCGTGTTTAGCACGAATATTAGCTAGATGCTTTATTTCAGTGATTTAATGTAGAAATTGTTTTTGGTGATTGATTGTTAGTTGAGGAAATGCATTATTGATATATATTGATGTTTATTTTTATCGGTTGTCCAATTTACGGGGAGACGCTGTCCAAATTTTTTATAAAATCCCCCGACATAACTAAGATTATGTGCTTATTTAACTGCTAATGACGGGTTAGCTTTGAGCGTCCTACAGTGTTTGTTGTTCACAGTGGCATCATCGTCCTCTTACATTTCCATCGGTATCTCCAATTCTCCTCTTAATTTACTTGAAAATGTGAAGCTCTCATCACAATGATCGATTGGATCACAAAGGAGTAGTTTCTCTGGAATTTCAAATGTTCAGAGACAACCAACATAGGGTATACTTCCTTCTTTTCTTAAGTTTATCATCTTAGCCTATGGATTTTATAATATGTGTTTTTATGTTATAGTTGAGGTCTTTTGACAGTGAGTTTTGTATATATACACGCACAAAGGGCTCTGTTCAGCCCAAAAATCTCATTGTGCACACGGAGGGATTTTAGAGAGTGAAAATGGGGGGAGGGAAGAAAACCAAAATTGTACAGCATATAACCTAATAATTTTTCGATTCCTCCAAAAAAATCTTAAAAAATAATTAAAATATCATAATTTACTCTGGTTAATAAAAATGCAACGAGCTTAAACAACAAGCTGCTGATGTTGTTGATTGGATGATTCATCTTCATACTTGACACTCAAAAAAGTATTGAAGATTTTGCAGTAATCTGTGGATGAAGCATTATTTCTTTTTGGAGATATGAATAATATGTGTGAAAAGTGGAGGCAGTGAACGTTAAAAGAATTGATCTCAACGTCTGTTGTCTCTGAGTGAATCGATCAATATAAACATAGGAAACAATATAGCAAGATGGGCTATAATTGACATACTTAAGTTTTTTCCAAGATAGCTTTGAATTGATATGGTTGGCCTTGTGAGGTCATGTAACACCGATACTTACTGGGTTGGAGTGAATGGTTGAGATCGTTCGACTCCGCAACTTGTTTTAGAAGAGAAGAGAGTAAGGTGATGAGTTTAGACATACCATTTGAGATCTCCAGTTTAAATTGGAAAAAAAAAAAAGTCAAGCCAAATCAATGGGATGAGTAATTGAGGATTTTGGACTTTTTATGCTTGTACAAAATGCTTCAATTTTTATACTTAAAGAATTTCACAAAAGTCAATAAAAATCTATTGAAATTTGGATACCCACTAGACTTTTATAGAGTTATTTAATGTCAAATTTGAATACCACCAAATTTTTAAAAACTTTTATAAAAATTTATTATAGATAACACTAGACTTTTATGTAGTATATAAAAGTTTAGATTGGATACCTCTATACTTTTAAACTTCACAAAAACCATTAAAAATATTTAAAAATCATAATCCAATGCACCCCCTTAATCCATCTCTCCCCAATATCTATCAATAACTCAACGTGGGTTTCATCCCCAAATAAGTTTTGTTCACATTATCCTTTATTTTGTTTTTTATGCTGATAGCCCGAGGAAAATTCATACTTTTAGATGGTGAAAATTTGGACTGCTTTTTCCTTCAGAATTGAGTGCAGATTTTGTTTATTTCTTTCATCATCTCAACTGACGGTTTGTTCTCTTTTACTCCACCAGATTCGGCCTCGATTTCTCAGATAATTCCTAGCCGCACATTTTCGCCGTCGGAAAGAAAGGTTTTACATCATCATCTCCGAATCTAGAGACAGCGAACAAATATGTGAGCTTGATTATTTGATCGACCGGATGTATATCGGATGACTACAAAAAAAATAACAATGTGGGTTATTTGTTGCTGCAGCAGATCGGGCCTGATGGACTCACTCGAGAATCTCTGGTCATCGTCTACGCTAAGAAGGTTTTTCTGAATTTTACTTCACATCCGGTGACGAATTTCTTCGTTTGACTCGAGAAATACAGGGGGGAGAGACGGAAAGCGGCAGAAATATGGCTAATTATCTACGACATGAATATTCATGTTTTTGGGGGCATTTGTCTTCCTTTTTTGATTTACGACATGTTTTGGATGGTTGCTCGATTTAAACATTTATTGTTTTTTAAAATCTTTTTGGAAGATATACTTTGATCGGTTTATGTTGTCCATTCACGTTTTGTATAGTTTTCAAATGGAAACGTTTGATTTTATTGAATTCATCAAGTCCTCGTCCTTTTTGGTAGGGGTTGGAATCGAGACGGGTTTTGGGGAATCGGGATATTCGGGTTCGAGTAATCGGGTATCGAGAATACTAAAAGCATACCCGAACCCAAACCTGAATATGTCAGGTACCCGAAATTCGGGTTTCGGGTACCCGAACCTTGATTTTTTATTTTTTATTTTAGTTTTTTAAAAGAAATGCTACACATATCTAACCTAAAAAAATATATTTTTTATTTTTAAAAGGGAAATCGGGTTCGGGTACCCGAACCCAAACAATTTTTCTCCCAAACCCCTACCCGAATCCCGTCCCGAACCCGCCACTACCCGATCGGGGAATACCCGATTATCCCGAAAAACCAGATTATCCCGACTCGATCGGGTCGGGACCCGAATTCCCGAACCCGTTTCTCAGCTCTACTTTTTGGGCTGCATTAGTAGATGGCTATGTTAGATAGGACGCTTTCGATCCTCCAATGCGGGTGTATGCTTTAAAATTCTTGCGTGAAGCAATTTCTCCCTTTCTCAATCTGAAATTATTGATTGCTTACTCTACCTTTGGATTTGATTTTATCCGGTATTTTATGCATGTGTAAATATGGAGCTTTGTCACTGCAATTTTATTGTAAATTGTTATCGTTTTCGTGCACCAGTTACTTTTATGATTTTGTGCACCAATGTTATATTTTCGTGCACCAGTTACTTTTTCTCATGGTCCTCTTCTTCGTTGTAATATCTTGCTGTCAGACTGTAAATTTTGGAAATGAGCAAACAAGCACGGACACCAATGCATACCTTACTTCTTCATACATATACATCAGTCAAAGCCATGAGAGATTTTTTTTTATAAAAAAAAACATAACAGACTTTCGTTATTTATAATTTAGCATCGGTATTCAAATTTATAATTCACATAAACACAATATACACACACACAAGATGGAATGTGCAGAGCTATCCGAAAATTATATGTGCAGAGTAGTCCGAGATCTTCGATTCAAAAAGATTCCAAATGCTACGAAAATTTAGATGCTTCGATTCAAACATATTTCATGTACAAAACATTAGGGCTGCTTACCGGGCCGGGTCAAACCGGACCCGGCCCGGATTCGGACCGTTAAGTCCGGTCCGAAACCAGAACCGGACTTAACGGTTCCGGTTCGCCCCGGAACTGGTTAGAAACCGGTCCGGGGCGGTCCCGAAGAACCAAACCGGTAGGACCGTCGGTTCCGATCCTACCGGTCCGGTTCCGATTCCAAAACCGGAACCGGTAGACTTTAAAAAAAATAAATAAATAAATAAATAAAAAATAAAAATTGAAGAAGGCAACGTTAACATTGTTAACGTTGCCTTCACGTTAACAAATGTTAACGTTGGCAACGGCTCTTAGCCGTTGCCAACGTTAACTTTTTATTTATTTATTTTTAAATATTTTTAATAAAATAAAAAAAAACTATAAATAGGGGATGTTGTGTTGTGTATTGTTTCATAACAATTCTTGTAACGAAAATTACTTCACTCTCATATTTTTCTCTCAATTGTGCTATTTACAATTTACTTATAGTCTTATATCATAATGGCATCTTCATCTAGCAGTGGTGCTGGTCGTAGCCGGGGTCGTAGTCGGGGTCCCGTTCCGGGTCGTCTATCACTGAGTTCATCTTCTGCAATGAATTTGCCTGTGCCAATTCCTGAGTTAAATGAAAGTTATGATTTTTTTGCTGACCTCGATGTTGGTGGTTCTTCTATGAATGTCGAACCACAACAACCCCAACAACCTGCCGAACTTGTTGCTGCCCAAGCCCAAGAAAGACAACATGTGGAGTCATCCGGAGCCACTACAGCAGCAAGTAGACTACCTACTCGTGCCAAAAGAAGTAAGAGAGCACGATGCGTGGTTTATTGGTGGTTGTGCGGCGACGACAAATGGTTGATTGGTACAGGGAGGTAAGCCGGCGAGCGAGGTACGACAGGGGGCGAAGGGGTCTTCAAGTGGGTGGACAGGGGCGGACCTGTGCTAAATATTTGCCAATGCCTCATACACTTGGGCTTAAGCAATCAGGGCGGACCTGTGCTGATATTTGCCAGGGCCTCATACACCTGGGCTTAAGCAATCAGGCGGACCTGTGCTAATGTTTGCCAGGGCCTCATACACCTGGGCTTAAGCAATCAGGGTGGACCTGTGCTAATGTTTGCCAGGGCCTCATACACCTGGGCTTAAGCAATCAGGCGGACCTGTGCTAATGTTTTCCAAGGCCTCATACACTTGAGCTTAAGCAATCAGGGCGGACCTGTGCTAATGTTTGCCAGAGCCTCATACACCTGGGCTTAAGCAATCAGGCGGACCTGTGCTAATGTTTGCCAGGGCCTCATACACCTGGGCTTAAGCAATCAGGGCGGACCTGTGCTAATGTTTGCCAGGGCCTCATACACCTGGGCTTAAGCAATCAGGGCGGACCTGTGCTAATGTTTGCCAGGGCCTCATACACCTGGGCTTAAGCAATCAGGGCGGACCTGTGCTAATATTTGCCAGGGCCTCATACACCTGGGCTTACTCCGAATATCCATCCGAATAAGTTCATCCAAAATCCAGAACAAATAAAGTTCCCGAGCTGATGAATAAGGCCTTAATGCGAGATCGCATGCCTGAACTGATATAACCGGGGCTTACAGCTAGATTGCATGCCCGAGCTGATCTCCTGATGTGGGGCTTACTGCTAGATTGCATGCCCAAGCTGAAATAACCGGGGCTTACAGCTAGATTGCATGCCCGAGCTGATCTCCTGATGTGGGGCTTACTGCTAGATTGCATGCCCAAGATGAAATAACCGGGGCTTACAGCTAGATTGCATGCCCGAGTTGTCATGCACTGAGTCGACCTGAAACAATGAAATGGTGCAACACAACATATATTTGAACTATGTAGTAGCTTAAAAAGAAATAACCGTAACCCCGGGCATGTAGATTGAGCACTGAACTAGAGGTCCATTGCTGCAATAAATATGTTCCGAGCTATCCTATCTGAATCCAGGCCGAGCTTAATTGTAGTTGAGGCTGAAACATCATTTGGCTCCAAGTCCAATGCTTTCTTAAAACTCTCAACCGCAGCATCTATATCATTTAAAGCCACGTGTGCCTGGCCCTGACGGAACAATGCCTTCGCATTGTTTTCGTCGTCTCGCATAGCGAAGTCTGTGTCTAAAAGTGCTCCCTTCAAGTCTCCAAGTTTTAGTTTACAAGCAGAACTGTTGGTAAATATTTGTGCTTTCCTCTTTCTCAAAAATAAACTCTTATCTTCATCGATCCCTTCCTTTTCCCAGCAGATGTCCAAATACCGCAGAGCCTTACGGTATTTCCGCAGAGCCATCTTATAATCTTGTTTCTTAAAATGTTCATTTCCATATCCCTTAATCGATTCAACAACACTCATCCACCAAGAGAGCTCAGTGGGATTATTGTCAAGATCGACAGGCCAGTCGGGAAACAAGTAGCCATCTTTGAAGAAGTTAACTATCCCCTCGTCAGCACCCTCTGGAATTTCCCCACAATCGGAAATAACATCAACTGATCGACCCCTTTTCCTTGCCATTGAACTCAATCACAGAAACCTTGTGTCTTTTGCAAGACTTGCTAATAACCTGAAGAGAAGCCCTGCACCACCAAAAATTGTGATTCACAACTACTGTCTAGCCCCATTGCAGGTCAAAAATAACATCACACTTGCTGCACCCGCATCACACTTGCTGGCTGCTGAACCACCGCTCATGTCCAGCCCCATTGCAGGCTCACGATGGGCAAGAGCACGAACCACAGTCCTTAGCACCTTGCCCAATCCTGTCATTGCCCAGAGTCACAACTCAGCACCTCAGAGCGTTGCGCCCTCGTCTGAGAAACCCTAGCCCATCCCGACGTTTCCACGACCACTGGCAATGGTGTAAGCTTCATCTAGTTAGTTGTATGTAGAGAGCACGATGCGTGGTTTATTGGTGGTTGTGCGGCGACGACAAATGGTTGATTGGTACAGGGAGGTAAGCCGGCGAGCGAGGTACGACAGGGGGCGAAGGGGTCTTCAAGTGGGTGGACAGGGGCGGCACCAGATTGATGAAAGAGAGGAATAATTTTCTTACCAGACCCTTTTTTTTTTCTCCTTTGCAGACCCTCTCCTCCGTCAGTTTTCTTGCTTTTTTTCTCTCGAGCAATAGCTTGAGCTTCTCAAATAACCACCAGCTTAGAAGATCTGAAAAAATGGTGAAGGAGGCGAGGCAAGGCGTCTTCATCACTCGCATCAGGTGAAATGAAGATTCGCAGCTCACGCACCACAGCCATGGCTGTTGCCCAGACTCGACGCAGGCCGGCGACGGCAGCACAGCCCAGCCGCCACCTCATGGAACCCTGAACTCGCCGCCCGGAGCCAACCTTGCAACCAGAAGCTCTCCACCCAGAGCTGTCCGAGATGTCTGAGCTCTTCGCCCAGGGCTGTCTGAAATCTCTCCTCTTTCCCAGCCCCAAAAAACAAAATCGACGTCTCCCCCTTTTTTTTTTCTTCGGACCATCAACCCCTTCCTTAACAGACTATGAAAACTACAAATATCAACGCCTTAGCTCGAGTTCCCACAGACGGCGCCAATTTGTTACCTCATTTTTTGGTTCGATTCGATAACAAATGAATAATATACAGAAAATAAATAGACATCAAGATTTTTTACGTGGAAACCCTGAAGGGAAAAACCACGGGACCTAGTCCAGTTTGAATCTTCACTATGAACAAGAATTTACAATGTATTTTCTCTACAAAAATGGAGGAAGAAGCAAGAATGGAGAAAGAAAGAGGCGCTGCCTCTTCTCTGCTGAAGAAGAAAAATTCTCCCCGGCCATGCAGCCGCATCCCCCCTCTGACGAGCAGCCTCCTCCTAGGCAATAATAAAATCCCCTTCTCTCTAACCTATTATTCATCTTTTTATACTTAGTCAATGGGCTTTAATTAGGGTTATCGGGCCTATCTTTAAATCTTAATGAGCCTCTTAATTAACTAAATAAATGGGCCAATATCAGATTGGAAATGGAGCAATGGGCCCTTGCATCTTGTCAGATCGAGTCGAGCCCATAGAATCCGGGTCCAAACCACACCGGGACAATTATCGGGGTATCATATAGTAAAGTTTCTTTTTAAGACACTAATATCCTTCGATACAACCGACCTCCACACACCCAGGGGCGGACATGCCCCACAAAAAAATATTTTTTAATGAAAATGTTTTTTTAAATAAAAAATGTTTTATCCTTATTTTTTCAATTTTTTTTTTTTGCACTTCAAAATTTTTTTTAGCCCTCAAGTATTATAAAAAAAAAATTCGTCTCCCAAAACTTTTTTCTTGGTTCCGCCCCTGACCACATCACATGATTCTCACCCTGTTCTCCAATTCAGCTCAATCATAGCAACACATTCGATAATGTCATGGACTGAGATAGTAATGTTTCGATTGGGAACGAATGGGATGAGTGCATGCCAAAGAGTAGGGTCACATGATTGGTGTCTAATGTGTTCATAAAAAAAGGAAGTTCCGAGAAGAGAGGATTTGTGGAATGAAAGTAAAACTGATGTAAAGTTACTGTAATTTGTTCCGAAGAAAAATGTTGGTTTTCTACGATGAAAATTTTGTAATGGGGACGACAACTTGATGAATTAATGAGTTTTAAGAATATTGTACAATATCTATACTATATTATAATATGTTATCATCTTAAAGTAACCACTTTGGTATGATCATCGTGAAATTACAAAAATATACTCTATTTTTACTTTAGTAATAGCCATGAGACCATGATACAAGAGATAATATCGAAAGATCGTCTATTAACTTCCCAACTTTTTCCCAGTTTTTCGTCAGTTTTTTTCCTTCCGAAAATATGTGCGATAGTTTTTTCTCTTCCCCGTAAAATATCATATTTAAATCATATATTTCAAATATAAAAATTTAATATACATATACATACATACATACAATATATAAAATTTAAAATTTTATTATACGTGCGTCGATCGCTAGTAAATATAAAATTTAATATACACGTGTGCGTCGATCGCTAACGTTTATTAAGAATTGAGAGGTGTGATGTGGATTGAGAGGTTGCTATTGGGAAAGAAGGTGGGAAAAAGGTGAAATTAAGGACAACATTATATTTTAAATTTATTAATTAAGGGTAAAAAAGCATATTTGGTTATTTAAAAATAAGAAAGGTTATATAACAAAACCGTGTGCAAAAGGAGGTTAAATTGCTGAAATTCTACTACCGTGTGATATAAATGACGTACACAATAGAGCAAGGGCATATACAGTGAGCGAGAATTCCGGAGATTCGAAGCTAAGAATGGTGAACTACATGTTGATGATCAGCGCGGAGCTTGAGAGTCTTACTGACCTCCAGCCTCATGGCGGTTGCGATGATGCTAACTTCGCCTACTACTTCAAGGTGTTCCCCTTTTTTGGATTTAAGGAGGTTTTAATTGTGTTTATGCGCTATTGTATCGATATGCTGATTGTGTATGGGTTTTTCCTTCCTTCCTGGCTATCTTCGCTCGATTTTATGTATTTTTTCTATTATCTTATGACCTTGACTAAATCGGAGATTGTTTATGGTCGTGTTGGAACGTGTACGTGGGATTCGGTTATTCTGATGACACATTGCTTGCATTATTTTCTTAGTTTATTAGTTTCGTCGGTTTATTTGATTATTTGTGTTTTAGTTGCCCGTGCTTAGGTTAATGCGTTGATTCAGTTTCTTCTTTCAGTTTATCAGGGGCAGAGATTGCTGTATGTCTGCTTAATTTAGTTCTCACTTTCACTTGCTGTTTAAAAGGAGAGTTCAGGCTTTGCTCGTTTGTCACATTCCCACTTCAAATTTATTTGTCACAATCCTTATCTTGATTGTGATGATATGCTAATGTAGTGTTGGTATACATGCTTTCTTAGAGAGTTTGCTGAAGGTTATATGTCCGATTTAGTTTCACTGATTCTGAAATATCTAGAACCTAGATAACATGCTGGTATCAAACTAAGTTCTTTTTCATGAGGACACATGGGAATGTAAGTATATGCCGCTGCTGAGATTTGTGATGGTTAGTTGTGTCTCGATTTATATTTATGCGATTGCTTCCTGGTCTTTTTAGGATAATATGACTTGTTTCCTGCTCTATGCTTTACTGCTGGGTAAATTTCGATATGGTGGACTGGAAAACTAAATGATGTCTGTTGTTCTTCACATTTATGTCACGTATAATTGGTTCACTTTAAGTTCTATTGCAAGCTGTTTGTGTATACTGTAGGGATCATTCTCCGAGCCTTTGTTGCCATCGAGCAAAATTCAAATGTGTAACATGATTTGAGAGGATGTAATGGCCATTTGTTTTTCCCTTGTTTTAGCATAACAGAATTATTATCACTTTGTAAAATCTTCTGTTGCCATCTTGTTTTGGCATGAAACGTGTTATAACTGATTTACATTCTGGAACATCGCAGGTCATGAAAATCATTGGAAATGACTGTCTAAATGGGGTTCAGATTTGATAACCATTTTTTAAATTACCTTGACTAACTAAACCCTGTTTCAGATATAGTTGAAGTAGAATTGATAATAAATTTCATTCTTTCAAAAAAATCATTCCTCACACTTTTGTGTACTCCTCATCGACAATGTGTAGCTGAAATGTGGGAACTGTGGAGAAGTGACACAGAAAGAGACTTGTGTTAGCTTGAACGAGACAGTTCCTTCTACCAAAGGCAAGGGTGAAACCCATCTTGCACGAAAGGTAACCCTTCAGACACTCTCTCTCACCCTTCAGGTGAGTACATATGAACATATATGCACCGACGTTCTAGGAAGACTTTGTGTGAACTAGGAAAGAGTAATATCTGGCGACATGCATTTTTTTTCTTAAATACGTATTATACTAATTAATTTAGAATTGACAGATAATTTTATCATTTTATTGTAATTTCTTGTTGTCTCTTTTCGGTTTCCAGTGCAAGTTTTGTACTAGGGAAGGAACTGTGACTATGATCAGTGGCCGGGGCCATCCTCTGACTCAGGAAAATGCTGAGAACGGAGATTATACTCCTCTAATGTTATTTGACTGCAGGGGTTATGAGCCTCTGGACTTTGTATTTGATAGCGGGTGGAAAGTTGAATCGGTACGCCCAATTAGTACTTATCTGGTCGAGTGCGAAAAACATTTTCTCTCGTGCATCTTCCAAATTTACTGTAACTTACGTGGATTAACAATTCCTCATTTACGAAACTTGATGCTCCGCATATTTGAAATCTTCCACAAGATTAGATCTACATCTGAAAAAACGATTAAGCTGCCCAGAAGAAGGAAAATACAGTGTTTTATTGTGTTACAAAGGTTTAGGAAATAGTTGATGATTTCTTCCTGTTGATATCGGAGTTTAGGTAATGATAATTCTGGACATTCTATTGCAATGATAGTTTTTATATGTTGTTGGCCCTTAATTATCTCAGCTTAGTATTTTATCTTATTATGTGCTAAGTGGAGAACTGGAGATGTATAGTGATAGTCATACTCATGTGCTTTTTTGGCTTGGTATTGCTCTGCTGATAAAATAGACTAAACCTGAAACTAAAACATAACATTACAAGGTTCACAAGAATTGTCATGAATTCTTGTCTGCGCTTTTGTTTATGATGTTTGCTCTTTTCATTCTCCTTGTAGGTCGAAGGGACGGTGTTTACAGATGTTGACTTGTCAGGAGGGGAGTTTGCCGAATATGATGAGAAGGGAGAATGCCCCGTTATGATCTCTAACCTTCGTGCGACGTTCACTGTAGTCAAGTAACTCTTACATTCTCTTCCTGCATTATTCTGGGAAATATAATGAGGCATCGGCATCTAACTGCTACTGAATTTGCATGTACAAAGGATGACTGCTTTTCTTTTCTGCACTTCAATTTTATGCTACACTTGACTTGGTTATATTTTCTCTCTCAGAAATGACATTTTTATCGTACATAGAGTACATAGAATACGAACCAAACATACCATCAATATAAACTGCAAGGTTTGACGCCTAATAATTTATTCATGAGATTTAAAAAAAAATTGGATTAATAGTTATAGAATTAACAACATTGGACACGGTTTATAAAATAAATCATCTTATAATTTGTATTATGAACATCGTACAGATAAATTAAATCGAGATGGGTGAAATTTCGAAATCGGATTATAATTTGTTGTTTTTTCGGATTTGAAGCATTTCATTATATAATCCTCCATTAAATAACTTTTGCAATGTAAAGAATTAAGAATGACAAGCTCTACAACAACAATTGGGTAGAAAAAATCTTATCCAAACCCAACCCAGTTCAAAAATTTACTCTAAAGAAATGCTTTTAGAATTCTTTTATTATCTTATTTACAATAATATTTTTATATGTATAGAAATTGGGCTGACAGGATCGAGATGCCCTAAGTTTCCTAATCATGAAGTGAGTAAAACACATATTTGAACCATTCATTCATTTGCGCTGAAAAAACAAACAAATTTACAAGTACATTTAGCGACTCGACAATTCCTTTACTCCGAGTCTGATTCCATGTTGCCCATAGCCTTCAAGCCTCTCGGTCTCTGAAAAAAATAAGGAAGGGCAGTCATTACAAAGAACACCTCTGTTGATTAGCTTGTTATGTAGTATCTAAAGTACTTCTATTTTGGTTTTGCTTAAAGTCATAAAAAGTTGCTTTTAAACAAAAACATCGAGCTTTGATATTAAAATAAAAAAACAGTTTAATATCTTCAATTTATTACAAAATTGTCACTTAAAGAAACTAGAAATATCTCATAAGCTTGTTTCTCTGCGTTTGCTTTTCCTTTTTTTTGTTAGAGGAACAACAGCAGAAACAAAGAAATCAAAGACCTAAATCTACTTTTTATATCTGAAAGCAGATAATCACTTTTAAAAGCAATTCAAAACACCCTCCTCTTAGATGAAGAAAAGATTATTGTGGAGAAACAAAGAATACCTTCTTGGAAACTTTCTTCTCTCGAACATCGTATCGTTCAAGGGTTAGATCACATAGCCATGCACCCGGGCATACCAACTGCAATTGCAATCAAACATTCAGAATTATATCAGGTTTGGAAATTGAATCCAATATCTGATGGATATATATACATGATTCGTTTTGATTCGGCACAAGAGATTCAAAGTCATCTACCTCGGCCCCAAATACTGTTTCCTTCCGTATTTCATAATTTCAAACCATGTAACATAAGTTACTTAAATTTATGAAATGAAGCCAAATTCAGTTCATAATCATATGTATCTTTAAAAGCAGCTTTGACAATAATTTAGAGATACATCTTAAAATAAATGCAAATATATTATTTTAAAACCATACATGAAACATAATCTGTACATGAAATCGATTGAATGTCCATGTTAGATGGCAATGAAATATCAGATGTCATTGTGGTGGCCAACTATTAACAAAGATAATTGCATCACAGCAAAGAAATTGACTCCTGAACCATTAGTGCTTTGTTATTTTGAGTACGTGGTGACACAGGGTGGGACAGTGGGTCCTCCAATAATATATATATATATATATATATATATATATATATATATAGGAAAAAACAAAAGAACAAACAAGAAAAATAAGTCCCACAAAAATCAATAATTGGCAAAAGCATATTCCCTCCACAATAATTAATGGAAATAGCAAAGACTCACAGGGTAGATGGAAATTCTGAAAAATACTCAACGACGGCTTTTAGAAACAACAAAGGGATAATTAATGGGCATACCCAACAGGGCTGTCGAGGCGGCGACCGCCTCGATTTAGAAAAAAAAAACATTTTAACTTTTAATATGTTTTCCAAAAATTTGAGTTTCAACTTTTTCCACTTATTTCTCTGATTTGTCTTTGGTGCACCGGGGTCTGTTGGTGCACCAAGACACACAACACACCAGTGCACCAAAGACAAACCCTTATTTCTCCCAAAAAATCCTGGATCTGCAAAGAGGGCAAAGGACATAAAAGTCAAAAGACCGCCTCAGTTGTTGGTTTCATCAACACCACATGTTTTTTATAGTTTATTTTTAATCAATCCTCGTTGGGAAGTATTTCTAAGAGATGCAAGTAATATAACTCGAAATGAAAGAGGAAAAGATTAAAAAAATTTAATTGACACCAAGTTTCTAAAGATTACAGAGTTCAATTTCAAGTGAGACATAACAAATCTGAAACAAAATTTAAATTCCCATTCATCTGAAACCTTCTAGTCTCTAAAGTTTGTATCAATTTATCATCAGCACCTGAAGTTATGATCACAGAGATAGAAATGGGAAACTTGTAATCCTGGTTTTTGAAGAGAAAAGTAAAAATAAACTCTTACAAAAATCCAATCGACGAAGTAGTAAGTGCAATACAAACTCCGTGAATAATTGGAAATATTGCAAGCAATATAATCAATGAAAGAGTGAAGCATCCTATAATTTCAGCACAATGCAAGTAACTAGTTCGATGCAATATTAAAAAAGAACTTAGTTCAATGCAGCAAATCAAGAAAAGAGAGGAGAATAGTAAAACTGACATTGACTGTCCGCTGAATTAACTTGGCTCGTTTCTTGGGTCTTTGAGGAAGTTTGGAGCCTTTAATTGCCATGAAATCCTCTTCTTTTTCTTTATTTGTCAACGCGATCACAAACTTAGGCGGCCACACTACGGCGATCGGCTCGCTACCCGCCAAAGCCCCACCTTTCTTCCCTTCACGGGCTGTCTCTGATGACCCAGAACCACCACTTCCACTACACTGGAGGAGGTGGTGGTGGTCATTTTGATGATTACCATTAATATTGCTGTTCTTAATATTGTGATGGTTGGTACTGCTATTATTATTAGCTTTGATCTTATCACCATCTCTATCTGGGGATGTCAACCCCTTCACTCCATTGCTATGTCCCCTCATATCAATCCAACTCTCTGGATTCCTAAAAGGAAAAAGAACACAAGAAATCACAAGTTAGAACAACATATGCATCCCATCCAAGTGGACAGAAGACAAGAAAAATTGACAAATCCTATTAAATTACCGAAATTCAAAAATATTTTCTAGTTTTATTCATTAATTATAATTTTTGCTCTAAAACATACGAAATCTCAACAAAAATTTATGAACAGCCATCACATCATCTGTAAAAAAACACATGACATTACACAACACATAAATTAATTACCTACAAAATTCACAACACAAAAGCCGGTAAAAAAGTTCACTTTAAAAAAAATATTAAAAAAATAATGGGTGAGTGTAAATTACAGAAATAACCACGTAAGGTAGTTGTAGATCACAAGGTTGGCGTAGAAAAAGGAGAGTTGTTAAGGGAGGATGTGGTTCTGAATTGGGTCAAGCTTTTATTTTAGAAGGGTCAAGGATTCAAGAAATCTGAGGACTCTATGCATATGGTGTGAATCTAAATCATAAAGCAAAAAATGGTAGGGTGAATTTTCCAAGCATTAGAGATTAGACCATAGTTTTGTGGAGAAAATTTGGACCTTTGGATTGAAATATTGTGTGAATTTTCTAAAGAGTTTACGTGTCCTAATCCAAACAACAGCATGCTCATATTAATAATTAATTAATTCATTCCGAAAAAGTAATTGATCAAAGGACAAATGGCGGCCCACTTTCCAAAGTTCCCATTATCATCCATCGCAGAAGAAAAAGGAGGTTCCATATTATTGGTGATCGTTATACTGAAATACTTCATCGGCACTATATCATGAAGATTAACAATATTTAAATATATATCTCTCAATCAAAAATTTGTGCTACTCTTGTAAGGTGGTATTACAAGGGTAGCCAAGAATATTTCGTTATAATGATACAAATATTAGGATGCATAATTCATTAGATAACTTCAAGATTTGATTAATTTTTGTTTCAAACAAAGATATTCAAATTCTAAAATGACCTTATCTAACCACAATTAATATGATTTGAAATATACATTAATAAATATTTTTCTCAAAATGGAACCGAATATGCAATTAAGTTTTCGTAAATATAATTTTCAAAAAAACTCTTCCTTTAAAACTCACAAAACAAATCAAACAAGCTCTTACACCAATTTTTTTTCGCAAAAACATCTTCGCCACAATATCATTCTTTTTAACATAAAAGAAAACATGATATATTAGACTTCAAATAAAACAATTACTCTAACCTCATTTATTTAACAAAAAAAATTATTACATATAAAATTATATTTTATACTAAATTTATTGCATGCAAAGATTGGAATAAAGTTATGGGTCTTAAATGTGTTGACGGATTGCAACCATTTGAATTAAATTATTCCATTTTACTCTATGGCGTGTGTGTGTGTCTATATATATAATTACCTCAATATTCTATGCGAAGGAGACGGCAGGCGCTGACGGAGATTCACATTTCCATTGCCCTTTTCTGCAGCATTTTTATTTATCTGCTGAAGCCAATTCGGATCCTTGTTTAGATCCGATCTGGCTACCCGGCGATTAACCCGGGTCACTGGTCTACCAGATCCGGAGGTTGAGTCCTTGTTAGTTTGGATCTTCATGCAGCGCAATCTTTTCCTATTACCCCACTGCAACACGAATTCAGACGACGTCATAGAGATTGACCTGGGCTCGGATCTCAATAATGATGACCCGTCTCTATTGGTCGATTGGCTATTGTTTCTCTCCATACCGCTTCAATTTTGTATAATACACCTGCTCAAATCCAATCACATTGCTCCATTAGCGTTAACGGCGGTTCAGATTCTGTTAACCAAACTCTGGGTAAAGAAGAGGGGAAACTGTGAATTTATTTAACAGTTCCCTGATGGAGAAAAATGCAGAATTCGCTCCTATCCTAGGTTTTATTCTGTCCCAAAATTTAGTTGCCCCCTGGGGCGATCCGGATGACGATGATAGTCGTACAAGAACTGGGTATGAATTGCTCTGTATATTTTGGCTAAATGCAGAGGTAAACAAGAATGAAAAGGGGGGAACACCATAAATTTTACGCACCCAGATTAGATGAACAAATGGAAATGATTCATGATCAGATTTTGTTTCTGGCATGGAGGAATGAGGATGGTAAAACATGCAGTATTGCTTGCTTACTCTGGTTTGGTTTTCTGAGGTATCTGAAGAAACTGATTGAAAACTGAGCAAATTTCTGTATATCAAATTGCAGTGTTGAAAATATGAAGAAAAACAGTTGTTGGAAATTTCGTTAATGAATTTTCGTCCAAATATTTCAAATCTCGGCGAGTAGAGATCCCTCAAAACACCTTAACATTTATGAAAATTTTGAATCAGAGAAGGTGAAATCTCAGGATAGAATGGTAGGAGACGATGAAATCAAAACGTTTCGTAGGTAATAAGTCACAGATGAGCTGGCAAGTCACCAAATCCCATCACCCTAGCATTACCTGGAGCCTGGAGGTCTCAATTTTCACAGAGTGTATGGGTTATATTATTGCTTCCACGGAGAACTCTGTACTTTTCATCACCTTCGCTGGAAAATTTTGACCCAAATTGATAGAAATAAGCTCCGAGAATCGCTACCGAAGACAAAACCGACTGCTCTGAATCTGCCGTTACAGATGAAGAAAATTTGTGAGACACGATTCAAATTCAACCATTTATTTTTTGATTCTTTAAAAAGTGATATTTATATTACCTAGTTTACTCTGATCCTGGTAACAGATTTGCAGATAAATTTCTTATAAAAACATCAAGCAAGATGGATTGATATACTAGACCAAAAACTCGGAATCCACATCAACTTCAGCTGATTTGACCCCTCGGTCTCTGTCAACTCACGGATACAACGATTTCAATGAGTCATTCCAGTAAATTCAAGCCTCCATTTCAAACCCCTGAAGCAATATCATCGTGACAAACAACATGTCTTAGCTTCGATCTAAGGCTTTTGTATTAGATTCCGATCTTTATAAACAAGAAACTGACATCAAATCTACAGAGATGAACCTGTAAACAAAATTTACAGAAAAAGGAACTTGTTAATGACGAAGATGATACAACAAGAACCGCAGAAATGGAAACACGACGATGATTACGAACCTCTGCATTAAAATTTCCTTCGTGAAATCCAATAGTTCTTCAGCTTTTCACAGCCTGTAAACTCAAGCAATCGTCTACAATCTCTTGAAAACGACTCCCAATCGCTTCAAGATGCACCTGTAATGCAAAAATACATTCACAGTACATGTTAAATCTGAAATATATAACTCATATAGCTTCAGAAAGATATTTAAAAAAAAAACAGAAACAAAGACCTTCATCCGAAAAAAAGGAATTCGCTCAATCTCACACACCAAATTGCTAATCTGAAAAAAAAAATTTGAGAGAGAAGGCTTGTTCTTCCTGTGTCCGTGTAGAAAGAAAAAATATATGAAATCGGTCATATTTTACTTATAAACAACAATTTTTTATACCCTCTCGTTTACACTTCGCTCTCCAACTCAATCTACGGCCGTTGAAAAATAATTAACGGCCTAGATTGCTTCAACGAAAACTGTTTGAGACGCCGTTACTGTGGCCCACGTGAAGACAGGATGCTCGGTAACGTCGTTAATACACCAGACATCTAAAACTGTTTGAGACGCCGTTACTGGGGCCCACGTGAATACAGGATGCTCGGTAACGTCGTTAATAGACCAGACATCTAAAACTGTTTGAGACGCCGTTACTGGGGCCCCCGCCTCACAAAAACTTATTATATAATATTTACTAGATAATTTTCGAAGGACAGTCTTCTGGCCTACTGGTGAAGGGAATGTTATTGTAAATTCGGTTGGTCTGAGTTCGAGACTTCGTGGATTTTTTTCTTTTTATTTAATCACTTTCCCTTTCCTCTTTCTTTCTAAATGTATATATTCAAATTACTTTTCATTCCTTTTATTCAATTATTTTTATTATCCTCTTTTAATTATAGATATTCCTCATTTTATTCAATTATTTGAACATCAGAGGGAACATTTTTCCATTTATTCAAATGCTATCATTTTCCTCCATCTTAATATAGATATTTCTCCGTTTATTCATTTACTTTGCATTCCTCATAATCGTAGAGTAAATGATTTATAAATATGAAAGAAAAAAATAGATATTCTAATGCATATGATTTCTCAATAAAAATCTTGATTAACACTTAATAGTTAATAGTAATGAACAAATGTAAAATATCAATATATTATCAAAAATATTTCACCATAAAAAATTCATTACCACAAAGTAATCTTTTCCACCAGTACTCTTACAACTCTCTTCCAGAAAAGAATAGGTTTCTTATATCTAAAGAACATACAATCGTCTTTCTTGAAATCGAGCAAGGTCGTTCCTTGAATATCAATTAATCGATCATTATAATTATTACAATTAACTTGACAGGTATATTATTTCTTAAAATCAAGCAAGTATCTTTCTTGAAATTATTGCATTGTAATTAATGATTTTTACCTATAATCTTAAAACTCGGATGTTTACCATTAACTTTTGGGTTAACTTTTATCTAGTTAACTTTTGATCCCTCCAATAAAATTCCTGGATTTGTCTCTGAAGTTTCAGATACTCAAATTTGGAAGGAAAAATGAATTTGCAACAACAATTGGTGACCCTTCATTTCCTTCCGTCCATTAGTATTTGGTGAAGGAATGTGTGTAATTATTCAAGCAACAGCATTTCAAGACATCCTCGTGAAGATCGATCAGAGTATACTAATGCTCCACGTTCATCACAATGGAAGTACCAAGGATGAATTAGTAGGAGTCAATCTAAGCAGCTGCACTGTGAGATTGATTGCTGAGAAACCATTCAGCAGGCCACCATTGTGGTTCAATTGTCTCTACTTTGACATCTTCCTGGTCTTTTATGGTCAAGTTGCCAGTCCCTTTGAAAGCATAGTCCAAGTTTAGAAGCCAAGTGCAGTCGTGACAGCCCCTGCTCTCTTCTATGATGACGCATCAATAACTTCAGACCCCGGAGCAACCTTTTGCTAGACCTCTGAGTAAGGTGTGCACTCGGTTATAATCGAACCGATCAAACCTAATAGACCAAAACCGAATTAACCGATTTTTATTTTTACCAAATCGAACCGACCGAATTAGTTATTAAAATCGAAATAACCGAGCCAAATTAAAATCGGTTATTTCGGTCAGTAACAGAATTAACCAATATTTTTAAAAAAAAAAAAGATAATTTGATTTTAAAAATTATAAAAATAGTTAATTTTTTTTAAAATTATCTTAAAAAACTAGACAAATCAGTTAAGTCGGTAATTCGGTTAACAGATATTTTAAAATGAAAACAAAACCGAACCGAATTAACAGATGTTTTAAAAATCAAAACCGAATTAACCGAACCGAATTTTCGTATTAATTCGGTTAGGTCGGTTAATTCGGTTTAACCGATATTTTGCTCACCCCTACCTTTGAGCTAATAAATTCAAAGGATGTACCATCTATACCCATCGAGTTTGACGAAATTACAGAAATCTCTCATATGGTTTGAAAAATTACAGAAACCTCTCCTCAAGTTAGGTAAAACATTACAGAAAAGTCCTGCGGTTTAAAAAAATAAACGGTTGTTACATTAGCCACCCCTAATTTTTAATGAAAACCCAATATTGACTATAGTCAACTTTAACCTCTATTTTGATCTATGATATTTTTTAGAGAATGTGGTCGTAATGAAACCATTGTTTTATATTTTGAATTTTTTTTTTTGCTTAGTTTGTATCAAATACAATTACTACTTACTTAAACCTTTTTATTTTCCTAATAATTTTAATTTTTTTTATCATTTTTATTCATTCTTGTAAAATATCAATTTATACCTATGATGCACGGACACTCTAAAAATCACTCGGTGCAGTGTCGAACACTTCTAGGACACCAACACTCATTGGATACTCCCCAGACACGTGTCATACAATCCTAAATTTTTTTTAAAAAAATACAATCGGATACCCGTGTCGGACACGGAACACTTTATTAAAAGTTTTTGGCTAAGATGCAATTTGAACGTTTTAGTTAAACTTTATGTTAATTGAAGTAATATACATTGGGTGTTAATATGTGTGATACAATGATGATTTCAGTAATATGTATTTATTTATAAGCTTTTTGAATTTGGAAGAATATTTTTGGTGTTATCTTTTTATTTGGACATGTTTGTTAAAGTTTATGTTAATTTAAGTAATATGTATTTGTTGTTAGTAAGAGTGATACTATAATGATTTCAGTGACATTTATTATATTCTTTTTTAATTTGGTAAGAATATTTTGTTGCTTTTAAATGATTTTAGAATTTAAAAATACGAATTTTAGTATTTTGTAACATAGTACATGTGTAATATATATAAAAATATATAGGCGTGTCTCAGCCATGTCGTATCCTGAAAATTTCAAAAATCCATGTCGTTGTCTCTTTGTCGTGTCTTGTCAGTGTCGCTCGCTGTGGCAGTGTCCATGCATCCTAGATATATACCATAAAAATGTATTCATCATTTTAAAACTTTTGTGAGGAATAACAACATTTTGGAATAATTTGAATTAAATTGAATGTAAAGTAAAAGTAAAGAACAATATGTTTGATTTTCATTGTTGGAATTGATGTCAATAAATATTGGTTATACGAAATATACCTAAAATCTGGATAAATATAATCACCGTACTTTCAATAAATGATTTAAAATATAAATAATATGTGATTAATAATTTGAGGAACGAGATAATATCTAAACCTTGAAAGCAAACTACTGCAATACGAGTTCAACTAGATGTGAACATTTGGTCTGAACCAATCGGATTTGTAAAAATTGAACCTACCGAATTTGTTTTTCAAACCAGCCGAATTGACTCAATTTTTTTTTTACACTAAATCGAACAAACCGAATCGATAAAATATCAATTGTCATTAAAGATCATGGCCTAAAACATAAGTAATATCATTTAAATTCAACATCTAGACAAATAATATTCTAAAAGATATTTGTTAAACTATTTTAAATTAAACTGTGAATTCTTATTTTAAGAATAAGATGTTAAAATATTTGGATAAACTTATTTGAAATACGCTAAAGACGATTATATATTTGATATTACAAGATCGTTTTTGATCATAATTACAAAATAAATGATATAATATTATGAAAATAATACAATTAGTTAATTTTAACCAATTTTTATATAAAAATACTTTTAAAATATTATCATTAATATGAAAACTAGTTTATAATTTAATTTTTTTTGAAATAAATAAAAATAATTTGAGACCATAGGGGTTGTAACTGTCATGTCTAGTATACTATAGAGGTGTTTACGTAATGTTCTGATAATTTTATATTACATATACTATAGGGTTTGTATCTGTAATGTTTGAAAAGTTTATATAACATATATAAAATGGCAAAAATGCCAGTTCACACATTCTGTTTTTTTGACGTCGTTACATCAGAGGGGATGTTTCTGTAATTTTCCAAATTCGAATAGAGATTTCTGTAATTATGTTAAAGTCGAAGGGGTGTAGATGTAAGAGCCCAAATCCTAATCTTATCTTTAGTGCATTAAATCGTCATTTATTCATTATTGATCTCGGGAAAGTCTCAACTAAATATTATGAATTATAGTACCACCTCTATAAATTTTTTGACAGAATCACCCCGTAAACCCAATTCTTGACATGGACACAATTCGCATATGTATATACATATCATTATGAATTACCCTTCATAATACATCATGCTTCCCAAAATACAACACACATAATCATCATAATACCGAGAGACTTCAAGATAGATATACCAACCATATACACATTGCCACGATGCTCACAGATAAGCATTAAATAAATTAATGTATATCTACTTGCATTAAATCACATCACTCTTTATTAATACTAGTATCATACTAATTGTTGAGCCTTAAACGCATTGTTGAGTTTAATGCTTAATTTATCTCCGAATTATTTATGGGTTTTGATGATTAACAAAACTTGCATTTGTTGTACTAATATGTCTACTTAGTGTACAGGGTTAGATTGATAAATTGGTTGGGAATACCAATGTAAGATAACCCAAGTTATACAATAACATATGCGAGTTCATAGGACAAGCGGTGATTTTTATAAAGGAATCTATTGAGCTTGGACGAGAAGGAATGGCATCTATGAACAACCAAACTAAGTGTTCAACATGTGTGGAATGATGTTGGAACAATATCTTATGATGGGATGAAGACCCACGAACCAATGATCCGTTGGTGGGCAAATTCGTATAGAAGCCACTTGGAGCGCAGTGCAATTTTTGATCGATGCTCCGAATAATGTGAATCCAAAGAGGTTGGAAAGCCAACTCAATATGCTAGATTTCATATGCAAACATCTATCCAATTCGGATTGTATCATGGAGCAAAATGGCATGAAAGTCATAGCAAGTGCAGATTGTAGTAATGTTTGAGCGGCTGTAGAATTTTGGGCATAACTTCTTCATATTTTAATGAAATGCAATGAATTTTTGTCCACACCTAGATAAGAGAAAGGGCTACAACTTTCATGTTTACCACGTTTCCCAGAAATGATCTTAAGATGGTCGAATAGTGCAACGTTTGAGAGTGTTGAAATCTGCCAGATAGTTTCAGGCGATCCGAGCCATGCGCGCCAACGCCGCCCACCATCGACCCAGACGATGGCACGCTGCGCGACTGGTGATCTGGATAGCCCCAGGCGATGCCTGGAACACCTAAGGCGATCCAGAATTGTTCCTATGGCAAATTTTCAAAGGGCGAACGCCCCAGGCAATGTCGCCTGAGGCAATCTGGGCCAGATTTGAACGTTAGAACGTGGCGATGGAGATCGCCCGAGGCGATGCACGAGTGATTCAAGGCTTATGTGTAGCAACGGCTAGTAGGAGCCTTGTGAGCCTTCTACACTATAAATATGGATGTTTTGGAGCATTTTGAAGACAAGAAACAAAACTATAAACTACAAGAAAGCTTTGCTCAATTCAAATTATTCTAGCATTGCAAACTTCATACATTTGTGTTGTATTGTAGTTTGTAATTCATTTCTTGTGTGGGAGTTTTGATTCTTCGTGTTGTTACATCGTGAATGTGTTTTTCATTTACTGTAAGGTCCTCCAACACCGACGCAAGTTGGAAATTGTAAAAGTCATCAACAAGTGAAGTTGGTGCAAGTGTGTGGCTATCCTTGGAGCGCTTAAGGCCAAGAAGACTCGTGAATAGTGTGGGTAACTCGGGAAGAGTTGTGTGTTGCTATCCTTGGAGCCCTTAAGGCCAAGAAGACTCGTGAAGAGTGGTTGACTCGTGAAGAGTTTGTTTGTGGCTAACTTGGAGACCTTAAGGCCAAGATTGAAGTTATTCTAGTGGAACCTCGGTTAAACGTTTTCTAACCGGGAAGAGGAGACTTATGCGATTCATCGCCGAACTTCTATAACAAATTCTCTTGTCATTTATCGCTTTATTTAATTTACACATTTATTTATTACTTCATTTTATTTATTGTTCGGTTGACTTGAAGTCTTCCGCAGCGGAAACTCGACATTTTTGCAAATTCATTTTAAAAAGCTAAAGTAGCCAAGGAACCTTATTCAGCCCCCCCCATTCGGTTCCAACACTAATGGAAGCATTCTCACTCTACAGCTCGAACTCATTTCCATAGTCAATATCATACATGCATTATCTGTTTCAATAGAAACAACCACTACACAAGGTGAGCATATTAACAACACAATTACATTATAATCAAATCACAATTTGCGAATTCCAGAATATAATGCTGTAATTTAAATACATACTCCCTGAATGCACGATACTCGTATGAGATCTCATGAGATGTTACTTTTCTCACAATATCCACAATTCACAACATCATCAAGTTCCATATCATTAATTAAAACATAACATTCATCATCGAGATAAATTAGTATTCCCACAATACATCACTATGGCTCAATTAAAACTAACCACATATTGAAGGCAATCATATCTATCAATCGTTTCCATTCTCAACGATTTTCCCATATCAATCATGCCAACAATATCTATGTTCAACTCGTATAACCGGATCACATACATTTAACTATAATTATCCCAGATATATTAAACTCAACACACATTCATTTGTTACTCGTTTACGCGGAACGCGTACATTTACATATCCACTATACCACATCTTTCATATTCAATCTACATTTTCATTTATGATATTCAATCAATACATTCAATAATAAATGAATATATGAATATGTATTTGCTTTATAGTATATACATGCTCGTACGTCACTACGTACCTTAAAATCGACAACGTGATTAAGTCGTTCTTGCCAATCGGAGGCTCATGAGGTATCTATATTGAAACATCGATTCAATATTATTTTCACATAAGCAACCCTTGACAATATCATTCATCGTACAAATTAGTCATGCGTCCTATAATACTCAGTCATGATCTATCGTATACCGCATGCTACTCAAACAGTCACATTTTTATCTTTTATTAATACGAGTTATCAACTCATTCGATCAAGTAGCATATTCGTTTATAAGGTTCATTCCATGCAGCCTTAATTTCATTGTTCATGTCTTCTTTAACATGTCATAATCATGGTATAATCATCTATTCATGATAATCCACTATTTAAGTTCATCGGACAAGGAATTAGTTGAGAATTACAAAATATAAAAAATCTTCAAAAATTACATAGCCGCGATCGATTGGTACCCCCGATCACAATCGATCATACGCTGATAAATCAGCTTTGTTTTCCTACGCTCGCTCGCAATCAATCAGCATGTTGCTCGCGATCGATCGCGGGCTCTGAATTTTCTCATATTTTGTTACGCTCTGTCGCGATCGATCGGCTCGGTGGATACACTGCGATCGATCGCGGAGCTCTGAACTTCGAGAATTCCATCCCAAAATCTTTCCAAACCACTCTAAACTCAATTCAAATCATAACCACACCCCATATCCTTCAATACCACAAAATGCATAATAACCATCATTACATTTCATTTTAACAACATAAACACAAACCCCAAATCTTCATCAAATACATCAATTCAACTATCTACCAATTCATCTAAATAAGCAAATATGAACAAGATTAAGGTATAAAATAGTTTACCCAAACTTCCATGATCACAATACCAAAAACGCAAGCAAGTCCATGCTTTGATTCTCCATCAAAATGAAACGAAATTGAAAGAGAAAAATGGGGAGTTGTAGGGATTCAGTAGGTGTTTTTGGTGTTAGGTGTGAAGAGAAAATTGGTTATATTAATTTAGTTTTGCCATTTAGTCCTTCAACTTTAATTCACATTACATTTTTCACTCAATAATTATTTATCCCTAATTTCATAATTATTGTCCAACTCCAATATTATTTCTCAATTCAACTCATAATTAATTTCATAATTCCATTTTCATTTCAACAATTTATTAACTCAGTAATTATGACTCAATCACAAATTTTAACCACATCTGATTTATCTCAGAATCGAGTCCAGATACAAATGACAATCATTCACAATTACTCCAATAATTATCACATTAATTTAATTTAATCAAGGTAAATAAGTTCTAGGAAGCACAGTAGATGTAATTATCCATAAATTCAATTGTTATGATTCACATAGATAGTAAAGGATGAAAGTCCGTAACATTGACGAGAACTCACCTATGTCACTTCGTTCAGAAGTCAAAACAACCCAAAACTCGGCAAATTGACTATGGATGCTCGGTACCATCGTTGTATAGCTTTCATGGTCACTTGAGGAATTTTTTTCCAGACTATCAAGGAGTCTCCGTTAGATTGATGCATTTACAATTATTCCATGATATTGATAAAGTTAAATCTTATATTTGGGGAAGTGCGGTTTTAGCGTCTTATACCATGAGTTGTGCAATGCTACACGTATAGGGAAAACATATTAGCAGGAGCTTTGTATATACTGTAGGTATATATATAATGCATTAATTTAAATATTTATTTTGAAACAATATTTTACTCTATTTATTTATTGTCAGATTTGGGCATGGAGGATGATTCAATGTGTTAATCCCGACCGATGTGGGCAATGTCTGCTTGCGCCTGAAGATTTTCCTGTTTCTCCTTATAGTGAACTGTAATAATGGAATTAATTTAATTATATGATTACATAAGTACAAGAAAAAAAGGGCAGTATATCATATTATGTGTTTTGCGTATTAGGTGGAAAGCCATGTTCTACCACACTCACACGATAACACATTTCAGTTAGAATCATACGGCATTCTCTTAACCATATGAAATATAACGAGGTATTTCATAGAATTATTATTTTTAATTATAATATGTTAAATTGTTGGCGTTTTAAATTGATCATTTATTTTATTATTTGTAGTTTACAATCCAGAAGACATTGATGTACATTCAATAATAAGTACATATAATAATGATATTTGACTGAGTGTTTGCTCTCTTATTTGCTTTGAAATCATAGAGATGCGTTCTATCACATGCAGTTGACAGTGAAAACCAACATAATATTACACGAATGTCATCGGAATTTATGTTGGGCAACATATCACTCAGATGCGATTTTTAAGTGGAATAAAATATTCGACTTTATTGCAACAGGTTAGCAACATCACTGGTCAATGACAATTAGATGCTATTTACAATCATTGGTACAAGAGGATCATATACCCATTTTATCGTCCATTGTATTTGGTCTTGGTTTTTATCCATATCCAGATTCAATTCAATGGGGTTTAAAAAGTATACCATGTGTTGCAACTTCCACGCCCACCTTTGTTTCAAGTTTGTTTGACATGGTTGGACCTTCTGGTGCATTTAATTTTGCTACGCCTGCCGGTGCATTTGA
This sequence comes from Haberlea rhodopensis, assembly GCA_907163345.1. Classification (NCBI taxonomy): domain Eukaryota; kingdom Viridiplantae; phylum Streptophyta; class Magnoliopsida; order Lamiales; family Gesneriaceae; genus Haberlea; species Haberlea rhodopensis. The sequence goes on from CAJQUN010000017.1 coordinate 1,831,303, forward strand.
CATGGCTAGGCCTGCTGGTGCACTTATGGACTAAGATTTTTAGACACCTTATTCCATGCATGTAATGAATTTACTGAGCTGCTTAATTCTAATTTATCATATCATGAGGGCAATATATACCAACGGATAAATATCTCATCATCCACCCTGTTTCCTGGTTATTCAGATTCACAATCGATGGGCAACAAAAGTGATGAAATACTCGTATTATTACCATGATTGCAACTCAATAAAAAAAAATTCTCACATGCATGATGGCGATGCTCTCAACAGCACTGCTCTTACCAAAACACTTCCCAGGTTTTGCACATTAACATAAGTAATACACTCAATCAACAAGGGTAATCTCATCAACTGTAAACGTGACTGCTTGATGTCTTTGCCTCTAATTGTTGAGGGCCTGGACGGTGAAGTTGATGGTGGAATATACCTAGAACATAGTATCATTTCTCACCTTAAACTACTGTCCACCGATTATATGGCTTTATGTAGTCATTATCATATTATCTCGGTTTATCTGGTTGACTTTACAGGTAAATTGCCGATGTTATCATGTTATGTTAAATTGCCTTCATCGAACGACTTGTCTCTATGGAAAGCTTAGTTCTTCTACCTTGCTGCACTTCATTTGTCTCTGGGTTGGCTCTTTCGTAAGCCCGGCCGTGTATTTTCGACCATATTCATTTTAACAATTCTCAAGCATCACATTGCTACAAAATAGCAAGTACTTAATAATTGTTGAATAGAATGCTCAGAAGCCAAGCGTTAACAATAAAATTGCATTGAAGAACCAACACAAAGTTGGCTCTTCTTACATGTTAGCTCCTCATCACTGCATAAAAAATGTAAAATAACTGCAAAAATGTTCGACAATCTTATATCCACTTGTTGTCATACAGATTTTGATGAAAATTCCCACCAAATCTTTGCCACAAGTGTACTTTTAAATCGATCTCATTCGACTTTAAACCTCAACAATTCACGACATTATCAGATTTGCATTAAATCAAGAAACAGTGTTGAACAAAGAATATTCCATCAAAAAGTAAAATCAACGCCATCATCAATCAGCTCAAACTACACATACAAATGCAGTACATTTCAAGAAAACTTGGGTGTAAATTTCGCTACAGAAAATTTGAAGGAAGCTAAACTTCCTCCATTCGTGAGAAGTAGCATTTTTTTAGGCACCGTGCAAAAGGTGGCTTGCCATTGTTCACAGATATGAAGCCACCCGTGTCTGACTTGAGTGCCCATTAAAATCGAGAAAATTTAGAAAAAATAAACAATCTTGAAGATACCTGCCTAAAAACCACCATTGTTTGTAACACAAGCATTGAAACAATAATCAATCTTGAAAACACATTATGGGACAAATATTTGGTTTACAACAAAATCTCAAACAATTCGATCTAGAACACACAGAACAAGATTGAAATTTGAATAGATTGATTCTGCAACAAAAAATTGAGATTTTTAAAAATTTGCCAATCATGAACGAACCCAATGATATAATTTAAAATTACTTGGTATCTGGCTTTTAACTAATATTCCCAGTTTATTGTATCATGAAATAGTAAAGTTATTAGATTTCATGGATCTTCAAACCGGAATGATTCATATAGGCTCCAAGCGGCAGACGATTTGCCAAAGGAAATGGGCAACTGCTGCTGACTCGTATGGAGCCATCGCAAATTCTTAATCAATAGAGAATCGGGGTAAATTCAAATGACATTGGTTGCATAATAAAATAATCAAAAATGAAAAGAAACCCCAGGAATTTAAACACACAAAAATTAGCATCAGCAGCAAGAAAAAGGATATTGAAGCTAACCCACCAAGGATATAATCAATTGGAGTGAAAATGCGTATGCGAAGTAAGAAATTCGCGGCGTAAATAAATAATCCTTGTGAACGACGTGTTGCCAGGGATTCGGAAAACCCTAGGGCTCTATTATTTGTTATGGAGGACAAAATTTGTGGTTTATTATAAATGAAACCAAACCCGGGCTTAGAAAACCTTCGGCAATTCAATGGGGTTTAAAAATATTTTGAAGTAAATAATTTCAATTAAAATAAATAAATAACATTAAGTTTGAACAATTTTTAATTGTTGAATTACTAACAAATATTAATAATTAGCTTTTTTGTCACTTATATCGCTTTTGAAATGAAATAAAAGTAATTAACAACTTAAATAGTCACGTACTTATGCATTTATTTATTTATTTATTTGAGCAAAAATAAACATTATAGTAATTACATGAGAATTACATAGAAGTTCAGGCTAAAACTCAGATAACAAGAGAAAACCACTAATAGGCCGACAATAATAATTTGTGCCAAAACATTGGATAATCCAACTGACAGCTATACCAAGGCACACAATAAGGATCAAGAAATGAGTGATCTGTATCACAATATTGAAGGGTGAATCTAGCAGGAACCACCATAAGCCACCCAGGTTCCCTCAAACCACATAGTCCAGGATAAGAACAACCACCAGTACTGCACGAACTGCCTTCTAATAACAATGATAGAAAATTAAAGGATGAACGAACGACAAAAACTGAAATAAAACCGAGAATGGAGCATGTCGTCGTATCCGAAGCGCACAGAAATAACCAGTGATCAAAATCCCACACTATAGGGCGCACGAAATTCACTAGTTCATTAGTGAAAATCCAGTTGTACCTCAGCAATGAAGTTATACAAAAGAACCACAACCTCGCAATCCAAAAGCACCCATAGTAATAGCCCAAAACAAAAACACCGGCAAACAAAAGATGATCCAACATGTAAAAAATGAACACTAGCCAAACAGTTACCCTACACAACCAGAGCATGACATTACAAGGAAAGTACAAAAGAGCATAGCTATTAACAAGCAAGGAACGGGATAAATATATAGGAATAAAACCAAAATAGGATATGGTTTGCTAAAATGCATGTGCAAGCAATAAGATGCTCGGTCATCTCCAAATATACTAGCACTATAACATAATAGGTATTCATGGTGGTTGGCTTGGTGGCCGAGCAGCCACCTCCAACAAAGATTGGAAGGAAGCCTTTGAACCTGAGGATTCCGAAGCAAGGCGCCATGTGCGAAGGAAAGATAACCTGGTCAGAGGTTTGGGAACTCGCAAAGCAACTAGGGCGGAGAAAGGACACCGAGCTCTTCGATGGAACGAGCGCCGAGAGAAAAACGTCATGGCCGAGAAAAGAGCAGAAAATAGAGCGTAGGAGGTGAGCAACATGCACAATAGGAAGCTTGAAAGACGATAGTGAAGCGACAAGCGCCAGAGAGTCGGATTTCGCTTGTAAAAAATATATAAAAATATTATTTATTTGTAGATATATAAAGTATAATTAAACAAAAATAAGGAATTTAGTCAAATCCGGAAAAATCTGATGAATATGCATAGATATTATAATTTGTAAAATATACGAATATAAAAAAATTAAACAATGAAAATTATCTAAAATATAAAAAAAAAATTAAAGAAAATTTACATAGTGATATGAATTAACCATTGGTTTATAATATTTCAAATCAAATGTTTGATATCTCCTAAGTACAAAGCCGCCCTTGATATAACATCAATCTAATCACGACTCTTCCCGGAATCTTGATTCCAAACGTTATTGAATTTCCGGTAAAAGGCTTTTCCCTCTATGCTGGTTAACAAGACTTTCATTTTTGAAAATTTTTATATTATCCTCAAAGACTTAAATCCAACATTAATCTCAAAGTTGATTCTATCAATTGTGATAATGGTCTAAGAGCACTGCCTGTATGAGTAAAGTTTTATTCATTATTGAGTTCCGATCTCGATCCATCATTCTTTTCAATTAAAACCCAACAAATTCACACACAAAAAAATTACAGTGTATAGATCGATATAAGAAAACCTCACAAAAGATATCTTCAACAACATTCACATCTCAAGTTGCTTGCAGTTTGAGAATTTGTGACCCACACCATCACAATTGAACACATTTTCAGTAAAGTTCTTCTTAAAATCATCCTTTGGGTTCCCAAATTTGCACTCTTCTCTAGTTTTCTTCTTGAATTTTCGACCTAGAGACTCCCAAAACTTCTTAGTCTTTTTCTTTGAACAAATCAATAGCCATCCGATTTTCTTTGAAGCAAGAAGTAATAAATTAGAACCTTTTTATTTCACATGAAAATCAGCTTTAAGATTGTTCAAAATGTAATATAGGTTGAACCATGTTGTGACCAGTCTTAGTCTTAATCGATTCAAATCGGGCTACAAATCAGTTTTTTTTAGTGCAAATCAAGTTCATAACTTGCATCAACCAAGTGCATCAAAATTTCTACAAACCTTTTTTCAATCAATTCTCTCTTATGAATTCTCTCTATTTTATATTCACACGGCAAAAAAATTATTTTACACACATAAATGCAAAGTTTATACCACATAACACTTGCATCATATACTTGTTAAGCCATAGAGCAATGTTATGCATGTTTATATAGGAGCGGAACTACGATTATAATTTAGAGGGGACAATTTTTTTTTTAAAAAATTAAAGGTAAAACATTAATTTTTTTTTAAAATATATATAAAACACTAAAAAAAATTTGGGGATACGGCCGCTATCCCAGACCACCTCCTTCCACCACTGTGTCTATGTGTATTTTTATGCATGTATAACAATATGTATATGTATGTATGAATGTGCATGTGAGACAAACTTGGACATTGAAACATACCATTAAAGTGAATGTAAGCTTTCGGCTTTGTCGAAGTGGTAAAACTCATTCCTTATTTGGGATGACTCGAGTTCGAGTCATGCAGTGTGCGTAAAAACTTTCACCCTTCCCCCGAAAAAAAAAAATTTTAATGAACTTTTTTTTTTAATTTTTTACCCTTATTTTGTCATAAAAATAATTTTTTTTTGCACCCCAATTTTTTTTTTAGCCCTTAGTATTATAAAAAAAAAAAAATTTTCGTCCCCCAAATTTTTTTTTTTTTGTTCTACCCCTGCCTCCCCCCACTATACAATATATCTATAGTAAAGTGAATGTGCATATGAGAGACTTGAACATCGAACCTTACCAATATTAAAGTGAAATTTTTCCATTAAAAAAATATTAAAGTGATTTTTCATATATATCTATACCATATTATAAAGAAAGAGCAAGACATAGTAACTACCTTAACTTTTTGGTATGTTTTATGTGTTCTTCATAAACACTCTTATATAAATAACTATCTCTAATATTTTGATTTCTTCAAATTTTTTAAAATCATATTTCATCTAATTAATAATATATCATATTAGCTTAAACATTTAAAATTTTAAAAATATACAATAATTACATATTTATATTGTAATTATATGCTATATAAAAATTTTAAAAAAATTATATTAAAATTATATATACATTTATCGCGTGCCAAAAATCCCTGATGTATGTATATATATCAACTGCCGAAATTCAAATAAGTGATCCGTTGGGAATCCCAAAACTTCCACTGTATCCATATTAGGGTAATTAAACTTAATTTTGATTCCCCACCTTCAATTCTAAAAATCCATTGATAATACGCAAATTCAACCCTTAATCCACGGATATCCTGCCTTTCCCCCCATTTTTCGTTCCCAAAGCCAATGAATTTCGCCACACAGAATCAGGAACTTATGTTAAAGGAATCGATCAAGCACTTCCTCGAACTGCACCAGAATGGAAGCTCCGATTTCTCGTTTTTTGAGACAATTTTCTTTCGTTTAATACATACAATGCTCGATCCACCTGTCGAAATTACTTGGTTCTACTCAGCAGTAACATTTCACGCCGCAAAGTGCAGCTCACAAAAGAACGACCTTTCAACTCGAGTCCTCATAGTAAAAGACTTGTTGAATTTGCATATTTCTTGTTCTAATTTGAGTAGCACGTCAAAAAAGATTGTGCTGCTTGCTCCTGTTATGTACGAGTTGTATAATATCTTGTATGATTTTGGAATAAATGAATTAAGTGTGAAATATGAAGTTAATAAATTGTTGGATAACATTGCTAATCACATCATGTTGTTCGCTGGGATTCATGACTATGGGAAAGGGGGTGTGGAATTTGGATATATGACAGTGCGTTTTGAGGATTTGGTTCGTGTATGGACTTCTGATCGAGGTGGTGGGAGTCGTAGCATGGGGGAAAACTTGACTGCATTTTTTCCGGTTTTGAGTGATCGCATTTGGAGGGGGGTGAATTTGGGCAACGGGATGGAGGAGTTGGTAGGGATAGTTTTGTTTGAAGTATTTTTGCTGCAGTTGTGTCTGAATTTTGGTTCGGGCCAGAGTAAAGAAGAATTTCTTAAAGACACCAAAAATCATGCTGTTCACACTATCAAGGCGTTTCATAACTGCTACTTTGTAGGTGAGGTTTCATTATCTTCGCATGATAGTTGTTATCGTTAATCTTGTATGGTCACAGCGCTAATAAACTTTGTATACACTCCAGACTTTTTACCATGTCGAATAAATTCTCCTTCATGGCAATATTCTTATCATTTTCATTCACTCTGGATTTATTTCCTTAAGAGAACTACTAGTGCATCAAATTGTTCGGTGTCTTTCAAGATAATAGAAGCTCTGGTTTCAAGTAACAGAACCTAGTTTTTATGCTAGTTTACTTGGAAGAGTTCCTCTATATATTAGAAAAGGATATGGCAAAAGCCATAAAAGATTGACCTTGATGGTCGCAATTGAACTAGGACGACAGATATGGAAGTAGCGCTAGTGTAATGAAATACATCATTTAGGTAAAATTTTGGTGTGTATGAATATACTCTCGAGCAGTTGGAAGTTATTATTATTTTCTTGAAGTAAATATCTGGCAATGAAGGGCTGATTATGATGCAAAGCCGCTCCTGTGTTTCATATGATCAAGGATAAGAAGTATAAATGTAATTTCACATAGTCATTCGTTCTGAATGCTACACGTAGTGTAAGGAATCCGACTATCAAATAGTGCAGCGGAATAAAATTTTTATCAGATTCCCACCGAGGACCTATACGAAGTATTCATATCGGATGTCGAGAATTATACTTTTGAAGCGTGTTTGATGCAGAATCGTCGAAGCAAACGTCCACTAGTCACGAGCAAAGCTTTTGCAACTTTGTCTCTACGGTATCCACACGATCAAATCGAAATGGATGTTGCAATTATCAAGGTGCTGGACTTGGTAATTCAACCGGAAGAGACGAGCCTCGGTACACGAGAGGTGACGGCTGCGCCTCGTTCGAATGGCCTGCTAGGTTTTTGTGTTAATCTCAATTAACCCTTAAAACTGACATGCACATATATATATATATATAAGATATTTGAGGCAGCGGCAGTAAAATTAAGGTTTAGAAAAAAAACCTTAGCCCAACATCCTATATCCGTATATCTATATATATATTTCATATTTATATATATCTATCTATATATAAATACGGCCCATAATATTATATGATTAGGACTCTTCCTAATCAACTTAATTCATCCAATGAATTTTAACTTCCCTTTATCGATTTAATCTTTTGTGCGACCCGTTAGGATCTTGCAACGTTGGCAGTGACATAAAATCTTATTTTATGTCACAAGTAATGAGCGGTATCTAGCAACACATCAAGGCTACCCAAGTTACAAGAATGTCATTGACTCGACATTACCTATGGCTTGTGATAATATTCACCATGTAACTTAATCCCTTTGTCCTATGTGTTTAGATTAAACACGAGTCATGGAATAGTCATACTCGTATAGTTCAATCTTTTATTTCTTGATCCCCAAGTAGACTAGAATAAACAAATAAGCTCGATATCACATATCGACTCATTCGAGCATGACCATGCATTTTAGTCTCACTTGATCAAGGGCCCAAACACTTCTCCTGTTATATAGGAGGGACAAATCCTATCTTGATCACTCAACATCCCTCTACATAATTCGTGGTGTATCCAATGATTGTCTTTATAGTTACCCTGTTACAGGTAACGTTTGACAATATCAAGATACACAACTCCTTATGATGGGATCTCTGGTGATCTCAAGTCGTAAGGATTACATACACTATTATCACTATGAGAATTGCTTATGACATTCATATAACTATCCATGTAGCATTCTCATGGTGGGTCTGTCCAGTACATACTTCTATAACATGTACCCATCTGTTGATTCGATATCTCATATCCATGAACAATTCATCAATCAATACATACTAGTCTCAATGTATTATCATTATCCTAATTCACGATAATATTTGACTAGGGACAACCTTTAAGAATAATACAATATTATTCTAAGGACATTAACATATATATTCATATTACACAGATACTGGAATAATATATAATAATGAATTGCCTTTAATAAAATCATATTACATTGTATGCCAAAATCAATCATCTATTGAGTTGTCTTAGGGCATATCCCAACACGTAGAACGTAAGACCTGGGAGTACCATGAGTAATTCTGCAGTTGAGAATTCATGGGTGATGAGAGGGCTATGAGTGGTTGATCATCATCTATACTTGTGAAGCAGTAAATTGGTGGAATAACTAAAGATATCCATGGTATGGATCCCTCAAATTTATATAGCTTCAATGAGCTTGATGAAATTTCAGGACATGCAATTTTAGAAGAGGTGATGGAATAAGAATAGATTATTCAACAGAATTCCATCCAAGCTGATAGGATCAATGTTCAAACACTTTGTTTTTATCAATGTTCAGTCACATTGCATGATGCGCTTATGGTACTACCCCCTATAGATTTCTTTTGTGATACTGTCACGATTCATTAGAATTGGTATCTCACAAGTTGCTGCAGAATGAATTAGATCTGTGAATCTTCTCTTTCTTAAATTGTTGTTGAACTGGGATTAAGTAGCTTATGACGTACCAAATCAGTACTAAGATCAATTTTCCGATATGTACATTTGTTGAATAGTGGGATAAAGGCTCTCATGTGAACTCATTGATTTGTTGTAGCATAAAAATTTCCCCAACTAACCGTTTTCTTCTTTCTAACACATGTAATTGTGAAATCCAATCACTGTAATGTATAATATACAAGCAATCTTTAATTAGATTTTGAATTCCTAGAACGGTAAATCGTGTTCTTTAAAGTTGGGTTCACTTTGTACGCTTTTGCATTTGAAATTTTCTCTCCATCGCACTTCTCATTAATGGCAAAAATTGGTTCTTAGCTGTATTCACCTACCAAACTTTCTCTATAGTCTCCCTATCATATGCACAACACCAAATAATCTTTGCCTTAGCTTAGTTTTACCCCCTTAAGCAAGATGAGTGCTCCAGTCCTGAACTTGGTCGATGTTCAGAACCTAAAAGTGGGTCATGATGCTGTGATCAAATGTTCTATCAGTTATTTCATGAATGAATACCCTAAAAATGGTTCAGATTTCTCTCCTTTACTTCTTCTATACCAAAAGTTGACAGAGGACTCGAAAGATCCGCCTATGGATATTTTATGGTTTTATGTTGCAATTTCCTTTCACTGCTCCAGTTTAAAGAATTTAAAGCCTCAGGAGAGACTTTTTCTTGTTAAGAATTTATTGCATTTACTAAAGAAGTGTTCGCTTCACTGCAGTGTGGTAAAGAAAATTGCTTTGATTGCCCCCATTCTTTATCTTTTGCATCGTTTAGAGCTTAACTTTTCACACACTTGTTGGAAGAGATTGGGAGTACTGTAGAAAAACTTGCTTGTTATTTTAGCATTTGTTGCTCATAATATCTCTATGGAGACAATGAGGGGTTGAATAATGTTGGGGAACATTTTGTGGACTTATTAAGGGTTTGGACCATGGATCAGAGCAGTGGGATCTGTAACCCATGTGTTTTGGCTACATTCTTATTGATTCTGAATAACATGTTTCTAAAGGATGTTACTCAGCAGCCGTGCTACCTGGCTGGGGCTGTCATGAATGAACTTTACTCTTGAGGATGTGCTTGAGAATTGCTCGGGGTCTGAATGAGGAGGTATCGCGGAGAGATATGCTAAGTTTGGCTATCCAGACAATTAATTGTTTTCAATATTTTTACTTTATTGGTGAGAACGCGAGGCATTTTGCCCTTAAATTAATGTTTTAGGTGCCAACTTCAAGTTTCTTAATTTATACAGGTTTAGATGATGCACATGTACTCTTGCTATATAGTTTTGGTGTTTTGGCTTTATCAGGACATGCATCATATATATATGTTTCAATTTATTTTGCACATTGGAATAATTATAATTACAATGTCAGGAGTCAGATTGAATAGAAACATCTTTGTTCACATGATAAAAGTGGAAGCACTTAGTGCATACTCTTCAGACTTTTGGAGAAAAAAACTGCAACTGAAACCGGTAGATCTTTTAATCGAAAATATCCATTGGGGTTGAAATAAGTGCATCAATGAAGTGGTAAATAAACAACATCTTAGCTTCAATTTTCACTTCCAATTCCTAATGCGTTTTTTCTCTAGACAATAGCAGAAGTTCATGATTGTGGACTTGATCTTCTAGTAATGTCTCATTACCTTAAAGAAGGCGTCTATGTTGAATTAGAGGATGCCTGTGTAAAGAGGAAAGTGAATATGCCATGAAAAAGTTACAATACGTGGTTTTGGATAATAATTAATCAGTAACCTAAAAATAGACTTAGCTTGAATTGTTTACCCAGAAACAGCTTCAACATTTTTCCAAGGTTTAGCGATTTGCATGCGGCGAAACTAAAGGATTTGGTTAAATGTTAACTCTGAGTGATATCTTTCTTCTGCACCAATAGTCGATCCAAAGTTTGCATAACATCCTTTACTTTTTTTTTTGATCAGACAAATATAATATAATATAAAAGGTTGTGCGAGAAGCACAATAAAGTTAGTACAAGATTTTGCGAAAAGTAGAGTAGTGAGAGTCTAACGTTATTCTAGGAAACTAAACTGCTAACAAACAGACTAACGGTTCCCGTCTCCAATCAACGAATGAGTACAAAAATTTATCATTTCCTCTATTTGTGATCCAAAACCACGATCTGTAAATGACGAGTTCCAATAAATCTTCCTCCTTGCTCTCTCGGCCTTGGAAACACAAATTGTTGCGATGAAGCCAAATCGTCCATATTAATGTGCTCCATATCGTCCTCCAAGCTTTCCTTCCCTTTTTTCTTGTCCATAATCCCTGGTGATGCAGATAATGGGTGACGGACTCCGCAGGCAATACCGTAATGAAGCCAAGCCACCGGTAGCATCTCATCCATAAGTCATATGACTCTGTGCAGCCAAAAAACAGATGTTGTCGCCGATAAATGTACATCAATTGGTGAGTCGTCCAACATTGTGGCATATGCTGTTTGAACAGAGTATCGTTTGGAATCATCACTGTGCCAGATCCACAAATCCTCTTGTCCATGTGTCAAAATGTACCTGTCCAACAAAGAAACCAAATCATGAAATAAAGTAAATTCCATTTCCAATAATTCTCTTCTCCAGTCCTAACGCCACTCCCACAACCCCTCCACCCAGACCCCCATCTGTGCTATGAGAATATCTTTATCACGAGCTAATTGCGCTAATCTAGGAAATGATTCCTTTAAACTCTTATTCCCCACCCACACATCATTCCAAAATCTAGTTCCCATCCCATTCCCAACTTTTCTGATGATCCCTCTTGTAAACCACCCCGTTCGGTCCTGAAATGTACACTTCAAAATGTCTCGCCACCACGGCGAAGGCGGTGTCATTCTCCTCCCCTTCATCTAACAGACTCCAACTAGTAAAACCATATCTAGACCTAAGTACCTTCCACCATAAATTACTGTCATTATTTAAAATCCCCAACCCCATTTCCCCAAAAGCGATTTGTTGAAATGATCCAAATTTCGAAACCCCAACCCCCCCCTTTGACTTTGGTTTGCAGATCTCTGACCATTTGACACAGGCTACTTTCCGGCAACTCTCCCCTCCCCCCATAAGAAAGCAGTCTGAATAGACTGAAATTTGGCTAGAATGTTCTTCGGAGCACGATAAAAAGAAAGGTAGTAGATCGGTAAGGAAGTTAGCACAGCATTGAGCAGAATCAATCGACCTCCCAGCGACAGATTTTAATCTTCCCAAGCCGCCAATCTTTTCCGGTATTTATCAATCACCGGATTCCAAGTAAGTTTATGTTTGGGATTCACTCCAATTGGTATCCCTAAATATATGCAAGGTAATTTACCCACCTTACACTGCAGACAATCTGCTAAGGAGATAATCAAATCCTCGTCCACATTAATCCCCATTAGCTGGCTTTTGTGAAAGTTGATTCGCAGCCCAGAAAGCAATTCAGAATTGCTTAAAATTCCCTTGAAAACCAAGGCATTATCCTTTGTTGCCTCGCCCATAAGCAATGTGTCATCTGCAAATTGGAGGTGTGATATCATTATTCTATCTCTGCCCACAAATAGAGGTGTTATTAACTGGATCTGTATTGCCTTCGCAATCAATCTGCTGAGGGATTCTGCGACAATCACAACCAAAAAAGGAGATAATGGATCTCCTTGCCTCAATCCTCTCTGTAACCTAAATTCCTCTGTTGGGCTCCCATTAATCAAGACCGACGCTGTGGCGCTTGAAATGCACTCCATTATCCATGTTATCCATTTAGTGTCGAAATTCATCAAAGTCATAACATGTTTTAGGAAATTCCAATCCACCGAATCATATGCCTTCTCAAAATCCACTTTGAGAATCATTCCTTTTTTCTTATTCCGTTTCATCTCATCTATCAGTTCGTTTACCACCAAAATCCCATCTAAGATGTGTCTCTGACCAATAAACGCAGACTGAGATTGAGAGATAATCCTATCCAGAACTTTGGTCAGGCGGTTTGCAAGGACCTTCGCTAGAACTTTGTATACGCATCCAATCAGCGCTATCGGTCGGAATTCCTCTAATTTAGTAGGGTTTTCTTTCTTTGGGATAAGCACAATAAATGACGGATTTGACCCCTTAACCAATCTGCCATATCTGTGAAATTGTTGAAAGAAGGTACTGAAATCATCCTTCAATATTTCCCAGAACTGCTTAAAGAATCGAAAATTGAATCCGTCAGGCCCTGGACTTTTTGTGTTGTCACAGTCCCAAACCGCACGTTTGATCTCCTCTGCTGAAAAATTATTTGTGAGTTGAATGTTCTCGTTCGTTGTGATTTGATCGAACTGAACCCCGTTAATAAGTGGTCTCCTCCATTCCCTCCTAGCGAACTGCTTAGAGAAATGATCGTGGACCCCTTCCTTAATTCCCTGTACATCGTCCTTCCAATGACAATTGATATACAATCCCACAATCTCATTTCGCTTCCGCGTCCGATTAACCACTTTATGAAAGAAGCTTGAATTCACATCCCCTTCCCGAATCCATTTTATTCTCGCCTTCTGGTATAATAATGTGTCTTTCATACCTAACTGATTCTGTAACACGCTGACCTCTTTCTGTCGAATCTGGGTCTCTGCTGCCGACAGTTCTCTGGCCTCCGCCAGTTCATCCAACTTGTTAATCACCTCCTTAGTTTCCTCGATCTTACCATCCAGTGAGCCGAACACTTCTTTGTTCCATATTTTGAGGCTCATTTTCAATCTTTTAAATTTTTCTTTGAGGATATATGCACCCCACCCTTGAATCTGATAGCACAGCCACTGTTGTTCCACAAAAGGTTTAAATTGTTCATGATTGAACCAAGGATCGAGACTCCGAAAAGGTTTCGGTCCCCAATCCCTTATATGATTCTTTAGAACAATTGCACAATGATCTGATACCGTTCTTTTGAGACCCCATTGAGTTAGATTAGGCCATTCCCGTAACCAACCATTTGATAACAGAAAACGATCCAAACGGCTCACACGTCCCATCAGGCCTATACCATGTATATTTTCTTCCAATCAAGGGCAGATCCAATAGTCCCGAAGTACTGATAAATGTGTCAAACTTACTCATGCCAAGCGAATTGTGATTCTGAGACCTTCCCCTTCTTTCTGAAGTTTTTCTGACCTCGTTGAAGTCTCCACACAAGCACCACTTTTCCTCTTCTTTCCCCTCCATTTTTGAAAGCAGAACATTCCACATATCCCGTTTGTACTCCAACACCCCCGAAGAATAAATGTTTATGATATGACATTTAATTCTTTCTTCTCCCCAATAACCCTCCACTCCTAGCAATCCGTCTTCTCCCCAACATGATTCCATTTTAAAATTTGCATCATTCCAAATGCATAGAAGACCACCCGCCGAACGTTCTGCCCCTTTGAACGCCCAATTGAAGTTCTTATCACCCCAAATCGCCACACACATCTCCTTTGTGATGAATTCTTTTTTGGTTTCTTGTAGACACAAAAAGTCCACCTTTTCCTTCTTAATCAACTCCCGTATTTCCCTTTTTTCACCCGTCCACCTAATCCTCGTATACTGAAACTGACAATAATCATTGGTTAACCTCGACGTCACCCGGTAATGCACGATTTGTGAGTGCTGACAGATTCCTTTTTTCCATTTCCATCAATTGTTGAATGATTTCTTGTTCATTTCCTTGTCCTATAATCCCCAATTTCTTTCCAATCTCCCAAAGTTGAGTCGCCTTTTTAACCAATTCCGATTCCACCGTACCTGCTTGATCATCTACCGTATTAAGTGTGTCTCCCTTGTTACCGACCTCCAACCTCTTTTTCCTTTGGTACGTGTTCTTAAAGCTCTCCACCCCACCCTAACCGATCCCCATTCCCCATTTCGCTGTAAAAGTTTCACAATTTTCTCCGCATTACTCCCAGACCTCTGTTCGGATTCTGTATTCGAAACAAATGACGAATGGTTCTCTGATTCCGTGTTCATAGCATATGGCGATAGATTCTTGCTGATGCCATTGAATTGCATCTTCCCACAGTCCACCCACGGCACTTCCCTTTCCGGAGAGTCGAAGGTTACAATTTCTTCCCTCCGCCCTTGAAATTGTTGTTTGTTTGAGATTTCATCATCCCATGACTGTGGAATAATCTCATCCGAATAATTCGAGTCTGAGCACGGAGATTCAGGGACCACTTCCTCTTGTTTGGAACGGTTGATCACCCTCTCCACCATGGGCCAATCAATCCCCTCTTCTAACATTCTAATAGAATATATCCGTTCGTCAATGTCAACCTTAGTGACCGTATTGATAAATTCCTTGGATGAGGTAGTGATGAGTAATCTTGCACTATCGAGTTTAGATCTACTCATGGTACCCTCACTTACTTTTTTCAAATTGCCCAACCGGAATACTAGACGGCTAAAAAACCTTTCATTCCACGCATGAAGTGGGATGCCAATGCAGTTTATCCACACGCCACGGTCATGGATTTGCAACTCCTTTTGCCAATGTCGTATGTCTTTGAACCATGTTCCCAACCACTCCCGTTCTTCTTTAATCAAATCCGTTAACTTTTCCTTATTTCAGCATATATCAAAACCTGTGAGCATCCCATTGGAATAATTGTCAATGACCCAAAGCCATTCAATGTGAGATCATGTTGGAGCTCATTCAATGTTTCATAGTCAATTAACGTGCCAATCAGACATCCTTCCAACCATTGCGTTTCCTCCTTTTTCGATTCATAGCATAATCCAGGCCATTTGGGCTTCTCCCTCACCATGGATTCAGTTTGTTTATCCCTGAACTTCGCTGTCAGCGCCTGCACATAGGATTTTCAGAATTGCTTATCCTATTCGGTATATTATAGACTGCAGCAGCACTGGGTTGTGAAGATTGGCGTTCAAATCGACTACGATTTGCCTGAAGTTGGAATTTACCGAACCGGATTCTGTTAAGAGCCTCCTCAATCTTCAGCACGTCCGTAATGCCTCGAAAACGAACGAATCCAAATATTTTCCCTTGACTGGTTCGTTTTTGGGGAATAAATACATCACACACCTGCCCAATTTTTCGAAAAGTTCGGCACATCTCAGTTTGAAACCAGTCATCGGGAAAATTGGTGAAAAAGAATGGCGTGGACATCTCAAAGATGCGCTGCATATGTGCTGGGACTCCTTTAGTAGACCGCCGATGCGGATTCTGGAAGGCAGACGCCTGTCCATGCTGCGCTACTTCCTTACCTTTCAATGGGTTTGGGTATGTGCGCTCACTCTCGAAACGGGTTGGGTAATGGTTAGGGTTTAGGTAGGGTCGATGCTCCAAGAAGGTTCGCTGGGCTTGCCGTGCCGGAAAGATTTGCGATCGGCTGGGAGGGATTTGGGCGGGATAAGATTTGAATTCCTCACCTCTCTTTCTCTCTCTAGACATATTGTTTTTTTCCCATAACATCCTTTACTTGATTTATCTTTTTAATTTATTTAGATGAGTATTTCGTCAGTCTGTTTATGTGGTGATTTGGAATTTGGATGTGTGAAAAATTGATTTGGTTTTTAATGTTTCTTTTTCTTCCTTCTCGTTTTGCCCCTCTGCTCCTATTCATTCTAGCAAATTGGAAATTGTTTCTGCCTATCCTAAATGAAATTCCATATCTGCACTTAAGTTTTGGTCTGTTCATGTAATATCCTCATAGAATGGTGTGCTGTGTGCCAGATATACTCTTCAAAACGCTGCTGCAGCAAAGTTTGCCTGTTAAAGGCTTATTGGTATGTCTATCCGCTACTTTTTATAGAAAGACATTGATCATGTCACTGGCCCAATTTATTTCAGCTATACAGCAAAAATTTCTCAGTGGGCCCCCACATAGTGTAGTTTCTGGAAATTATTTATTATTGTGAAACTTTTTCATGATTCTAATTTGGTGTCATGCTAGAGAGTATTTTCTAAAAATCTCAAAAAAATTTATG
Source organism: Haberlea rhodopensis (assembly GCA_907163345.1). NCBI lineage: Eukaryota > Viridiplantae > Streptophyta > Magnoliopsida > Lamiales > Gesneriaceae > Haberlea > Haberlea rhodopensis. The sequence continues at coordinate 1,848,161 of CAJQUN010000017.1, forward strand.
CAACGCAAACTGAACTTGAGGATTGTTGCAGTGTTCTACAGATGAGATTCTTCTACGGAAAGTGCTGTATGATGCTGTGGTATTGATTGACTATTCATTTTATTTTGGGAGATGGAGTCACTCACCTGACAACCACCCCAAAAAGTTGGCTCTGTTATGGCTGTTAGTTGCTGACGAAGCGATTCGATTTTCTTTGTACGGGATAAGTTCTCAAAGTCTACATATATAACATCTCAAAACTCAACAGTAACACTGTGCAATTTGTTGATTAGGTCTGCAAATGACTTTGCCACTGTAATCTCCTATATTAAGGCTTTTGGTGAATCTCAAATAGTTACCGAAATAATTAAGTGGGCGAAACTTCAAGCTGGAATTGAGGACCCGATTAATAGGCTTGCCATCCCGCATCCTGAAGTTCTCATCGGTGAGTTGCTGCTTTGCTTTCTTCCTTTCACGTACACCTGGACTGTCTTTTTATACCATCATAGATTCATATCATAGTTTTACAAATCATATTTATTAGAGAAATCTGCAGAATCACGATAGAATTAAGCTACTCAGTTTATTTAATATATCAACTCCTATCAACAACATTCTTCATTTCAACGCCATTTCTTTTCCTGATTTTCTATAAGTGGTGTAACTGTGACTGATCTTGATTGTAGAGTGGCTAATGATTCTTGAAGGATATGGTATCACAATATTTGATGAAGAGTCATTGGTCCTTGCCAACGAATCAATGTTAAAGCCAAGAGTAACCTTTTCGCCTAAATTTATCAACCTCTTTTCCTATGCTGGTGATGTAAACGAGGGTCAAGAAATTGGTGGTGTCATTGCTTCCAATGAAAATTATGTCAACGAGGGTGAAGTTGGTAATGTCTCCACTTCCAATAAAGTTACCGTCAATGAGGGTCCAGAAATTGGTGATGCATTCGGTTCCAATGAAGTTGATGCCAACAACAGTCTAGAAATTGGTGATGTATTCACTTCCGAAGATGTTCATGTCAATGAAGGTCGAGGAATGGGTGATGTCTTAGGTTCCAGCGAAGTTAACGTCTATGAAGGTCCAGAAATTGCTGATCCCTCATGCAATGCTCATATCTTTGCAAGTGCGGAGGCTGAAAGCAGTAAAAAACGCAAAGAGGCATTTCTTAATAATGTAAACGATCCACAACTCAAGCATGCCAAGCATGGTGACAGCCCTGGAAGTTTTCCTGCAGGTGATGACTTTACTTGCGTTACTTCTGATGATGACATGGATGAAGCATGAAATTAGTATGAGTATGAAACAATGTGGACCTTTTAGTTGCAATTATTGAACTTCCCTCTGGCTGTATTTTCTGCATAGTTGATCTTCGCCCGTTGTATAATCGCGATGACAGATGTCTAAAACAAAGTGAATGTCTAGACTGCTGAATGGAACTATTTTATGAGTACTAGGATTGTATTGCCTTCTTATTATCCGTTCTTATTATCCGTGGTTTATGCTCTATATGTTGCTTTACAGTTTTAGACATCAAGGTGAAAATTTTAGAGTATATTAATTTTGGTACTGTGCTTGGAAAGTTGATTTTGCTATAATGGAATTTGAAATCTGCACTTGATTTTTTATTACCTTTTCTTTTACGGATAAAATTGTAATCCAAACATGAATTATATTTATGAGAGATACTCCTCCTTAATTTCAATCACACGAGGATTCTAAAAAAAAAACATAGGATTTTAAAAGATTATTGATTTTATGTATTGATTTTTGGTTTTTTTTTTTTTTTTTGGATTTTTACAGTGGTATTAAATGTTATTTACCCCTCATAATTGGCCGGCCACTTTATAACAATTTCAGAAAATAAAAAAAAAAGTAGAAATGTCAATTAATAGTATTAAGGGTTTCCACCATGGCCTAAGCCACTCTTGAATTAAAGTGAGCTCTAATTCCAAGTAATATTTCAGCAGAAAATTTTATTTAGTATTAATTTGCAGAAAATCTTATTTTTTAGTTTATGTGAGGACCCGTTTCTAATGTGGTGTTTAATCATCTTTAATATAAGGTGATGACCGAAAATTGTTTGCCAAAATATGTATTTTTGATGTATTTTTATCTTGGTTAAAAATAAGGTGTTGTGATCCGGAACACCTCAATTCGAATTCTCAGTTTTTAACCACTTGGGTTGGCTTAATCATCTTTAAACCTGATTAATTAGCATCGAGGCCTTACACTTAACCCTCTAAATCATCGTAGCGCTCTAGTCTTACCTAATCCCTCCAGCCCCAGGTAATATTGAACTCCGCTCCTGGTTCCATTAGAAGTTAGATGCAAGTTTGCTCAAGTACTTGAAGGGTAATAATAATATATTAGTTAAGTAATTACACACACACATATATATATATATATATATATATATATATATATATTTTACTTATATCAAACCGGGAAGTGCAACACACGAGGTTATGATAGAGTCTTATATTCTTAGAATTGGTTGAAATAAGTTCAAAGAATGGGACCGGACATTGCATATGTTGTAGGTGAAGTGGAACCATTAGCATAGATAGAGGAGTTCATGATCCCAGTATTAGGGCTGAAGTTGTCTTAGGCATCCCTACCAATGAATACTTCTTCCAAACTGTTGGGGTCGTTCCTCCGGATGTTGTTCTCCCGGTGTGAAACCAGTTGGAAGGGGCATTTGATTTGGTTATGCCTTTTGAACTCACAAATGCCCGGATTTTGTAACCATCCTACAGATTAGTTGGGTGGGTGCCTTGCGCGCAAATTCTCATTGGAACTCGGTTATTTTTAACAGCGATGGCTATTCATTTAAGTCTTCGGGTCTGCCACTCGTTGGGCGACGCCTTCTTTTCTATGAACAGCCCACCATATATATATATATGTATATGTATATATATATATATATATCCAAAAATTTAAGTGAAATTCCATGAATGGTCAACAACCACACATCGATCCTCGCGTGCAACGAATTGTTTATACTTTGCATCCTATACAATTATGAAGACGGCTACGGATATCAATACTAAAGCGGGATTGACGATCTCGACGAGTGGAGATCCGATTAGTTCTTATTTCCTTTGGTTTGGTTAATGCTTTCGAGAATAATTTTTATTTATTTAGTGGGCTTTGATGAAGAAAAAGTTCTTATCAAGTATGTCAATATAATCAAGGACATATACGACAGAGTAGCATCCAATATGAGAACGTGTAGTGGGGTGACAAGTGAGTTCTCGATCACTATTGGATTGCACCAAGGGTCTGCGCTGAGTCCGTTCCTGTTCGCCCTGGTGATATATGAGATAACAAAAGACATACATACTGAATTGCCTTGGACCACGCTTTTCGCTGACGATGTTGTGTTAATCGACGAGACCAGAGTAGGTGTGGATTCAGGCGGGCTGGTTGAAATAGAGAAACGCCACCGAAATTCTATACGAACGTAATATCCTGCTGAAATTGAAGGGAAATAATTACAGAACCACCGTTAGGCATGCCATGTTGTATGTGACGGAATGCTGGGCACCCAAGAGGAATCACATTCAAAGGATGAGTGTGGCAGAGATGCGTATGCTTCGTTGGATGTGCGGTAAGACCAGAAGAGAAAATAAGGAATGAATATATTCGAGTTGAAGTAGGTGTAGCTTGTATAGAAGAAAAGATGCAAGAAAGTCGTTTACGTTGGTTTGGTCAAGTACGACGTAGGCCCCCAACAATGTGCATGGATTTCGGCAATCACGATAGGGAGAGAACAACCGAAGAAGAAATGACTCGAAGTTATACGCAAAGACTTGGAGTTCATGAGGATTGAAGATGATAGTCTGGCCGATGAAAGCGCTTAGAGAAGACTGACGCACGTGTTCGGCCCAATATATGTTAATTGAAGTAATATGTATTTGATGTTAGTATGAGTGGTACACATTTATTTATACGCTTCTTGCATTTGGTAAGAATATTTTGTTGCTTTTACATGGTTTTAGAATTTTAAAAATGTGAATTTTAGTATTTTGTAATATAGTATATATATGATATATTTAAAAATATACAGGCGTATCTCAGCCGTGTCGTATCCTGAATTTTTTTGAAAATCCGTGTCGCAATGTCCGTGTCAGTGTCGCTGTGTCAGTGTACGTGCATCATAGAATAAAACAAAGACCCCAATCTATATATATATATATATATATATAAACAAAGACCTCAACTAAAAATAATAATTAAGAGACAACTACCTCGTGATAGTATAGGTTTGCCTGGTACCAGAAAAAGTTCTAATAGAATATACTAGTGTAGGTTTGCCCTGGTATTCTATTGTGTGCCTGATTTAATTTATGTATGACAAAATTAATTAAATTGTACCTTTAAGTATCTTGGAATACAAAATATACATTCAAGACATAGAGATGCTTATTTAAGAAAATAAAAATTAATATCTATACCATAATGAGAGATAATGGTATAGAAAAATACATGGTATACAAATACTGTCTGATAATAATTATATAAATTTCTGTTTTAATTATTTAATAATCAACCATTAAATTCATGCTTTTCGTTACAAGGAAGTGTAAATTCTAATAAAATTTAGAATTTAGCAAACTTAAAATCACATTCTTAAAGCAACACATATTTTCTCGGGAAATTCTTACATGGACTCGGTGTTTCATACGTCAACATACACAAATACATAACAAGAATTTTCCTATTTTCTCACTAAAGATAAATAAAATCACATAGTGTTATTGTATTTTACTATATACATTCTTCTAGACTTCATATCACTTTTATCGATATGGACAAAAGGAGGAAAGGTCTAGAAGTCAAGAATCTCAACCAATCATTTATTAAAGCATTAAATCTCCATATAACAAAACCAAGAGTAGAACTTCTTCCACGTTCGGCTCCAAGAAAAAAAAAGATTAAGAACAACAAGAAATAGGAAAAAACAAAAAGCTTAATAACCACAACTTATGCATGAACAAAGATGCCATTTTTAGCTACTAAAAAACAAATCTTGACCATTCTTGCTTGCAGAACCATTAATAATACTATTATTAGCATTATTGTTATTATTATTCTAACAATATTATTATTTTCATACCTTCAATCTTTATAGCTTCAACATCTAATTCTGACCAACAAATCTGATGAAGTCTGGAGGAAATGAATCATTTTGTTACTCCAAGAACCGCCAACAAAGTTCATTGATTTCCATGCAACGACGCCATCACCACAACTCGTAGCTTCTGAAGATTAAGTTTCACGACAGTATCGGTAAACATCTTTGTATCATCCGCGGTATTCCCTTCCGGTATATCCACAATATAAGATTCAAGAACAATTGAGTAAACTTTCCCATCTTTCTTGAATTCATTCACCGAAGTGACCGATCGGTAATTATTCAAGCGATGCTCACCACCCACAACGCGGAAGCTCAGTAGACGCTTCTCATCATCAATAATTTCGAGTCTTTCAGTGCTTGTTGATGCGGGGATGCCCGAAACCACAGTCACTTCGCGTATACTGCCGACCCCTCCATCACCAATGAGACGGCAGCTCTCGATGAAGTTCTTGTAACGCTGTGGTTTCTCAAAGCAACGTATAAAGGGCCACACCGTATCGGCTGGCGCATCAATTCGTTGCGTAAGGAGAGAAGTGCATGTGTTGGGAATTTCGTCGAACAAGTGGTTGGCTCTGATAACTGGATCGAGTACCACACTTTCTTCATCCGTGAGGCCTTGTGGGATTTTGCTATTGTCCATTAATGGGGAATATTTGGTTCGGGGTGTAAATTTTTGAGCGGATTTTGGGTTCAAGAAAGTGAATAAACTTCAGGAATTTGTTTCAAGAAATAAAAGAAGGGTTTGGACTTTGTATAGGGAACTTCTGGAAAATTTATTTACTTGGAAAAAAGTTGGGATCTGACAATCTTCACGAGAATCTCTGTTTCGTCGAAAGTATAAAAATGTGTGGATTCTAAATAATATATAAAACTCATATAATACTATATAATATATACAAAAAAATTCTTCTAACACATGGAGTGGAAATTTAATGGTCGTATATCTCGATATCCTGGTGTTGTAACACTCCATGTCCAAAATGTATCAACGAATGATAAATTTCGTAACCTAGTTACGTTATCAAAAATGGTAGGGAGATTGAATGCGATATTTACCACAAAATGCAGGCGGCTTGGTTGAACGAAGAAACGTCACTGAAGTTCTAGCGATGAAAATGGAGTTTTATAGGACTGTCATCAGACCTGCAAGACGGATTGTTGGGCACCCAAGAGAAATTACCTCCAAAAGCTGAGTGGCGGAGATGCAATGCTCTGTTGGATGTGTGTAAGACTAGAAGGGATAAAATAAGGAACGTAGACAGTCGAGCTGAAGTATATGTGGCTTGTATATGAGATAAGATGCAATACGTTGGTTTGGTCACCTACGACATAGGGCTAGGAATGAACATGTTCGTCTAGTAGAGTATATGGATTTCAGCCATTTCGCGATAACAATGGGACGACTGAAGAAGATATGAATCAGAGTTATATACAAAGATTTGGAGTCCACTTGAATCAACTGGAATATCTGACTGAAAGAAGCTATTGGTGACATATGTGCATGATCGAACTTGATTCCTTCAATGGTTCATGTAGCATACTTCAATTCATTAAGATGAAAGACTTAGTTGGTGTATTTCTTCTAATATATCATCTATTACTGACATGGTATATATTTGATACATTAACTATATGTTGAAGTGCAATAATTGTTCATGCTTGAAGAGCGATCAAAGCTTGGCATTTGGGCTACTACGGTTTAAAATATTAGAGTTGTACTGTTACCACAAACTATAACTTTTGGTAAAGCGGCAAACGTTTGATCCTACAATTGGTAGCAGAGTCAATGTCACATGTTCGATTACCACGAGTTGCAATGTAGTGCAATTATGGGAGGAAGATTGTTGGCGTGCAATAATTGTCCCTGCTTGGAGAGAGCGATCGAAGCGTGGTGCTTAAGCCGCTATACGGTTTAAAATATTAGAGTCGCACTGTTACTACCAACTATAGCTTTTGTTAAAGTGACAATCGTTTGATTCTAAACGATGAGATTGAAGAGTTAACATTTCATAATTCTTTTAAGCATCCCATGGATTTGCAAGAGTGAGAAAAATGAGTGCAACCAAATGTAGCAAAAATTCGAAAAAACAACAAATTTGCTCAAGAAAGTGACGAAAAGTTTGGTACTATTTGTCACAAAAGTGTTCAATGAATCACTAATTAGTTGTAGAATTTTCGATATGAGTATTTTTTATTCAATTAATTATTTATCTTTGTGGGCAAAATTTTATCTTCTCCCTGAGATGTTCAAAGAACTTCATCTTAATACGTATACTTGTGCATACACAAAGATATTGAATTCACCGTAGTCTATGTGAATGTGGTATGCCGATATATATGTGGATGTAATATATACTTTGTTGACTGAATAACTCTAGACTGTAGGTGGAGCTAAGTGTAAGATTTATAGGAATTTCTCTAGTTACTCGTGGGGGTTGGTGACACTTTGAAACATCCAAATTGTTCGTACAATACCAAGATTGACGGTTCTTGCAGATACTATCAGTTTGCATGTAAAAGATCGTGATATGATATTGTTGGCCATTGATCACTATCCATTCGAGTATACCAAAATAGATTTTTTTTATCAACCTATTTATGGGAGGGAACTCGAACTTAAGTCTATACAAGGATAATAGTGTGATAAATTATTAGGTCACGGCCCTGGTTGTCACGAAAATAGGCTTTTGATCATTAATAATTAGAGGGGTTCAATTGATTGATGGAGGGGAGGGGATTCAAGAAACCAATTTATATTTAGTTAATTTAATTGGTTTGTATGACAATTATTAAATGGATTTGGGATCTTTTTCTATGTTGTAGATCTGACTACGATTCAGAATCGTCAGTTCAACGGTTCAAAAAAAAATCGATTCTTAACATTAACTTTCCTTAACGGTTTTGATTATGATTCATTAACGGCCTGTTACGATTAGGTTTTGGGTCTGCCTATGATTATGGTTATATAACGGTTACGGTTTGACTCTTATTTTTTTAAAAAAACTTAAAAATATTAATTTGAAAAAAAAGTGTAAAAAGTATTGAATGTGTTTTCCCTAATGGATTAATTATAAAATAATGTGAAATAAATTCAAGCTCAAATAATCAAAATGTGTAAGATATATTAATATATATTAACACTCTATTTAGATCAACAATGCTCTTATAGCTTAGTAGTGGGTACTAATTATTCAAGTTGGAGGTCATGAGTTTAAATCTGCACCATAACATATGTTTTTAATTTAAAAATGTAAAAAAGAATTAAAATTAATCATTGAACCTCTAGTTAACCGGCGCTTCATATTAGAATATTATGACCCTTAACCGACTCGTCTATAGACGAGCTGGTTATTGGTCTGACCCGTCAAACCGTTTACCCGGACCGATTCAGGATCATTTACCTTGGTGCGTTATACTCTTTTGAGATGAATGGGGAATATTTGAAGGGCAAATTCAGTTTAAATCTCAAAGCCAAACTAAAATTGAGCATCAGTCCCTATGTAAGAGAACTTTTGATGTCAGTCCTCATGCCATAAATTTCATTCGTTCTAACTCCCTATTTGCCTAAAAATACTAAAATATACTAGCTTTCTCACATGTCTTGCACATGAATTTCTTCCCAAATTTAACAAATATAATTTTAATAAAAATATGAAAATAACCTAAACATCTTATGTATGAGCCTTTTAGTACTTTTTATTTTGAACTATTATTAATACTATTTCTCTTGCAATTATTAAATCATGTCTTATTACTTCTTATTAATTTTATTATCCATATTATGCATTGCTAATTATTTATTATTCTTGTTACCACTCATATTTACTTTTTAATTTTTAAGTTTATTTCTTATTATTTATTATTCATCATATTATTAACATTTATGGGAAAACTAAAAAAAAATCCCTACAGTGAAAAATAAATGTGGAATCAGTCATCACGTGAGACAAACATGATTCAAACTCCCTACAGTAGGTATGAAACCATACAATTTTGGTACAAGTTACACATGAAATTGGTATGAAATCTATACAATTTTGGTACAGGTTACACATGAATTGGTATGAAATCTATACTATTTTCGGTACTTATTACAGGTGAAGTTAGTATGAAAGCTATACAATTTTGGCACTAGTTACACATGAAGTTGATATAAAACCTATACAATTTTAGTACTAGTTACATATGAAATTAGTATGAAACATATACTATTTTGGTACTTATTACACGTGAAGTTTGAATAAAACCTATACAATGTACTAAGTATACATAAAATTGGTATGAAACATATACAACTTCGATACTAAGTATACATAAAATTGGTATGAAACCTATTAAAAAATGGTACTTGTTACACGTGAACTTGGTATGAAGCCTGTACAATTTTGGTACCAAGTATACATAAAATTGGTAAGAAACCTATATAACTTCCGTACCAAGTACACATAAAATTGGTATGAAATCTATAAAATTTTGGTACTTATTACACATGAAATTGGTATGAAACCTATACAAATTTGGTACGAATTACCCATGAAATTGGTATGAAATTTTTACAATTTAGGTACTGGTTACACGTGACATTGGTATGAACCTATACAATTTTGGTACTAGCTACAAATGAAATTGGTATGAAACATACGCAATTTCGGTACTAAGTGTACATAAAATATGTATGAATCATATACAATTTCAGTACTTATTACACATGAAATTGGTATGAAAACTATACAATTTGGTACTTATTACACTTAAAGTTCGTATGAAATATATACAATTTTGGTACTAGTTACATATAAAATTGGTATAAATCATATAGAATTTTGGTACTAGTTACACATTAAATTGGTGAAATCTATACAAATTCGAGACAAGTATATATAAAATATGTATGAATCCTATACAATTTTGGTACATATTACAAATAAAATTGGTAAAAAAACTATACAATTTTGGTATTTATTACACGTGAAGTTAGTATCAAATATATACAATTTTGGTATTAGTTATACATGAAATTGGTATGAATCCTATACAGTTTTGGTATTAGTTACACATGAAATTTGTAAGAAACATATACTATTTTCGATACTTACACGTGCAGTTGATATGAAACATATAAAATTTTGGTACTAGTTACACATGAAGTTGATATGAAACCTATACAATTTTGGTACTAGTTAAACATGAAATTGGTATGAAACCTAGAATATAATCGGTACTCATTACACGTGAAGTTGATATGAAACCTAGGTACTAAGTATACATAAAATTGGTATGAACTATGAAAACTGTTGGGTTTGGAAACCCGAATAATCTTGGTTTTGATGTTAACAAAACTTGTTATTGTGTTGCTAACATATTTCATCAAGTGTGCAGTTCATAGATCATAATTAAGAGCTTGATGAATTACAAAGAAGTAGCTTGAAAATATCAAGCTGGACCAAGACTGAAATCTTGGCAGAGCGGATTGTTTTGATCATATCTCATAGCTCGGATATCGAAATGGCGTGATTCCAAAGAGGTTGAACAGCCAACTCAAAATACTAAAAGTCATATTTCACAAAAGATCGGCTAGTTCGAATGTTATCAAGGAGAATAGGCGCCTGCAAGATCGAGCTGTACCCCGAAGAAATAACAAGCTGTTACGGCAAGCAACTGTCAGTATGTTGGGCATAACTCTTAGCTCGCTTATCGGAACTAGACGATTCAGTATGGGTTGGAAAGCTAAGACAAAGATCTACAAGTCATTGTTGAAAGTCAAAGACTGAATCGGACGTTAAAATGCCCAAAAAGCTTCTGCAAGTCACACCATGTGCTGCTGCATCCAGCAGGACCATCACCTCGTATTTCGAGCATAACTCTCTCATACAAACTCGAAATCGAGTGATTCTTGATTCTGTGGAAAGCTAAGAGAAAGGGATACAACTTTCATGTAGATCCCTTTTCCCAGAAATCAAAGAATCAAGAGCTACAAGCAACAGATCTGAAGAGCAAGTTTATCAATATGTTTTGTATCAAGCTGATTGTTCAGACTGATCCGGCAAGACTGATCTGCCCAGACTGATCCGGCCAGACTGAACTGTCCAAGCTGATCCGGCCAGACTGATCTAATACTGATCCGGTCAGTCCGGTCCGAAATACAAAGAGACCAGAAACCAGAATATGACTGTTGCAATCTCGGGAATGATGCAGAACCCTTTCCAACGGGCATATTCTTCTGTCTAACGTATATATCATTGTTTGGGGCTATATATACAAGTCTTGGAAGCTCAAATAAGGTGATTGAAGATCAATCCAAGCAAGATCAAAGCAAACCAACTTGGGATTCAAAATGGGCAACTTACAATAAGAAAACAGCTTGAAAGAGAGCAAGCCCAGATTTTAGGCATCACTTACCCTGCTATATTAGATCTAGTTAGAGATCATTTGTGCCATATATATTCACTATATTCATTGTATTTGAGAGCTTAATAGATGAGTGAATATCATTGTAACGGTTGATTATTCATCACAACCGATTGAGAGATCTTTGTATGTGAGACAATAAAGAACATACATAGTTGAGTTGCTAGAAGTTCTAGTTGGATGGGGCATTCCCAACTGGATCGGGTTTGTACAACGAGATTGTATAAATCAAAGTCCTCTAGTGGAATCCTTCCATGAGATGGAAGAAGGGGAGACGTAGAAAGATTACACCACCTTCGAATTTCCATAAACAAATGCTTGTTTATTTACTTTACTTGCATATCTTTAAAATATCTTTAAAATGGTTAATCGGTTATAGAGCGAGTTATGCCGAGTGTTCGGTTTTGTAACCGAACTCGATATAATCTCTCGGTGCAATTATTTCAAGAACACGAGCTATTGAAGCTCAAGTTGGTTGAACTCGGGTGTGGACTGGCCACCCAACCTGATCGATCCTGACAAGTGGTATCAGAGCAGGTTGTTCTTGGAAAGTATTTTAACCGATTTTTTAGCGGATATTTTTTAAAATCATTTTCAAAATTTTCTCATGAGCATGAAATATTTTCAAGGCATATTTTTTTCAAAATATGGTGTATGAAAATTTTTAGCATAAAAATCAATTTCATTGCATTCATTTTGCACGAAAATAATTTTAAAATCTATTTTAAATGTTCAAATTCTCGTTCAATATGTTCTAAACTCATTTTAAGTTTAAAATTTTTATTTTGAGATTTTATCTAACAATTTTCGAAGCATTTTAGTCTTCTGGCAGCTTGCAGCGACTTTGGGATAATTGACATAACTTCTTGCTCGGATGTTCAAATGACAAACCGTTTTTTGCGTTGCAAACTAGACTCATAGAGGATCGTAACGGTATAGGTCTTGCAGCGTAATTCTTCCCAAGGAGATACAATTTATTCTGCAAAGTTGGACTAAGTGTGCTGCCACCGCAGAAAGATGAAATGGACATTGATGAGTTTTGTCAAGAAATTCAAATTTGTTGCCAAGTATGCTTCATCCATCATCAAAAGAGGTTATATTTGTTAAAAAATTTAATGTGCATTGCACTTTTTTTTAATTTATTTTAGCCTACCCCATTTGCCTCTCACTTGCTCAAATTTTCAAACCTTTTAAAATTAAGGAAGTGAGTTTAATCTCAATCCTTGATGGAGAGTAAATTTTATTTGTCTTCCTTTTTGATTCACACAAAAAGGGGGAGAAATATGTTGTTTAAAAAATATGATTTTTTCTTGTTATGCAACATTGTGCTTTAATATTCATGTTTTTATTCAAGTTTTGTGATCATCAAAAAAGGGGAGATTTTTGGGTTTTGGAAACCCGAATAATCTTGGTTTTGATGTTAACAAAACTTGTTATTGTGTTGATAACATATTTCATCAAGTGTGCAGTTCATAGATCATAATTAAGAGCTTGATGAATTACAAAGAAGTAGCTTGAAAATATCAAGATGGACCAAGACTGAAATCATGGCAGAGCGGATTGTTTCGATCATATCTCATAGCTCGGATATCGAAATGGCGTGCTTCGAAAGAGGTTGAACAGCCAACTCAAAATACTAAAAGTCATATTTCACAACAGATCGGCTAGTTCGAATGTTATCAAGGAGAAAAGACGCCTACAAGATCGAGCTGTACCGCGAAGAAACAGCAAGCTGTTACAACAAGAAACTGTCAGTATGTTGGGCATAACTCTGAGCTCGCTTATCGGAACGAGACGATTCAGTATGAGTTGGAAAGCTAAGACAAATATCTACAAGTTATCTTTGAAAGTCAAAGACTGAGTCGGATGCTAAAACGGCCAAAAAGCTTCTGCAAGTCACGCCATGTGCTTCTGCATCCAGCAACATACAGCAGGACCATCGCCTCGTATTTCAAGCATTACTCTCTCATACAAACTCAAAATCGAGCGATTCTTGATTCCGTGGAAAGCTGTAGATCACTTTGCCCAGAAATCAAAGAATCAAGAGCTACACGCAACAGATCAGAAGAGCAAGTTTATCAATCTGTTTTGTATCAAGCTGATTGTCCAGACTGATCCGGCAAGACTGATCCGGCCAGACTGATATGCCCAAGCTGATCCGGCCACACTGATCTGTCCAAGCTGATCCGGCCAGACTGATCTGTACAAGACTGATCCGGCCAGTCCGGTTCGAAATACAAATAACCCAGAAACCACAATATGATCGTTGCAAGCTCGGGAATGGTGCAAAACCTTTTCCAACGGGCATATTATTTTGTCTAACGTATATATAATTATTTGGGGCTATATATACAAGTCTTGGAAGCTCAAATAAGGTGATTGAAGATCAATCTAAGCAAGATCAAAGCAAACCAACTTGGGATTCAAAATGGGCAACTTACAAGAAGAAAACAGCTTGAAAGAGAGCAAGCCCAGATTTTAGGCACCACTTACCTTGATATATCAGATCTAGTTAGAGATCATTTGTGCCATATATATTCACTATATTCATTATATTTGAGAGCTTAATAGATGAGTGAATATCATTGTAACTGTTGATGATTCATCACAACCGATGAGAGATATTTGTATGTGAGACCTTAAATAACATACATAGTTGAGTTGCTATGAGTTCTAGTTGGATGAGGCATTCCCAACTGGATCGAGTTTGTACAACGGGATTGTATAAATCAAAGTCTTCTAGTGGAATCCTCACATGAGGTGGAAGAAGGGGAGACGTAGAAGGATTACACCACCTTCGAACTTCCATAAACAAATGCTTGTTTATTTACTTTACATGCATATCTTTAAAATGTCATTCAAATGGTTAATCGGTTATAGAGCGGGTTATGCCGAGTGTCTTCCACTCGGTTTTGTAACCGAACTCGATATAATCTCTCGGTGTAATTATTTCAAGAACACGAGCTATTGAAGCTCAAGTTGGTTGAACTCGGGTGTGGACTGGCCACCCACCCCGATCGATCCTGACAAAAACTATGAAATTTTAGTACTATTAAACATAAACAATTTTGGTACTAGTTACATTTGAAATTAGTATTAATCATGTACAACTTTGGTAATAATTACCCATGATATTAGTATCAAACATATATAATTTAGGTACTAGTTACACAATATTGGTATTAAAACTATACAATTTGGGTATTAATTACATATGAAATTAGTATTAAACATATATAATTTTGGTAATAGTTACAATTTAAATTGGTATTACAATTTTCGTAGTAGTTACACATAAAATTGGTATCAAACTTATATAATTTTGATACTAGTTATACATGAATTTTGTATTAAAACTATACAATTTTGGCACTAGTTACACATAAAATTGATATTAAACATGTATCATCTTGGTACTACTTACACATGAAATTGGTATTAAATCTTTACAATTTTGGTACTAGTTATACATGAAATTGATATTAAACTTATACAATTTTGGTACTAGTTGTACATGAAATTGATATTAAACGTATACAATTTCGGTACTAATTACACATCAATATTGATGTTAAACTTATATATCGAAGAAACAAACAATATCAATTTCAAACAACAATAACAACATTTCTTTATAATTTTCTATATTAATGTTAATCTTCTATATTGAATAAACAAAAATATCAATTTTAAATAACATCGATTTCAAACTTTACAAACAATATTTGTTTGTTCTGGTACTAGTTACACATGAAATTTGTATGAAACATATACTATTTTCGGTACTTATATTACACGTGAAGTTGGTCCGAAATATATACTAGTTATACATGAGATTGTATTAATCCTATACGATTTTGGTATTAGTTACACGTGAAATTAGTATCAAACCTATAATCTAGGTACTAGCTATAATTGAAATTTGTCCTAAACTTATATACTCTGGTCCTAGTTACATATGATACGAATTAATACAAATTATATGCTTGTCTCTGAGCATATATATATATATATATATATATATATATATATATATATATATATATAAGTTGTATAAATGTCATTAACATTACTCTATTCAATTGGGCATTGAATGCAATGAGTTTAAGAGTAAACGTGCATGATCATTCGAGAATATGATTAGTGCATTATAAGGGATTATGTCGAATCGTGCATTATTTGTGATTTCTTATTTTAATGTGTTTCTATTAAATGTATGATGGTTGAGTCGTCATATTTATTTAAAATCTATCACGGGGTATAGGGGGTTTTGAATAGGACCTTATGAATTTGCATCGTTGGAAATTTATATAGTCGACAGGCGTATAACTCCAACGAATCATTGTGCTATGAATGATTATTTCTATTTAACACTCGGAAGAGGTAATAGACATATGATTCTTTGGCTAATAAAGTGAAGAACACAACATAGTGCATATTTGGGTGAAGTCGACCTCTAGAATCCTTTCTAATTGATTTTCTCAAAATTAAGAGTTTAAATTTTAATAGAGGTGTATTATAGTCATTTTATTAAGATAGAGAGTTAGAACAAAATTTGAGTTACAATAGGGATTTGGAATTAAGTTTTTCTGATATGATGATTGATTCCACAATTATGTTTGATTATGAGGATTTTTTTTTTAGTTTTTCATATTTAATAAAAGATGTAAACAAAAAAACTTATATTAAATAGTTAATCTATATTATATATAGAGATATACTTCTTGGCTAGCATATATTATTGATTTTTATTAAAATGCACAATTTGTATTTATATATAAAACAATTGTTTAAATTAATATGAACTATTGATTATGAAAAAAAAATCCAGTTATAACATATAAGTCAAATTGAATTTAAGATTTTTTTAGGGTGAATTACATTTTGAGCAATCTACTTTGAACTATTATGAATTTTTCTATATAGTTTAAAAAATAATATATAAATCATCTAATATATATTTTTATGTCAAATTATAGAAGAATATTGTAATATTTTATACATATGTTACAAACTAGAGGAGAATGAGTAATGCTGTTATTCTGTAAGGATTCATCCTTTATTTTTCAAACTAAAGGTCAAAAGTTGTACTATAGTTAGAAGGGTGACTTCTGTTATTTTTTTTATATATATAAAAATAAATCAAATTGTTAATATTTAGTAACTATAAGCCGTTTCCAAGCCAGGGAACCGGAAATTACGATCCAGTAATAAGACGAAAAAGAAAAGCAAGAAAGGTATGAGAACAACCACCGCAAGAATTTCAATTCCTTGCATTCTTCCTTCATCCTCATTTCAACTTCTGTTGATATAATTCAATTTGATAAAACCCAATCTTCGTGCCTGGAGAATGGCAAAAATGGAAGAAGCAAAGGGAGCTACAGAGCTGAAGAAAGAGCTGCAAAGATTGGTGGAAGCCATTGTAGAAGAAGATGAGAGTGATGATTATTACAGTTTGGAGGTTACTGATTATGCGATTCAAACATTATCTGCACTTAGAAATTTAAAGTTAGATAAACCCCAAGAGTCTGTGAAAGTGAAGGGTCTTTATGATTTGAGTGAGGATTGTGAAGGGGCACCTACTGAATTCAGGTGTCCGATTTCTGGGCTTCTCTTCAAAGACCCTGTTGTTCTAGCCACTGGTCAGGTTGGATCGCCTTGAATATTTTTATTCAAAGTCATCTTTCAATGTCAATTCATTTTATTATGAAATCAAGAATTTGCTTGTTATATCAATTACGTCTTGAATTCTTTAATATGGCCTTGCAGTTGAGTAAATATGATTTAATTATGGGTTAGTTGAGGATTAGTTTTATTTTACTGGAAAGAAAGTCATATGACTCAAGTTTATGGGATATATTATGATTGGAAACTGTATTTGAGTCCAACTTTCTTGGATTGACGAATGGATTTCAATCTACAATATCAAAAGCTTTTCTTGATGCAGCTTTGAATTTTAGTATTTGAAATCTGTTTGTCTGTGCCCATTATTGAATTTTATTATACCATATTGTTCTATGCGTTCTTGATGAATGATGATACATGATGAAATTTTGGGTTGAAATCTTGCAGACATACGATCAGCCATTTATCCAGACATGGCTGAAAGATGGCAATCAGACGTGCCCTCGGACGGATCAGTTACTGCCTCATACTGTTCTTATACCGAATCTCTCAATCAAGAGTATGGTTGTGAAATGGTGCAAGTTGCATAACTTTGAGGTGCCATGTATAAAAATTGATAATGATCAAGAAATGCAGCACACAAAAACTCGGATCATCTGGTTAAACTTCTCGAAAAGTTGTCATCGTCTTCTCTTTCTGATGCCAAGAGCACAGCAAAAGAACTCCGAATGCTCACAAACAGATTCCCATCTTTCAAAGCTCTTTTTGCCGATGTCTCATTCGCCATTCCTCGGTTATTCAATCCAATCTTACTCGAGGGGGTATATTCTGATGATGATCTTCAAGAAGATTTTGTTGCGATGATTTTGAATATATCCATTCATGACATCAATGTCATGAATATGGTATCTGAAATTCCATCAGCAGTCTCTCTAGTAATCGAGTCTTTAAAAGGCAAAAGGGTTGAAATTAGAAGCCATGCTGCTGCAGTACTTTCTGCATTATCAGCCCTTGACTCAAAAAAACACGAGTTGGGAAAATCGGACATTGTTAAGCTCTTAATCGATCTTCTTGAAGAAGGGCATCCACTGGTTTTAAAGGATGCAGCTTTAGCTCTGCAAAATATTTGTACTGTTGTTGAGAATCGGGAGAAAGCTATTTCTGAAGGGGCGATTGCTGTTTTAATGCGCAAGATTATAGGTTTTATACTAATCGATGAAACATTGACGATTCTTGCTATGCTTTCTAGTCATCACAAGGCTATCGAAGAGATGGAAGAGCATGGTGGGATATTCCTCTTTTTCAATATACTTAAGGAGAACACCAATGAACATAACAAGGAAATTTGTGTCGCTATCCTTTACACGATGTGTTATAGTGATAGAAGAAAGTTAAGGGAGATTAGGAAGGTCGAGAATGCATGTGAAACTCTCACTCAGGTTGCACGAACAGGAACTTCGAGGGCCAAGAGGAAAGCAAATGGGATTCTTGAAAGGATGAATAAGTTTGCATTTGTGTCTCATACTACCTAGATTAGATGTAAATCTTCAATTTCTTGTGAATGGGATTCTTGAAAGGATGAATAGGTGTGCTTTTGTGTCGCATACTACCTAGATTAGATGTAAATCTTCAACTTCTTGCAAAGAAACTTTTACTCGATCATCCACTGTATCTTAAAGGCTTGTTTGTTGATTTCATTCTGAATACTGTTGTGATAACTAGATTGATGGTTATTATCAGTATATAAATTCAATCACCACCACTGGTGGAGCCATACCTTTGTCTTTTGAGGGCTATAACACCCCATTCGTTAATATTCTGGCTCAGCCACTGGTTTTTGCATCCAAGAATCATTAACAAGAGGCCTGTGTAACTTAGAAAAGACCAAATTGTTTGACCAAGTATAAAATAACAACCAAGGAATTCAGATCACTCAAACCTGTATATAAGCGGCAAATAGACGGTTTCTGACCTTAAAATTAGTAACCGGAAATCCATACAATTTCTCTTCAGCTTCAAAGACATTATTGAAGTCACCCAATTCGAGCAAAAGTGAGGCAGCTGATGGGTTTATGTTCACGAAAGAATGTCCAACTTCGTTTCAAGAATTCCAAGAACATCCAAATTGTGTGATCAAATGAAGTACCGCGCATCATTTAGTTTTAGGTGTTTGTTGAAAGTTGAAACGAATAATATTCTAGCTGCCGAACAAGGCGAAAGGGTACTCCCCTGATGTTACTGCGGTTAGCACTGTACTTGACAGGAGCTGATGAAACAGCACCTTGAGCCACTGCAGTGGGTGCAACCGCTTTCTTCCCCATGACTGATACCCATATATTGTATACTGCCGTGGGCGGCTTCACATTTATGGTCTGTTCCCACTTTGACTTCTTCTTAGTATCTGTGTCCTGAAGCACCATTTGGTACTATGGATAATATGATATAATTGAAGGACGAGTAGTTAAAATTATGGTTCGTCTCACTTCATCAAGTGTACCAAATGGTGCCTAATAATATTTATAATGCCTTAAGACAACTACATGACAGCCTGCAAAATTGAACTCTAACTATCTATTTGAAGCAAATACATCATATTTATTTTCATTTTATGAAATAAATAATTCGAATAAGTTTGTTGAAGTATATTGCAGTCTTACAGACTTTAAACTTCTCCTACACCATCAGAGACATGGAATCGAATAGACATAAAATGAAAAATGATCCAATATAGAAAAAAAACTGAAATAATTATTTGCGAATTTACAACACAAACTACGTATATATCACCTTAATTTCCTAATTGGTAAAGCTCTCCCGAAGAGTTTCTCAACCTCAACAGCTTCCATTTTAAGCTGACTCAAAACATCCATCTCTTCTTTACTCAGCTCCCTCAAAAAATAATCTTTATCCTTCCAAAGCTCTTTAAATCCATCAGCCAATTTCTGGAACAAGCTAATTTCGGTGATAGCCACTTTTCCCACCTCCGATTCAATCTCTTCAACTTCTTTAACAATTATCTCCTCACCTTCCTCCACCGTCTTCTCAATTCTTTCGACAAGGGGAGGTTCCGGCCCACAAGTGTTATCCGTCTTGATGAACTTTTTGAAATCACGGCCGACACTTTGAGCAGCCTTTTCCACTTGAGGTACAATGGTTTTGGGTAAAACTGCACTTCGTGTGTACAGCACAGCGCCTCCGTATCCGTCCCAGGCATCGTTTCTTCCTCGATAGTAAACAAATATGTAGTCATCCGGTTCATTTAGCACCTTGGATGAGAGAATGTACCTGCTCAGGTTCATTTCGGATATCAACTATTCAGTTATAATCCATGCAGCATTTGCAAGTACAGGTAAACAATTATGGTCTTGCTGGCTGGGCTTTCGATTTCGTTCAACTCATTTTAAAAATGTGTTTGATTATAAATTTGGAAAGTTAATATAATGTAAAACAGATAGAATACTAGTGATTATATATATAAAAAAAGTGATGGTGTCGTTATTATATTTTATATAATTGATATGAAATGTGAAATGTACAGGTAGTAAAAACTTTTGAGGAAAAAAAAAAGCAAACCTAACTTTCAAAGTTTGTCTGACAAACAATCTACACTCAAAAGGCCAACCAAACACAGGTTGTACGATCACAAGCAGATGAAATATAACAGAATCATGTCGAAGTAAAATAATTACCAATCATCTTGGTAGTGAAGAAACTCATTGTCGTGATTGTATAATATTCCTGGATATTTTGGATCTTGCACAAATTCCTGGACTGCTGATCGAGTGAAAAAACCAGTATCTGGAGTCTTTATCCGCCACGACAAGTTCGCCACAAGTTTGTTGGACTCGGTATGGAACTTATGCAATTGGCAGTCAAAGGTGTCGAAAGTAGGATTTAAACCACTAGTTATAAACCACTTCCCGTTGAAATCATTGATGTTGAAGTTTTGCACAAGAACAGCGGGGTCAGGAGCCGGAAATTCACCTACATCAGATTTACGAGGTACACATTTCTTGCGTGAGACCGCACAGTCATTGAACTCATCTACGACGCTATTTTCAAACAAATCCCCGCACTTAATCTGTGTCATAGAAAGGACATGATTTACTTCTGATCAGAAACAGACTTGGCAGATCCACAACCAGACTGAAAGTTGAGGGAGACGACAATGTTACCTGGCATTCAGTTTCGTCTGGTCTATTATTGCATGTCTGAAGACAAGCAACATTAGCGGCACATGAAGGGTTTGCAATGCATTTGACAAGCTCCAACCTGTGCAAACATCATGCACATTTGGATCACATAAGTGATTTCATCATTCACGGGCCCAGGGGTCTACATCATCTCACTGGACTGGCATAATTCTTAATCATGCATAATTTAAGAAAAGCTCGAGATGATAGCAAACAAGGAAATAAAGGAGCCTCACAATGCCAGCTCTAGTTAAAATATCAGTACAGCCAAATATTTGCTGACAAGAAATAAATTCCAGTATAGTCTTAGGAATATAACAGTCCAATCCAGAATCCATAACTCACTAGCCGAAAACATCACAAGTCACATTAAGTTTGCATAACATTCAAACACTATGTCCAGACGTTAAAAAGTTAGCCCACCATGGGAAACAAATGAGAGCATGACTTCAACTTCTGACGATCTGATTACTTGTGTGAAATAATTTCAGAGCGTTGATACCCTAGAATCGCTTCCTGATAACTGAAATTACTCATTCCACAAGCGCTACACTGTGTATTCATAAAGTTACCTGCATTCCTTCAATAAGCAAGTACAAGTTTTGAGAGCATCCACAGCATCAGCTGTTGGATTGATCAACAACATTAATGCAAGTAAGACTGCTGCACTCCCGACATAGCTCCATTGCCTCCAAGAAACGAGTGTCACCACCTTTACAATGTCAACTTTCTTTATGACCTACAAACAGTTCAATTATGATTAGTCTCAAAGGTAAACATCGATGTTGTAATAGCAATAAACCAAGGGCTAAAACTAATAAGTCACCTCAGAAATTATTGTGTTACTCAGACTGTTTGAAGAAGTCTTATCTATTCCTCCCGAGAAGAGATTTGAGCATTTCGACCCAAACCCTTTACAAACTTGATGAGCTTTTGACAATTCCAAGTGTCGTGAGTTCCATTTATTGGAACAAATTCTTTTAGTCAGCGGCAAGTTAGTACGGAAGAAAATAGTTTGGCCATTTGAAAACACTCCCGAGTACAGAGTATAAGAAGCCATGTATCACTATGATAACTGTCAAATGCAACCTGAATTTTTTATTCAACTCTCTAAAACTCAAGAAAGATCCAATGCGGCTCGAAAAAGCCTCCAAATCTTAAGTTATATATACACGTGATCAAAAGTTTCACGAGTTCATATTTTTCATTCTATACACCATAGGTATAAAAAAATGTCAGTTTGCCCAGCTATATTCCAATCAATTAAGGGAATGAAATATTTAGATAGTCCGCCATAAACTCTTAACCAAATAAGTTGCAAGATCACAATCAGCCATAAACTCTCATTCCAAAATCGAAATTGAAAGCATTTAGCAGGACTATATTTTAGTTTAACTTCAAATATATGGGACTTAGAATATCAATAAAATAAGACAAGAGATTATTTTTCCTTGAGTCCCAATTCTTGCACTAAATAACTAACGCGCTTCAAATCCACGAATTTGCATAATTTTGAAACCACACAACAAAATCCAAAGACAACTCAATACTTCAAGACAAAATACACCCAAAGACTTGCACTTTACAACTTCCCACAACAGATTTCATCAGTCCAAGAACCAATTTCTGGCCGAAGCATCGCATTACATAATCTTTTACAGCAATATACATGATTACATAAGCTTCACATTAGCATAAACAAACCCGTTGTACATGCAAAGCTTTCAATGTCGCTAGGATAAATCCACGCAAAAAATGGCAAGAGAATGATAATGCAATGCTTAATTGCATAAATGTGAGACGCCCATTCAAGAAACACATACCTTTGAATGGAATGGAGATTCTGAATATTTTCAGTGACACGCAGCAAATAAAGTAATAGGAAAGGATTGAAGTTGGAAATTAAGAAAGGGAGAATAGAGTGAGACGTGCAGTGATGAAAATCGTCCAAATTTGGATAAGAAGTCTTGTAGTTATTAGCCTCGCAACTTTGGTGGGTTCTCGAAGATTAAGGTAATTAATTTTTACTGAACTAAAATTTGCATAAAATTTTGGTACTCTATTTCTTTTCTTGTTTTATTATTATTATTATTATTTTTATGTATTAAACTAACAAACAGTTACAAGGAAAGGGCAGACGAAAGCTCACAATACACGATATAACAAACAAAACATCCACGGATACAATTGTCATTCCTGGACAACGACTGAGACACACCTATTAACAAGCATACTAGAAGGTGGAATGTGAAGATAAATCGCACTCTACAGAAAATACATTGATCTCTTAATATATTTACGTGTTCTTCCTAAATACCCCAATATAAATAAGCACATTCAATATTTTGATTTTTATCCAACTTTCAAAACACTTATTTCATTTAATTAATAATCTACCATATTATTAATTAATATTTAAAATTTTAAAAAACATAAAATTATTATATATATACATATTGTGTTATCATGAGAAATTACACGAACATAATATACTCTATATAAAAAATATTTCATATTAAATTATCATACATGAATAAATTGCATGCGCTAGTTGATGTGCTATAGAGTCATGTCATAAGTAAAGATAGTTATACTTCCATGTCATACCATCTGACCCAAAAGACGGTCTCGTTATCATATTTGAGGGTAAACCCTAATTTTAGGGCTATATATATATATATATATATATATATATATATATATATATATATATATATATATATATATATTTGAGGAGAGCAACCGCCACATCTTATCTATGTGGAATCACCCCTGCTTGGTTCGGTAATCGTCGACCGATCCCATGACCTGTTTAGCAAATTCTTGAATGCTTGGTTTTTTAATACGGTAATTATACTTCCATGTCATACCATCTAAATTGGACGCATAATTGTCGTAGAGGTCACACGAAACAAGAATATTAATATAGTGTAGAAAAACCCCAAGATTCTCAATTTTAGAAGAGGTCTTGGGTTATAGTCTCATATATGTGGGTATTTATCTACATATTATAGTTTATTATTTTTTGTTGTACTTTGTACTTTGTTAATGTTGTATTTTAATAATTTAGTGTTGGTTTGTACTATATAATAACATTGTATTTGTGATTGTAATAATTTGGAAACTCATTGAGTCGAAGAAAATACTTCATCCAGTGTAGTTGTTTTAAGATACACCCTCCACGCCAAATAAAGAAAAATATTTTTTTATTATTTTAAGAGTAGTCGAAGTAAAAAGGCCTAAAGTCGTCGTGTTCATGGATTCTGGTTATTTAAACTTCTTTCAAATTATATCTTATATCTGATCCCAACTTTTAGAAATAATTAAATATATTCTAACAGAAATTGTTTATAATAAAATAGTTCTAGATAAATGTTTTTAACAAATTTAATCACACATAAATTATTTTTTAATAAAGGTAATCTCATTATTGAATATGGGACTCTTGAACCATATTTGATTAAAAACAAAAGCCTGAGACTAGTATCGATATAACAATAAAAGTTTGAGATTATTTTTGATTAAAAATAATTTTTATGAGACTATATTTGATTAATCCTAAAAAATATATTACAATGATCCCTATTCTACATGATAATTTTTTAAATTTACCCATAATATTTGAACCAACTTCTATATCTAAAAATGCACTCGTATTGAGGATTTAGTTCCATGATCTATCTCTAAAAGAAAGCAAGACAAATATATTTTGTGTATTTAACTGGAGGTTCATGAAATATATATAAATGTTGAATACAAAATAAAAATTGAATTCGATCAACTATTTTGATTTTTCGATTAATTTTTTAAAATTAATTTACACTATTAAAATGAAAATAAGGAGCATTTTGGAGGAAATAATCAAAACTCAAAAATTTGAATTTTTTGTTATGAAAAATGGCAGAATGGATTTTGCAAATAAGAAGTTAATTACAGTATAAAGTATTTTTATTTTTTTAAAATATTTTTATTGAATATTTAGGTAACTTTTCGGGGAAAAAAATATGATGCATATTAATTCACATGCCCAGATATTTTCATAAATTGATCAATCTTTTTAAGACAGATTTAGTTTTGAAGGAATAAAATAGTGGTTTTTATTTGAAATTCTATCAGGGATTTGTTTTATAATAGGTAAGGGTAAAAAAAAATTTTTGGGGAAAGGGGAAAAATTTTAACCTTTTAAAAAATAAGGTTAAAATTTTTTTTTTGCCCCTGAGTCCGCCCCTGAATTCTATACTATCATGCTTGTGTTATAAAATTCATATTTGAAAGTATCTAAGGTGTTATCAGCCCCGGTCTCAATGCGTAACATTAATCATTCTATTGTGTATATAAACTAATTTCTTTATATATAATATTTTTATGTTAAGTAATATTAAAAAAATATTAGTATTTATATTAAAAATAAAACTTTAAAGATAATTTTTATAAGATTTTTGGTAATTGATTATTCACCTTGGATATTAAATTATAAATTTTAACAATACATTAAATAATTTTGTGCTTTTGCATGTGTGCTTATCTGACAAACAGATCACACATAACATGTATCTGAAATGCAAATTAAATGTCATTACCTAAATTCTATTTGACCTAATTACTATTAAACACTACAAAATGCTTAGGAAAACTATCGGGAGAAAACATATTTCATTGGGAAGTCTTTTACAAAAGTATAAACTCATATTTCTTCTCAATATTCATCCCTACATTTTGATCTCTATTTATAATTTTCATTTCACTGTTGCAGTTTTCAAGAACTCTAGTTTGACAATTGAGTTGAGAGGTATTGAAATTTACTAAATCCTTGTATTTTTTTTAAAAACTTTTAATCCCATGTGATTTTTTGAGAAATTATTATAGTTGCTTGTAATAGTATAGTACTCATTAATTTGATTTTTTTTGGGTATTTATTTTTTATTTATTTGAATGTAATTTAAATTCACTCGAGTGTCACAAAGATTTGTATTTGTCTTTACGGTGGTTAAGTAGTTGATGTCACCACGGGAGTGTACTCTGGGGATAGTTACAACTGGATCAGAATATTCACATACATATCGAATAAGAATATTTATATACAGTGGTTGATATGTCACTAAGGCAGTGTACTGAGGGACATCATCAACCAAACCATATAAGTTGGTCATTACGATTTACTTAGGCATAAAATAGAAAGTAATTTCTCATTAATTGTACATTCATTCATTAAAATATTAAATCAGCCCCTTCATTCATTTGTCATTCACTCAAATAAGCATTAGTGGTGTCTAGAAATCACATTGATACGATTGATAATTATTTTTTACTTAAAAAATTCTGTGTAAATCAATGAGTGAAATGAAACGAGTTAGTATTATATATTCATCAATTACAAATTAATATAAATGGTAAAATAATCGCATTAGTAAATATTAAAAGCTAAAAAATCGATAAGTGATAAATTTAAATAAAAGTAATATAACCATATAGAACACATAAGTAAGTCTCCTAATTTTAGTGGTAAAATTGATCAGAAAAAAATGGGTCCGGATCTCCTGCGGAATGATTCTCCTAATTGTTTCAGAGCAACTAGAAAGAGATTTCTCCGATGCCTTTCTAATCGGGGCAACTCCGCCTTTTCTTTTCAACTAGCGATCGCGTCAGGAATAATTCCTCTTCAACCGGTTCAGATTGAGAGTGAGGCTATAGTCGTAATCGATATGCTGAAATAAAGAGCCAATAAGATAGAAATAATGAGCAATAAGTGGAACTACAAGAAAGCTTACACACTCGTAAAGTTCATATTACATGAGATTATTTTTTTAAAATTTACCCTAATATTTATTAGTGGTTCTTTGGACATAAATTTTTCAAAGGAATCTTTTTAATAATTTCCCCAATCTGTTTATGTGGGTTTTCTGGACAGGAACCTTTCTTTGAGCAACTTTTTGGTTAGTTGTCTCTAACAAAGAATAGATAAGTTTCATCACCCTCTCCCTCTCCCTCTCCCTCTCCTACATTTTCAATCCCATGCAAGAAACAGAAACTTCATATGTAATTCTAAATCAACTGAGTGGCCTTATTGTCGCCTCTTTCTCTTAGTTCTATTCCTCTCTCTCGAATTCGTGGATCAGTATATATAGTTGGCTATATAATTATGTTGTTTTCTGCTTTGATTGGCAAGGGATGGAGGGACCTGCAGCAAAGCCACAAGAAAAATCATCATCAAGTACTTCCACATCAGAGGTAAAGCGGCTCTATTCTAAAATAGTTTCAGAATCAAAGAATAAAGTGATATATATATATATATATATATATATATATGCGCGCGCTATAAATTAATGTGATTATGAACGAGTAGGGAAAGGCATTAGCATATGTGGAAGCTACTGAAGATCTGTATGCAGTCTACTTGCATGGAATTTCAGACCCACGTCCGCCGCAGCAGCAACAGCGTTCGTAAGTGTACCTTTTCATCATAAATATAGTAGGGCAAAGTTGTAGAAATATTTGACTTAAAATAATAGATAGTCAGGGGCGTATCTTATGAAAGTTGGGGAAAAAAATAATTTTTTATTAGTACTATGTAGGGGTGGGAAAAGGGTTTGGGAATTCGGGCCGGGATAATCGGGTTGTTCGGGTAGTGGCGGGTACGGGACGGGATTCGGGTAGGGTTTGTGAGAAAAATTGTTCGGGTTCAGGTACCCGAACCCGAACCCGATTTCGGGTACCCGACATATTCGGGTTCGGGTTTAGGTAAGCTTTTAGTATTCCCGATACCCGATTACCCGAACCCGAATATCCCGATTCCCACCCCTAGTTCTATGCAGCCCATAAATTGAGGTTAAATATACCAATCAAACCAAATATTTTTATTTTTTGATTGGCTTTCAAATTCCTACAAGGATAGACTCAAAATTCATCCACCATCCTTAAAATTCATCCATTATCCTTCACGGTTTCACCATTGGTCATTCACTCATCTTTATCGGCTCGCTATCATCCATCCAATAATCAGCCGGTCAAGTAAGATTTCTTCAACGTCAATGTAAGATTGCCCAAAAAATATTTGATTTTAAAAATTAAAAAATTTGTCAGATAAATCAGCGAAAATTTGAAATATTTATACTTTGATCCGCCGATTTTTATCAACGATTTTTTGTCAATTAATAAGAAGTTTGGTGAATCAATTTTTTATTTTCCCTAGTAGTAAATGAATGGACTGAATGGGCCATGAGCAATGGATCTCCAAAAAAATCCCCACAATGTAAAATTACTGGCTACGCCCCTATAGATAATCAATCATGGACAAATCCGATGCACAAAATTCTCAGTACTGTGAGGGGTTCGGGAGAGGTCGGACCATTGGAACTAATGTGCGCAGCCTTCCCCTGCAATGTATGAGGTTGTTTCCGCGACTCGAATCCTTAACCTCCATGTCACATGACAACAATTTTTCCGGTGCACGAATGATTTTTTCAAATATTTAGCTTTGATCACCAAAGTCAGAGTCACTTGTAATTTACCCTCATATGATATCACTAATATGCATTTTATCATCTTTAGTTTGTGAATATATCTTTTACCCGATATGATATCGCTATTAAGAACTTTACTCACCG
Source organism: Haberlea rhodopensis (assembly GCA_907163345.1). Taxonomy (NCBI): domain Eukaryota; kingdom Viridiplantae; phylum Streptophyta; class Magnoliopsida; order Lamiales; family Gesneriaceae; genus Haberlea; species Haberlea rhodopensis. Next base: position 1,877,117 of record CAJQUN010000017.1, read on the forward strand.
TGGTTTATTAAATATAGCATAATCTTCTCTCACACATCATACACGGATGTGGTGTTTTGCACCTATTTTCAAATCACATGAGATAAACTGCATATTTTTTAAAACCACGGGGTAAACTATATATTTTCAAATCACAACGTGATATCTTTTTGAAAATACACAATGGTTTAGTTGCCAAAAACCTCAAAGTCAGTCAAGTCTCTCCTCCTAATTAAACCCATCTGCCACTATTCAACTTCCAATTTCGAGTCGTGGTTGAAGCTGAAATTGATGGGTTCGCGTGGGTTTAACATTTTTCCCGATGATCGGTAAAAACATCACATTTGTATTTTTAACTTGTTATACAATTGTTTATATACAAGAAATGTAATTCGTAAAGTTGGTCCATGCTTTTCATAGGATTCTTGCAGCAACCGATCGAGTGTCGTACACCAGCAATATGTTCCTGCATGCGGTCCCAAATAATGCTCGAAACTACCACAATTTGGCGACAGGATTTCTTTTCCCAGAACCATTATACTCTTTGGGATTTCAGCAGCAGTCGTATCTGCGCCACCTGGTATGTATCTGAATCATTTTTAATATCTAATTTACCCTCTATATGTTGAAAAATATGCTTAGTGAATTTAAATTAAGCATAAATGAATCGAAAAAACGAGCAAAAAGAAAAAATCAGAAAAACTTGAGCAACATGTGAGGCGGCGTGTTCACGCTAGCATGGTGGCGTTAACACGCCACACATTCTCGTTTAAAGAGGAAAAAAAAAGGTGGGGTGGCGCGTTCACGCCAATCTGGTGGCATGAACGTGCATTTGTGCATCTGAATAGTTTTCTAAATGAGTATGCATCTTTGGCCTATAGTTGCATATTTTCATGGTTAATTGCTTCCAAGTGATTTCATTTGGTGATATCCGTTGGAGAGTTATAAATTAAACAACCTCTTTTGAATATAGCATACATTTTACAAGTTATATACCAGGTTTAAAGAGTAAAAGTCTGTGTATATTGTTTTCCTCATCACTTGTTCAAGGACAAATCATAGTCGTTACATCTTGGAGACGATTGCTGCTAAATCGTGAGCACTATAATGGGACAATATCATTTCAATGACAAACAACCGAACTCTTATATTAACGTTCATGCTTAAAAGTTATTTTATTACTTTGCCCAAAAAATACATCATGGATATATTTGTTGTTACAGTAGATTCGTTATCTGGCTCCACATATGGCATGTCAATTAAATGTTCATTGAGGTTGGTTATTTCATAGTAAAAGTGTTTTGTGTGACAGGCACTACTTGGAAACATGGGAGGCAATTCACAGCGAGCTTTGTCATCAAGGTAATGTTAACTCCTGAAAACAAAAAAACAAAAAAACCCCTCATGATTCCTTAAAATGGTGAATCACTATATTCTGAAAAAAAAAAAGAAAAAAAAAGAAGAAGAATGTATCTTGTCTTGCTTCGTAGATATGTTTTTATCTGTTGTTGTCATGGTGTATCTGTTTCTCGTGTTCCTATTTCGTCTTGTTGGGTATTTTGGTTCTGAGTCACTGCTTGGGCATGGTTTGGCTTTGACTACTAAACTTCTGGGTTTCGTGCGCCATTCATTGGCTTTCATTGGTCGCTGGATTTCCGTTTGAGATTTGGATAGGAGGGCTTGTTCATTTGTTGGTCTTATATCCATTTTTGTCTCTCATCTATCCGTAGTCGTACCTTCACATATCTTGGAATGCAGTTCTCATCTTCGATCTTGCACTGGCTGATTGGTTTAAGGGGGTTTGGTTTAGACCGAGCTCCAAAGTTTCCTCTATTGAGTCTATTATGATTGACACTTAAATCGAGTAAACCTGGATCATCCAAGGATGGTTGATGGTATAATACCAAATCTCTTTAGATTCATTTTCTCTACAGTTGTCACTATTGCAGAGAATGGTGACTTAGCTTTATTCTATTTATTAATTTATTTTGTGCATCAAAGCATTATTATAATATTAATGTTGAGCCTTGAACGCATGGTTGCGTTTAATGCGTTAAATTATCCCCGGTCAATCTTTGAGTTTTGATGATCAACAAAACTTGTGTTTGTTATACTAATGCATCTACTTAGTGTGCAGATTAAGTGATGAAAAGTGGAATGGATTGAAGAAAATCAAGTGTGCATATTCTGGCCTGGATCGCCCCAGGCGATGGTGATCATCGCCCCAGGCGATGGTGATCATCGCGGTGTCAGGCCAGGCATCGCCACGCACATCGACAGAGGCGATGGCTAGGCGAGCATGCGAGGAAGATCGCCCCAGGCGATGGTGACCAACGCCTGAGGCGATGGCAGCCACATGAACTTCGCCCCCGCACATCGACTGAAGCGACGCCGAGGCATGGCGCGGGCATGCGCACAGGGAGACCGCCCGAGGCGATGGGCTGAACGCCCGAGGCGATGGCACGAACGCCTGAGGCAATCTGGAGTTCGTTTGAGGCGATGCAAGATTTGGAGGAGCTGAGGCTACGGCCTTGATTTTTGCTCTGGATCGCCTGAGGCGATCCAGCGATCGCCTGAGGCGATGCGTGATTTTTGTTGACCGTTGGGGCGCGGCGATGGTGATCGCCTGAGGCGATGTCCGAGGCGATCGATGAGTGATTTCAGCCTTAAGAGTAGCAACGGCTAGTAGGAGCCTTGGAGGCCTTCTACACTATAAATATGGATGCTTTGGAGCATTTTGAAGCAAAGGAACAAGCCTACAACTTATACAAAAGTTTTGATAATTATTATTTGAATATGCATTGCAATCTCCATACATTGTTGTTGTATTGGAGCTTGTAATTCTTATCTTTCTTAGAGTCTTGTTTCTTCGTGTGAGTACACCGTGAAGGTGCTTTTGGTTTGATTTCTTGTAAAGGTCCTCCAACACCAAAGCAAGTTGGAAAATTGTAAAGTCATCAACAAGTCTAGTTGGTTCAAGTGTGTGGCTATCCTTGGAGCCCTTAAGGCCAAGAAGACTCGTGAAGAGTGTTGGTAGCTCGGGAAGAGCTTTGTATACTCGGGAAGAGTATTGTGCTCGGGAAGAGCTTGTGTACTCGGGAAGAGTAGTGTGCTCGGGAAGAACGTTGTAACTCGGGAAGAGTTGTTGTGTGGCTAACTTGGAGCCCTCAAGGCCAAGACAAATTGTTCTAGTGGAACCTCGGTTGGAGGTTATCTAACCGGGAAGAGGAGACGTAGGCTATTCATCGCCGAACTTCTATAACAAATCTCTTGTTCTTTATTACTTTATTTCCTTTACGCATTTATTTATTTCGTTCTTTTATTTATCGATTGACTCAAGGCTTCCGCAAAGCGCAAAACTCTTTTAGTTTTTCAAACTCATTTTAAAAAGCTAAAGTAGCCAAGGAATCTCATTCACCCCCCCTCTTCGATTCCAACAAGTGGTATCAGAGCCATTTGATTTTTGTTTTTAAATCAAAATCTTTTTATGGCTAATCTAGCAAATGAGTTTGCTCAAGGTCAATCGACGAATCGCCCTCCGCTTTTCACGGGTGATAACTACGGTTATTGGAAGAATAGAATTTCTCTATACATCCAATCCGTAGATTATGATCTATGAAAAATCATAGTGAAAGGTCCACATATTCCTTTAAAGGAAATTGGGGGAATTAGTGTTCCCAAAGAGATGGACGATTTCACTAGAGCGGATATGATTTTAATATCTCAAAATGCTAAAGCTATTAATATTTTGCATTGTGCTTTAGATATGAAGGAGTACAATCGGATCTCGATGTGCTCAACCGCTAAGGAGATATGGGACAAATTACAAATTTGTCATGAAGGAACCAACCAAGTAAAGGAGACAAAGATAGACCTCCTTCAACTCAAATATGAGACATTTGAGATGGATTCCGGAGAAGAAGTTGGTTCCATGTTTAGGAGGCTCACCCTTATCATAAATGAGCTTGCCCAACTTGGAGAGAAGTACCCTCCAAAGCAAATATGGAGGAGAGCACTAAGGGCATTACCTAAAGAATGGGACGCAAAGAGGACGGCCATTATCGAGTTCAACAAAGGAGAAAGTGCTTCCTATGATCTTGATGAGCTCCATGGCACCTTGGTGACTCATGAACTTGAAGTTGCCACAAGGAGAGAAGTGAAGGAGGAGGATAGATCCAAAAGAAATAGGATTGCCTTGGTTGGAAGGAAAGACCAATCCGATGATGAAGAAGATGATGATGATGAAGAGATGAGGTTGTTCACAAAGAAGTTCAAGAAGCTCTTCAACAAACATAGCAAGTCAAAGACCTCCAATGCTACCAAACAAGAATCCAAAAATGAGGTAACTTGTTACAATTGTCAAGAAATAGACCATTATGCTAACAAATGTCCTGGAAGAAGAATGAGGACAAAGGGAAGAAGAAGGCGTTCATAGCCACATGGAGTGATAGCGACTCCGATGAAGAAGAAGCCACAAATCTTTGTTTAATGGCTCTTGGAGATGAAGGAGATGAAAGCGACGATGAGGTACCTTAATTTAATGAATTATTAGATTCATATCATGAACTTATAGATGCTCTTGGCAAATCCAAGATGAGTAACAAATTACTCAAACTTGAGATTGCTAAGAAAGATGAAGAAAATAATTCATTGAAAAATGAATTAAATTCTTTAAAGGTATCATTTTGCAAATTTAATGATAGTAGTTTAAAGATGAATGAATTGCTTGGCTTGCAACGTTGTAGCTTTGACAAAGCCGGGTTAGGTTTTTCAAGCAAATCAAAAACTTTTTCTAGCTTGTTGGCCAATGCAAAGCATGATTCTCCTACTTGTAATTATTGTTGCAAAAATGGCCACACTAAAAATAAGTGTAGGTTTGCTAGAATCCAATACCAACCTAATAAGAGGTGGAAATGGATTCCAAAAGTGCCATTGAAAGTTAACCCCCTAGGACCCAAAAATCAAATTGGTACCAAAGTTCCTCCAATTATAAATTTGTCTTGTAGGGACTAGAATGGAATGAAGGATGAAGGGCCAAGCAACTCAAAGGAGGAGTTTGTATTATTCACAACTATAGAAGAGGCTCGAGGCGTTGGACCTATGACAAGAACGAACTCTTGTCATTGCGGGTAAAATTTATTTTTTATGTTATAAGAGCAATTCAAAATTTAATTGGTACAAATTAATTGTGACCAATAAATATTGAAGCTCAATATTCATTGGAGTAAAATGCATAACCCCTTAGCATAATTGTTGAAATGCATGATGTATGCTTATCTTTTTATAGTAAGTAGCTTGATATGCTTTGCATTCAAAATTTGAATATGCTATGTGAAAATGTGCAAATATATGATTTGTTATAATGCCTTGATATTTTTATTATCTTGTTTTTGGCATGAATGCATTAACATATGCACACATTACAACCTTTAGAATTAATTGTTGAGTACCTTAAACACATGGTTGTGGTTCACCTCTATATAATTTAATCTTGTTTGTTGAGGAACATGTGTAATTTGAAGCTATATGTCAACATTTAAATTATGCCATGTTTATTTGAATTTTATGCTTTTTGATTATCACAAAAAGGGGGAGAATTTTGCGATAAACTTGAACCTTAATACATGCATAGTTTAAGGGGGAGAGCTTATGTATGCATGGTTTGAGGGGGAGAGTTATTTGTTTAATGATTTACTTGATAACTTGTATGTGTTATGCAATTGTTAAGGGGGAGTTATTTTTACTCACATTTCATGCATATTACTTATTCAAGTTTATCAAGTTTTGTGATCATCAAAAAGGGGGAGATTGTTGAGCCTTGAACGCATGGTTGCGTTTAATGCGTTAAATTATCCCCGGTCAATCTTTGAGTTTTGATGATCAACAAAACTTGTGTTTGTTATACTAATGCATCTACTTAGTGTGCAGATTAAGTGATGAAAAGTGGAATGGATTGAAGAAAATCAAGTGTGCATATTCTGGCCTGGATCGCCCCAGGGGATGGTGATCATCGCCCCAGGCGATAGGTGCCAGGCCAGGCATCGCCACGCACATCGACAGAGGCGATGGCTAGGAGAGCATGCGAGGAAGATCGCCCCAGGCGATGGTGACCAACGCCTGAGGCGATGGCAGCCACAGGGACTTCGCCCCCGCACATCGACTGAAGCGACGCCGAGGCATGGCGCGGGCATGCGCACAGGGAGACCGCCCGAGGCGATGGGCTGAACGCCCGAGGCGATGCAAGATTTGAAGGAGCTGAGGCTACGGCCTTGATTTTTGCTCTGGATCGCCTGAGGCGATGCGTGATTTTTGTTGACCGTTGGGGCGCGGCGATGGTGATCGCTTGAGGCGATGTCCGAGGCGATCGATGAGTGATTTCAGCCTTATGAGTAGCAACGGCTAGTAGGAGCCTTGGAGGCCTTCTACACTATAAATATGGATGCTTTGGAGCATTTTGAAGCAAAGGAACAAGCCTACAACTTATACAAAAGTTTTGATAATTATTATTTGAATTTGCATTGCAATCTCCATACATTGTTGTTGTATTGGAGCTTGTAATTCTTATCTTTCTTAGAGTCTTGTTTCTTCGTGTGAGTACACCGTGAAGGTGCTTTTGGTTTGATTTCTTGTAAAGGTCCTCCAACACCAAAGCAAGTTGGAAAATTGTAAAGTCATCAACAAGTCTAGTTGGTGCAAGTGTGTGGCTATCCTTGGAGCCCTTAAGGCCAAGAAGACTCGTGAAGAGTGTTGGTAGCTCGGGAAGAGTTTTGTATACTCGGGAAGAGTATTGTGCTCGGGAAGAGCTTGTGTACTCGGGAAGAGTAGTGTGCTCGGGAAGAGCGTTGTAACTCGGGAAGAGTTGTTGTGTGGCTAACTTGGAGCTCTCAAGGCCAAGACAAATTGTTCTAGTGGAACCTCGGTTGGAGGTTATCTAACCGGGAAGAGGAGACGTAGGCGATTCATCGCCGAACTTCTATAACAAATCTCTTGTTCTGTATTGCTTTATTTCCTTTACGCATTTATTTATTTCGTTCTTTTATTTATCGATTGACTCAAGGCTTCCGCAAAGCGCAAAACTCTTTTAGTTTTTCAAACTCATTTTAAAAAGCTAAAGTAGCCAAGGAATCTCATTCACCCCCTCTCTTCGATTCCAACAATTAACTTATGATTTAAAATAAATATGTTTTAAAACACAACTTTTACATTAATTTTATGACGTTGTCAATAATAATCCCGAGTTAGGAAGCACCATCAAGTGCAAGGCGAAATAACCTTCTCCAGTAATGACAAAACCGCTACGCGACAGTTGGTTGGAAACCAAGGGAAGGAACATCATATTTCATAGCAAGAACAAGATCGAAGAAATGTGTTCGACATATCTCAACAATTCATGCAGTTCTTTCAGCAGCCACTACTAAGAAACTTCGTTGAGAATAAGGTCTTGAGAGACATGAAGAAACAAGTGATCAGGCTCTTGAACGATTCCTTAGATTTAGACTACCCATGTTTCAAGTCACCCCAACTCACCAAATGGAATCATGGCTCACCAAATTAGAGAAACTCTTCTCACTCTTGATTACTCCGATGAACAAAAGATGAATTTTGCAACCTATCAGTTCGAAGAGGCATCACATATTTGGTGGCAAGTCACAGAACATCAAAGGAGGAGAAATAATACCTCGAAGACTTGGGCCAACTCGGAGGTAATTCGAGGCCAACTTCTACCAGGAATTTGAAGGTAAAGTATATAATTCAAGTGATACTCAACACTCGAGAACACGAGTTTATAAATTTTGTTTAAGGCACCATGGCAGTGGCAGATTACGAAACCGAATTTCACCGTCTGATTATCTACACCCCTCATTACACCAAGGATGAGCTCAGAAGAACAAAGAAATTGTCCAAAACTTAAATTTAGACATTCGTTGGACAACCTTATCTATCGAGCTTATTGACCATGGTTCCATCGTTAATCAAGAACCACGAGTGGAGGTCGAAATCAAACTCTTGCCCAAAAGATTAGAGAGTCAAGGGAAATTTAGAACCTCTAATTCCTTTGAAACAAGTAACAAGAAAAGAGGTTTAGATAAGGAGACCCAACACGGCGAGCATGAAGAACCTTCGAGCGGAAGACTTCGAGAAGACCTATGGATAAAAATCAAAAGGGATGTGGATATTGCAACGAATCCAATCAAACCGAAGAAAATTATTGAAAAAGTGGAAAATTCACGGAATGTGGAAATGACCAACTCACATCCAAGATGCTCGTGCAAAAAGCCCAAACCCATGATTCAAGCATCCACTTGGCAGTAAGAGATAAGAAAGTTTGAACCGAGAGGTCTTTTGCGGCTAAGCTACTTCAGCCAGTTTCTTTGTCAATTTATACCCCATTTCAAATATGATAAATGACTCATTAGAACTTGACATCAAAATTTTGTTGATGGTGGTTAGCTTCTTTGATTGCCTCTGCCCTACTTTCATTCCTGGAGAGTGGAATAAAAACTTCCTTCTCGGACCAATGTCTTTCTTCTACTCCTTCATTCTTACCTGGATACTATCATTAATATCGACACATCTGAGTTCGCCAAATGTTCAAGAGTTCCTATATTTAGCCTCTTTCCTTCTTCTAAAGAATACACACTCATCAAATAAAGAAGACATCAACCCAACAACACGTCTTAAGGTAAGTCAAATTTTTATTAGACAATAACTGTCAGTTTACGAATATTAAGATTTTTAGCTATGTACATTAGAATAGATTACTTATGAGCTAGCAATTGTTTTTTGTTGCCTAACTTAGTTACCCGGAATGAAAAAAATGATTTGCTAATTCAGTCTAAACTTATATTAAATAAAACCATTAATAACAATAATAGATAATTTAAACTACGACATTAGCTTCGACTGATGAAGACACGACATATCCAAATACATAATAAACACCATAACAGTCTTAGAATTCTTTTAGGTGTTTATTGGTCTCTTCATAGAGATGTAGAAACTATCTCAAACTATCTTATAGATTAATGTTTAAATACAAATAAGAAAACCGTATCATAACCAGAAATAATAATAATAATAATAATAATAATAATAATAATAATAATAATATATAAATAAATAAATAACTAAGGGTGGTTCGAAGTGATCGCTATTCATAACTCATAGGTAAAAATCGAGACTGCTTATCAGAGACTGAAAACCACGATTGTAGTTTTCTCGACTTGACGACAAAAAGAAGATTCGTGGATAATCATTGATTGAAGATCGGCTTGATAAAGAATTGGTGCGTAAATTACGTAAATCATGTCAAAGAGAGCTAGGACATGGAAAGGAATTCCAACTTAAGGATTCATAGTTCTACCCTGACAATGATGGAATCTGGGGACCAGATTCCTTGAAGGATGGGAGATTGTAACACCCCAAAAATCCAAGGTGCAAAATATAACAATAATAACAACAACAACAACAACAACAACAATAATAATAATTTAATAACAATAATTAATAGATTGAAACAAAATTAACTAAGCACTCATAGTTTTAGACAATGTGTACACTATGAATGAAATATATTAAAAGACATCAAAATATCATGCAACATCCTATATTAAAATATATAGATATATAAAATAATAATATTAAAATAATAACATTATCATTTATAATTAGTTTTAAGAGTTATTATTTGTAACAATTGTTCCAACACTTGTCCACACTTCAACACCTTAACTCTTGCACCACCACTATAAATACACTACCATCTCACCTGTTTTAGGAAGGAAGAAACACTCCATTTCATCATATTTGGGAGAGAATTGTGAGATAAGTGCTAGAAATGGTTTAAAGTTCGGAGTGAAAAATAGGCTAGAAATATGTCAAAATTCAGAAAATATCCAAATATTCTCCCAAAAATCCGAATTTTCACCCAACACTTATTATACACCCAGATAACTTTTAGTATGGGAGGTGTAGTAAAATCAACATCCAATTTCGTCCAGAAAATCAAGAACACGAAGAACAATGTGCTGCAAGAATCTCAGAAACCAATTTCAAGGTAGCAGATCCAAGCTTCGATTTCACGCCTTTTAAAATAGATTTCAAAAATGTTTTATAAACAAATAGTGTTCCAAATATGTTTTGTTTTACCTGTGCTGGTCGTTTGTCGTAAAAGTCATCGAAAACACTCTTTTCCAGCGAACAAAACAAATCACCGTGGTTAAGCATTTTAGAAAATCAAATTCTGGGCCAAATCGACTAGGCATTTCAAAATGGTTTCTAAACAAAAGTTGTAGATCGGAAAGAGGCGAACCTGCTGTAAAACTTTCAGCCGCGCGTGGCGGCCGGATCACGGCCACGCGCTGGCATGGCGGCGTGCGAGATCCACGCGCCGACGAGTTTTGTGAACTTCCGAGCTCCGAACATTGCTGGACTGATTTCAGGCATGTATGGAAAGTTTCGTGAAGTTTCGACTTAAACTTGATTTTTAATGAATTTTCAAATGTTTGATTAAAATTATCCGGAGAAGTTTCGTACAAAAATGATTCTGAAGAATGCTCAACCATACATTTAGGTTGATAATCATTTACATTATATTATATTCATATGAATTTTTTTTACTGGCATTTGAGTTCAAAATCGAGTCAATCAAGTCAAGATAGCATAGTAAGTGAGGTGTACTACGGATTTATTTCTATATAATAGAGAGTGTGGTACCAAATAAGATATTATATATTATGTGTCTGAGTTGGGTCCCACAAAATGACTGTTGTAACGCTTGTACGTTTGGTTTGTTTTAGTATAATTCATATTTAAATATTAAAAAAATAGAGAGAGAGAAGGTATGAATCCGGTAGGTAGGCGAGCTAGGCCATTTGACGAATAAGGTTGGCCCATTATACTTTAGGTCGGTCAAGTCAATTTTTCACTAATTAGAGTGTGATGCTGAACTGATGTGTCTTGCCTAAGATATCATGTAGTGATGTTGTGTTTAATTGAGATGTCAGCCACTTATTGCATGAGATATCTTTCCCCACTCAAAAGGATCCCAAAATATACTTCATTATGCCGAGAGACCTTGAGCTAAGTGGCACCAGCTCTAATAGTCAGAGAGCTCGAGATCTCGAGTTGCGAATTGAAGGCATTCCAATATATATAAACTACTTATACATATTGTAGAGTGCTGCGAATTGAAGGACTTCCAAATGCAAGCAATGTTTCATCTGGTGATGGCTCTACTTTCGTTGCTGAGTGCTCCGCCCAAGGTGCTTCACGACACAAGGTATGTATATCAGAACACATATGAACTGCACTCGCGTCATTCAAATGATCCGATGAACAACTACTATTATATGTTTATCAGTAGCAAAACCACAATTATAATCTACAAAGACGATTTTTTTTTAAATTAAAACATAATTTTTTTACAAATTTTTTTAATATAAAACATTAAAGGAATTGGTGGTGCAGCCGCCGCTTCCCTACCCCTCCCTCCGCCACTCACTGTGTATTTAATTAGCTTCAGCTAATGATTGAGCAACAATCTTTTGCTTTTTCGAGCTCCAAGAAATCACTTTCGAGCCAATACAAAATATGTAACCAGAAGTTCTTTTTTTTTATCATCTTGATATCCTGCCATGTTACTATCAGTAAATCCAATCAACTTGTTATCTTTGATCTTTGCAGTTGTGTTTAGATCGAAGGATTTGAAATAGTTGATTTCAAATTTCCAACTCTATCATTTATGATTTTGTATTTTTGACTTTCCATACTAATTTGACCTTTTCTCTAAGCAATTGCTTGTAGAGGAAAATGATTTCCCAAGGCAATAATAATGTTCAAGGACAAAGCCTCTTGAAATTCGATACTTCTGGTCAAAGGTGAATACAAAAATATAGTACTTCAGCATAATCTCAGTTTTTTATATGCTAATTTTCATTGCTAAATTTGTGATTTGAAAATGACTTTTTTCAGGTATACAGTTTATGATAATAAGTATGAAGAGATTGGTCTTCCTATGGATCCACATATGAGAGCTTTTCTTGCAAACAATGGAAATGGTAAGTTGCTATTGCCACAAAATTCTTTCAATTATTATAAATTTTGATTAATAACTAGGGATGGGCTCGGGTCGGATACACGATTTATCGGGTATGAATTTATGCTATCTAAACCGGATCTAAAGTAGTTGGGTACCCAATTGTCTTGAATCCAAAGAGATTCGTATTGGGTTAAAAATTTCCTTTGAAAATTAAGATACATAATTGTTATAGGGTAAATTTTAAAAAAATGTTCTTACATAATAGAGGTCTTTGCAATAGTAGTTCCAAATATTTAGGACAAATCAAATATAGTCACATTAAAATTTTAATCAAAAAGAGTCAAAACTTTTGGTTTTTAACAAATACTAGTCCAATTGATTAATCCTAAAAGTTTGACTGGTATTGAAAAAGTCTATGTTCTATGAGACCATTTTGAAATTTACCCTTTATTATATTAAAAATTATATTACCTAAGTGTAATAAGGAGTTTCGTATATTTTTTAAATTTTTTTAAAAGGAATTCTATCTTGTGTTAAGAGTTATCTATTGAGTTTGTGGTATCGAACCCCTATGATTCTCTAAATAGGCAATTTATGTCAATGTAGTTTTCAAAATAGTCATTTTACCATATCTGTATATGACGTGTGATGATGTCAGAGTCCTATATTTTGCAAACTACATGGTAGTAAAATATCTATTAACGATACATGATGTGGGTAAAATTTATATTTATGAACCACAGGAGGTAAAATACCTATAAACCATACCAATTGGAGTAAATTGCCAGTGATTCTAATATATTATAAAGTGCTATTCATCTTTATGGAAACTCTAATATATTATCAAGTGCTACGTCATCTTTATTTTGCATATGTAATATTATTATTTGATGAACAAATATCTGATATATATGATAAATATTTCGAATATACAAAATAAAATATTTGAAAGTGATGTCAATTTCTTCAGGTAATCATGATGGAAGATCAGCACCAAAAACTTACTTCCTGAACCGGATCTGAACGTTAATATTGGACAAACTACACATCGGAAAAATTATTGTTTGATTCATATGAAATACTATTTTGTTTTCACATATTTTAAGGTTGCCTATCAATATTAATTTGTTGGTAAATTATTAATGGACGTGTTTTAAATAAAATGTGATTCCACGCACGTAAAGGCGAAGGAGGGCAAGTACCTAACTCCACAATCAGCTCAACCTACGAAAAATCCATCAGCTCAACTTAATCCTTGAGCTCTACCTAAACTGATTCGATCAGCTCTAAGAAAAAGACTTAGTGAAACAAACAATTATTGAATGGAAGACATGGGAAGCAAATGAACGTGAAAGCAATTAATGTATGTCGGGAATTAAATTTCAACAACCATAGTTAATTGAATGTCTGGGGAGACGTCATAGCTTACGAAATTGAATGAAGTGCATATAAAGAAATGTGAAGGAAATTGTCAACCAATGGAACTCTTCTATAAATGCTGAAGGATTTTCTTTATACGTATACTCAAAAATACTTAAAAAATATCAGCTTTGCAACCTGCTCTAACTCCAGCAATTATCTAGGAGAAAAAGGACTTTCGTGACGACTCAATTGAACATGAAAATATATTTAAGTTAAAGTTATGAAATATGAGAATTGATCGAGAGACAATGGCTATGCTGGGCAATATGCTACATATTATAGGACCCACCTCTTGAATCTGTGGGCCAACATGCTACGTACTACGGGAGCCACCACTTGAACCTACGGGACAACATGCTACATGTACGAGAGTCATCTCTTGAACCTGTAGGATCTGTATGATACATGTTTGTGTTAAGGGCTCTAGTGTGAGCATAAGTTTTCGCTCGTGTGAGCAAAATGAGTTTCGGCTCTAAGGTGAGCAAATCTAAGTATATGCATCAGTTTTGGTGAAAGTTTGATAAATATATGTTCAAAGGTTTTATGTGGGATTATATGTAAGTTTTATCATGTTCGATTGCCCCATTTGTTGAATTTTCCCAAAACACTCACCCATTTATGTCCCTCCTTAGATAAAGATGAGACATGTATCAAGGAAGAAGAACATATCCAATTTTTGGACTGATAAAAAAGATGAGATGATCCAGTGTGAAGCTTACCAGTTCTGTTGTTGTTACGTGAAGAACGATGAAATTGAAGGATTATTTTTAGCTGATGTAGTGGAACAACAACCTACTTTGGTATTTTAAAAGTTTCTGCTGCCGATTTAGTTAAGTTTAATTATATCTGCGGCTGTGATAAATCAGAACGAACCAATTCTATATTTGTATAAATAGATTTATGTTTTAAATAATGGTTCAGTTTAAGTTTTGTGTTACGTGGCTTGTTGTTTTCTAATTTTTATTTGAAACAACGTCGGTGTCATAGCTCTGGAGCTCAGGGCGTGACATCACTTATATCCAAAGTTTATTGAAGATAATACTTGAGTTTACAGCTTATTTAGAGGACATGAACCAAGGGTTGGAAAGTGGCCCTTCTGCATTTGTTGGATTGTTTTTTGGGAAAAACGTTGGCAATCAAATACTCTGCATATCCCATGAATAATAGCACTTAACTGAGAAATAGGGTTCATATGTGTTTTTTTTCTTCGTAAAATAGTATTATGTTGCCTGCATCTTCTAGGTCAAATGGCACCATTCGCTTCGATGAACTCGGATCTTCATATCCTCTCTCCGATGAACAGTGTATGTCGTATAAAAAAAACTCATAATATTTTTTATGGCAACCTTGTACTTTTATATGGAAATCCCAAAAAACAAAACTTGGTAAAAATGAAAATTGGGCGGGTGGCAGATTACTATTATTTCAATGTAGAGTATATGCGAAATTACTCAATAATAGTGATTTTTGTTAATCTATATATTCTTACTAAAATATAGAATTATGTTAAACTAATTTTGTTCTACATCTAATTTTGAATTCGAACCTTTTATTTTATTATGTTTACGTAATAAAAATAATAGTAATTTTCGGGGAAGAATTTTGCTGTGTTTAGTGATCAAATCTTATTTTAAAATATTCTATTATTTTTCAATACAAGGTTGTAAGTAGGCATGACCACGGTTTAATAAAAACTGTGGCCCGGCCCGGACCCGTAACCGGGTCAACGGGCCGGTTAACCGTTGACCCGGTTCACGGGTCCGAACCGTAACCGGCCCGTTACTGTACGGGCCGGTTACGGTTCACGATTGCGGAAACCGTGGAACCGCCGGTTCGAACCGGCGGTTTGAACCGGCGGTTCCACGGTTTTTATATATATTTTTAAATTTTTTTTTTATTTTAAAATTAAAGTTTGTGTTACCGAAGACTCGAACTCTTGACCTCCAATACGTATATACAGCTTCTTACCACTAAGCTATCATCATGTTTGTTTTCATTTAGATAATATAATTATATATACTAACAGACAATATATATTATATATGTAATTTAATGATAAATATTTTATATTGACAAATGTAAATAAAATTTATCTAGAAAAATATGTTATGCCCTTAAATAAATATCGTAAAATAGAAATAAAATATAGCAAAGTAAATATAACAAAAAATGTTGGATAAATTCATAAGAACTAAAGAAATAGTTGTTGCAAAATAAAATATTATAATAATGAAGTAAATTATTATAACCATATATAATATATACATTTTAATTATTGTACAAGCACTTTATTTGATTTACATTATATACAATAATCAAATAAGTATATCTTAATTTTTCACGATATGACTTACTATAGAAACTCGATAATGTGATATTTGATTAATTAATAAAATCTTTTACTAATTTGCTTATAATGATTTGTGAACAACAAATTGAATTGATAATTCACTAACTTTATATTATATAAATTAATAACATCTATTTTTCTTATATATGAATAACAAATAATTCAATGTTATATTCGTCGATTCATTTTCTTATATTAAAAATTGTAGTGTTCTTTGTTTATTTTTCGCATACACCAAGTTCTACCGAACGTGAGAAATAACGACTCACATCAAATACCAACTTTGTATAGATTTCATAACAATTTCATATGTAACTATTACTATAATTGTAAATATTTCATACCAATATAATGTGTAACTAGTACCAAAATGGTAAAGATTTCATATTAATTTCATATGTAATTAGTACCATAAATGTTTCATACTAATATCACGTGTAATTAGTACCATAATTGTAAATGTTTCATACTAATATAATTTGTAATTAGTACCAAAGTTGTATAGATTTCTTACCAATTTCATATGTAATTAGTACCATAATTGTAAATGTTTCATACTAATATCATGTGTAATTAGTACCAAATTGTAAAGGTTTCATACCAAGTTCATATGGAATAAGTACCAAAGTTGTATATGTTTCATACCAATTTCATATGTAATTAGTACAATCATTGTAAATATTTCAATACCAATTTCATTTGTAATTAGACCAAAGTTGTATATGTTTCATATCAACTTCATATGTAATTAGTACCATAATTGTAAATCTTTCATATACACTAACTTTATATTATATAAATTAATAACTTCTAACTTAATATATTTATGATTAATCAATAACATCATCATAAAAATAACTTTATTGACATTTGTTTTTTTTTTTTGTAAATTGATAGTGACATATTATATAAATTAATAACTTCTAACTTAATAAATTTATATTCGTCAATTTCATATGTAATTAGTATCATAATTGTAAATGTTTCATGTCAATATCATTTGTAATTAGTACCAAAGTTGTATACGTTTCATACCAATTTCATATGTAATTAGTAACAAAATTGTAAATATTTCATATCAATCTCTTTTGCAATTAGTATCAAAATTGAATTGGTTTCATACCAATTTCATATGTAATTAGTACCATAATTGTAAATATTTCATACCAATATCATTTGTAATTATACCAAAGTTGTATATTTTCATACCAATTAAATATGTAATTAGTATCATAATTGTAAATGTTTCATACCAAACTCTTTTATAATTAGTACCAAATTTGTATAGGTTTCATACGAATTTCATATGTAATTAGTATCATAATTGTAAATGTTGCATGCCAATATCATTTGTAATTAGTATCAAAATTATATATGTTTCACATCAATTTCATATGTAATTAGCATCGTTAGATACTCAGATTCAATCAATTAAAATGACATTATCTTATTTGTGATCACATCGAGTTTGAGTTTGACGAAACAATACGTTTTGTAAGATTAATGACATGCGACTTATAAAATTTCCACTAGATATACCCACACGTTCGAACTCAACATATAAATTGATAAATGATTCATATGAATATAGAGAGTTAATGACAACTTAAAAAGTTCAAACTCTCCCCTCCACCTTACATTTCCTTTGTTATTTTTTATGATTCTTTTAGAGTAATTTTTAATTTTTTTAAATAATTTTTTAATTTTAATTGTTTAAATTAAAAAAATATAAGGGTCGAACCGTAACCGTAACCGGTGGTTAACCGTAACCGTAACCGTAACCGTAACCGGCGGTTCACGAACCGTAACCGGAACCGTCTATGAAGGTTAAGGTTAAGGGTCGAGCTCTTTTGAACCGTCGAACCGGCGGTTCCGAACCGTCAACCGGCGGTTCACGAACCGTGGTCATGTCTAGTTGTAAGAATATGTAATTTATATAATATCAAGATCATCAAGACATTATAATCTAATCCACATGCGGTAGCATAGAAGTGACCATAAAATACTACGCCCGTAATTGCAAATTTCTCAAATCTTGTGGATCTAAGGGCAATTTTTCTTTTTGAATGTGCACCATTTATTTATTAATTTATTTTAACAACACAAAAATAAGCGAACATTTACAGAGCAAGCAGGACCATATTTGAAGTTTTCACTGTCACCCAAAATTCGGTACATTCTCTCCAAAAAATCGTACGAATTGAGTTATGCACAGTAATTTTTAGAGGCTCGTTCGGGTACAATTTGTAGAGTAATTCGTTAACTGCATGCCTTTACAAGCACTTGGCTCTTATTGCAGCTTTTTCCCTTAGTTCGTAGTTATCGGGATTTGAAATATTATTATATGGAATGTTACCTGACCTTATGTGTGGTTTGTCTGTTGATACTTGATAGATACGTTTTGTTTGGGTTTTTTGGTCTTCTTTTCTGGTTGATTTTACTGTTTATTTTTAAAATTTCGTTTAAGCCTCGAAAGATTGATTTTTTCAGGTAAGGTTCTTTGGCGTGTGCAAGTACCATAGATGCGACTAGCCTATGGGCGAGAAGGGGTTGAGTAGGATATCTATATGCAAAAAAGAAGAGTGTTTGGCTGGAAGCCTGGAAAACGCTAACTGATTTCTGCGCTGTTAGAGATTGAATGGATTTAATTTTGGAGAATTGGGTTAGAGAAAACAGGGAAGAGCTGGAGGGAAAACAAAAAAAATGAATGAAGTTGAATTTGGAGAAGGATGGATACTGACTTGGAGCCTTGCTGTCATACTCCTCATATTTGCTTGCAGTTTGCTTCGATCTGGCTTCCACGGCTTGTTTTTCAGAGGAGGAGGACCAAAAAAATCTCAACCCAGTCACCCACTTGTACCCCTTCGGTGTGTGTATATATATATATATATATATATATATATATATATACCCAGTCACCCACTTGTACCCCTTCGGTGTGTGTGTGTATATATATATATGTTTCTCCATTTATCAGAAAGAAAAATGAATCTTTTAAAGTTGTCTGCAATTTTTGTTTGTTTTTCCTTGCAGAAATCCCGTAATTATCTCAGATTTGGATCTGAAGAATCTCATCAACAATCTGGATGATTATTCCCATTCCGTTGATAATGTCACCTGGGAAAATGTTAGTGACAAGAGAAACAATCGTCTTTCCTACAAGGCCAAGTCCTACAAACCCAAGGTTTTTGCATTGCTCTATCGGTTCTTTCGGCGTTTGCCGAAACTTTAAGTGCCTTGACTTCCACTTGTATATGCATTACAGGATTGGCCCTTGAAATATCTAAGTGTTACTACATTTGAGGATTGCTCTGTTGAGGTGCTGGTCAACTTTTACATGGACAACTGTTACAGGATGTTATGGGACAAGACAGTTGTTCGTCATGAGTCATTGCAGGTGGACCAGGGCAGTGGTACTGAAACTGGCCGCACCATTAAAAAGTTTCCATTCTTGACACCCAGAGAGTATGTGTTGGCTTGGAGACTCTGGCAAGGAAATGATGGATCCTTTTACTGCTTTAGCAAGGTCTTCTGTCTTTCTCAATATCCTACTTTATAATTTCTTATTGCCACATACCTCTTCTGCCTAGTGTTGATAGACTGATGACTGATAAAATATATCATTTGTTGGTTTGTCCATGATTTGATACTGACTGCACTTGTGCATTTTTCAGATTAGGAGCTGTATTTTCCATGTTTGATTTTCTCCCCAGTTCTGCTCTTATTTATTATTTTGGTTTGATCTGAACCTTCTACCTTCTTTCTCTTCTATAGCTAACGGAGGCGTGAACAAGAGCTTCTTTCAAAGCTTCTTCGAATGCCTCTACCCGCAATGGCTATTAGCTTTTCACGGATATGTGAAATTGTCACCCTTGCTGACCACTAGGATGCACATGGATCTGATATCAAATCCGTGTTCCATTTTTGCTATCCGATCCAACATAGTTGTATAATATGTTTCTTGATCCGTATAGGCGTATACAATCCGCTAAAAGTAGATGTCCACATTTGTTGATATCCTCTTTCTTCGGATATATCAAATCTGACTAATTTTTTGTTTATGATTTCAAATTTTAAAATAATTGTACTAAAAATTTAAAACTAAACAACTAAATTACCATTCTTTCTCCATTGGGTGTTCATAATTATCACAATTCATTTTTCAGTGTAATTTAGTTTTGTATTCTGTCTAATTTTTTTCTGATCATGTGTGTGACCACTGACCATCATAAGGAATGTGAACATCCTTCGGCACCGAGACAGAGAGGATATGTAAGAGTTGCAGTTTTCAGATCTGGCTGGAGAATCAGGAAAGGTAGGTTGCGGGACACCTCTCTCTGCTCAAATAAATTAGCTCCAACTGAATCATTTTAAGAAACAGTGTGGCATCGAATTATATTTGACATGTCATGCAACCACCACACCTTATCTCTCCATCTTCACCTATACTCTTTTTATTAGCTATGCCCTTCCTTTTCTTATTGCGATAAAACCTGTTCAATAGCTGTTTTTCCCTTGGGGGGTAAAACCTTTGCTTCTAGATTTGTAAAGAAAAGGTGCTTTGCACCATAGAAGACATTGTTCTTTTGTGAGATGTTATTGTGCTCGTGCTGAAGAGGAAACTTTTTATCCTGTAAATGAATCTGATCATACGTAAAAGCTCTAATTCATTTTTTAGATCACGTTTACATTTTTAGTTGTGAACTATTGTTGATCAAGGTCAAGCAGTGTTGAAAAGATTAAATGCTTCCCCCTTTAAAATTATCTGAATCTTCTTGTTTTGTAGTTCCTGGTAGAAATGCATGTGAGATCAGAATGGTGCACCAAGAAGATGCTGGTCTGAATGTGGAAATGGCAAAACTGGCCGTTAAGGGCATCTGGAGTTATGTGTGCAAGATGGATGATGCACTTCGCAAATATTCTTCTGGGTAGCAACTTCAACCAAATTCAACGGCTAGTGCCACCATGTCTGTTGAAAAGGTTAGTGCTGCCTTTTATGTGATGTTACATTCATGGAGTATCATATTCCCCATGGATGATACGGTTCCTTCAGTTCTGCCTATGTTAAGTTCGGGTATGATTTAGTTATGAATTCTTCAAAAGAAAATAGCAGCAAATTTATTAACATCAAAATATGGACCCGTTCACCTTATTACATCAAAGAATGTATCTACAGTGTATTAGAAGCCAAGAATTTAGTCTTTTAATTGATTAGATTTGTTGTCTCATATAATTCATTAGGCATTATTTGAATTGAAATTTGTCAATGCCAAAATAACTACTAGGAATTCTATATGCTTCAAATTCTAACCACTTTGAGAATTGGGGGGTGGGGTCGTTTAGAGGACTCGTACTTAAATAAGTATCTATTTTGTGTACAAATCCTACATGAAGAGAAAAAATATGGACCGAAAATATTTGAGCTAAAGTAGGTGTAGCTTGTACAGAAGAGAAGATGCAAGAAAGTCGCTTACGTTGGTTTGGTCAGGTTACGTGCGAAGTAGGCCTAGTAATGCACCTATCCGTCGAGTGAAGTCCGTGGATTTCGGCCATTTCACGAGAGCGAGAGGACGACCGAAGAAGACATGACTCGAATTTATACGCAAAGACTTGGAGTTCAAGGGGATTAAAGAATATATTCTGATCGATAGAAGCGCTTGGAGAAGACTGACGCATGTGCCTGACCCGACTTGATTATCTCTATTGTTCATGTAGCATACCTCAAGTCATTGTGATAAAATTCTTAGTAGTAGTTGTTGTTGTGAGTTCCTACATCAAGTGCACATGAATGAGGCAATGTCAAAATCAAGTGAGTGTAAATCGATATCACTTTCTGGATTCCTCATCAATAGGAAATGGGAATCACAGTCTTAGAAAATATTTCTTGATCATCGATTGTATGTATTGAATTGTCGCCTCATCTAATAGCCGAGCTTGTAAAAAGATTGAACAATTTACTATTCACTCACCCTCACTTGTGGATCGGTTTATTCATCTCTTTTTTAGAGGTCCATCAAGTTGATATTTCATGTGGGTGAAGTTGTTGCTTATGAATTTTGAGCCTTAGACCTCGGTGTTAGCCAAATGCTCTTATACCATGTTGAATTGTCGTCTCATCGCTGCCCGACTAAGCATTATGTGTGATCACAAGTCTCTGGACTCTAATGAATTCAGGAATCTCATTAGTGTCCGACACATACTTCATTGCATAAACAATGTTTACGAAGTTTTAACATTGCGAACAGTTGAATTGCTGGAAACTTATACATTCAAGTGTTGACATGGTAAACTTCTGTTTAGTATATAGCCATAGAAGTTTTTTTTGCTTATTGTCGGCATGAGAATCTGTTGTTTGTCTACCCTCTTTCCTGTTTTCGTC
Organism: Haberlea rhodopensis; assembly: GCA_907163345.1. Lineage (NCBI taxonomy): Eukaryota > Viridiplantae > Streptophyta > Magnoliopsida > Lamiales > Gesneriaceae > Haberlea > Haberlea rhodopensis. The sequence goes on from CAJQUN010000017.1 coordinate 1,899,287, forward strand.
TCCTAGCGATCATTGCAGATTATATATTTACTCTTTTTGTGTTTGTTTCTTTCACTTAGGTTCCACCTGAATTTGAAGTCACAAATGATGTTACAACCGGCTTGATACAATCGGATGACTCAATGGCGAAAGTCATACAACAGATAGGGACTCGCAAATCCAACAAGATGAAACTCACAAAAAGGCCTTCGAATAAATTGATAGCAAATGGTTTAATTCTTCTTGGTGGCGCTATCTTCCTGTCTAGGGGTCATTCTAGCCTTGGTACTAAGGTTGCCGTTGCCTATCTGTTGAGCAAGCTCACGAGACGCAATGTTTCATCTGAACAAAGCAACAAAGATCCAATGCCATAAAGGTCCTTAATTATATAGACACACATGCACATACATGATGCATGAGCATGTGATACGATGTAGCTGCTGCAAGTGCAGAAAATTCTTCTATGCACCGAGTTCTCGGTACCCCGCACATACCAATATATCTATATGTATGTATATATTTGAATATGTGTTGATGTATGGTCCTCATGCCCATATAAGAATTTCCCATGAGCTCACCCTCATCACTCTTCTCTTCAATGATGGATAAAGATGGGAAAGATATCGAGAGTTTTCTACATCTTACATATGCTTGATGGAAACTTTGTTGATGCCCTTAAGGATGCTGCCCTCAGGAGCAATATCCACCATTTAAGTGGAATCTTTTTTTTTTCCTTTTAAAAAAGATTCCAAATGAATGGTGATGATGCCCTTAAGAGCACTATTCTTAAGGGCACCATCAAACAAACCGTGCTTGATTGTGTAATTTTTCAACACTTCCAAAAGTGTTATATTATTATATTATATTTTAATCAAAACCCAATAGTTTAAAATGTTTAAAGTATTTCGTTCTTGTGAAGTATTATCAACATTGTACGTAAGCAACATTATTAACACTAAATTATTTTTATCATTATAATGAAACATATCGACGAAATCAATATAAGCATTATGCAATACAATAAGATTTGTATTCAGAATTATTATATACCTAAATGTATTTTTTTTTATGTCGTTGTACACAAAAAAATTGTGTACTTTTTTTGCATATATCTTCTTACTCCTATACCTTTCCACATCATTGCAAGATTTTAAAATTAATAATAATATTCAAACAAATGTTATAAAAGGATAAAAATTATTAGTCAAACATTCATTTTCAAATTTCAATTAAATCATTCTCTCCAAACAATATAATTGGTACTGAAAAAAAATACAATTTTCAATTACAAAAATGGTATAACATAAATGTCTGATTTAATTAGACAGAAGATCTCATATCCAGGATAAACACGAACCGGGCCAAACTAGCAAGAACAAGGCATGCAATCTGTTGGACGATAATCACCTCCTGCGCTGACCTCTGATTAACATTGGTAAATATCTAAATTGAGTAGAGCTTTAACTCATGATGAGCGGAGCCACGAGTATAATTTATGGGGGCGATTTTTATTTTTTAAAAAAAATTTAAGGCTAAAACATAAATTTTCACTACAAAAAGAAAATTTTGCTTATATTTCTAAAGTTTTTTCCTTTGAATTGTAATCGGATGGAAGGATATGATAGGAGAAAATGGATTTGATTTGAACGAGACTTTGAAAACCACTAATGCACTTACTGTTGGAAAAAACGAGAAAATGAATTCAATTTTTTTTGGCAAAACTTGTCTCCAAATGGTGTCCCTTGAACATGAATTTTGGTTAACTATGTGAAATGGTGTGTCCATTGATGTTTGGGGTGCGATTTTTGGCCAAAAGTTATCTCCAAATGGTGTCCCTTTGAACATGAATTTTGGTTAACTATGTGAAATGGTGTGTCCATTGATGTTTGGGGTGCGATTTTTGGCCAAAAGTTGCCTCCAAATGGTGTCCATTGAACATGAATTTTGGTTAACTATAAATATAACATTCCCACATGTATTGAGACATTATTATTATTTTTCGAAATCATTATCAAAGTTTTAGTGAAATTTGAGAGCATTTGTTGTTCATCAAATTGAGTGCTTTGAACCTTTGTGGTTTGATGACTTGTGATTTGGAGTGCTCCTATCACAAGTCATAGTCGTTGTATCTTGGGAGACAAATTGCCATAGCAAACCGTTAGCACCATAGCGGGGCAATATTGTCTTAAGGACGGAGATTATAAATCTCGCCTCGACATAAAAAATTGTTTTAAAAGCCATTGTTATTTTTTCCTGAGATATACTTTGAGAGAAAATTATAAACAACAATCTTAAGACAATATCGTGCAATTCAATGGCTTCTTCGAGTGCAACAACGACTCCTGTTCACCATGGTGAAAGGCCTGAAAAGTTCAATGGGAACGACTGCAAGGGGTGGCAACAAAAGATGCTATTTTACTTGACCACACTAAGTTTGACAAGGTTCTTAACCGAGGAGCCTCCTACGGTTGAAGAAGGAGAGACTGACACCCAAAAGAGGGCAGCACTGGATGCATGGAATCAAAGCGACTTCCTATGCAAGAACTACATCTTAAACGGGTTAGACAATAAATTATATAATGTTTATTGTCTTGTGAAAACAGCGAAGGAACTGTGGGCATCGCTGGAAAAGAAGTACAAATCCGAGGATGCCGGCATGAAGAAATTCATAGTTGGACAGTTTCTGGACTTCAAGATGGTTGATACCAAGCCTGTGATGGCGCAAGTGCAAGATCTACAAGTGATCTTGCATGACATTCATGCGGAAGGAATGAGTCTAAGTGATTCATTCCAAGTCGCCGCTATGATTGAGAAATTGCCTCCTATGTGGAAGGACTTCAAGAACTATCTGAAACACAAACGAAAGGAGATGAGTCTTGAAGACCTTGTGGTTCGATTACGAATCGAGGAGGACAACAAAGTTTCCGAGAGGAAGGCGGGTAGGTTTCAAATGGAACCACGGGCTAACCTAGTTGAACAAAGAACCGGATCAAAGCGTAAGTTTGACGGTATGGCCTCCAACAATGACAAGGCAAAAAAGTTCAAAGGAAAATGCTATAAGTGTGGAAAGCCCAATCACATGGCAAAGGATTGTCGTAACAAAGATACTCGTGGAAAAGCAAAAGATCAAGTCAACGTGACCGAACATGATCGGATCTCGGAAGATTTGAATGATCTAATGTTAACCGCTGTGATCTTTGAAGCAAATTTGGTGGACAATCCTATGGAATGGTTCGTCGATTCCGGTGCAACCCGACATGTGTATTCGGACAAGGCCATGTTCTCCACATACACTCCAATAAGTGGGCGCCAACTCTACATGGGAAACTCCCCAACATCTCCGGTAATTGGACTGGGGAAGGTGGTTCTAAAGATGACTTCGGGAAAGGAATTGACTTTGATTGATGTCCTACATGTTCCCGACATCCGAAAGAACCTGATATCCGGATCGGCTCTAGTCAAGGCGGGTTTTAGACTAGTTTTAGAATCTGGAAAAATTGTACTCTCCAAAAATGGAGTTTTTGTAGGAAAAGGCTATATGGGTAAAAGCCTATTCAAAATGAATGTAATGACGGTTAAACGTCAATTTGAAAGTAATAAAGTGAATGATTCTACTTATTTGATTGAGTCTTGTAATTTATGGCATGATCGTTTAGGTCACGTAAATTATGGTTCACTTAACAAATTAGTGAAGTTAAACTTATTGCCTCAAATGAATGTTAACTTGAAACATAAGTGTGAGACTTGTGTCGAGGCCAAGTTAACGAAACCGCAATTCCATTCAATTGAAAGAACCACGGCACCTCTTGAATTAATTCATACGGATTTATGTGATCTAAAGTTTGTGGAAACTAGAGGTGGGAAAAAGTACTTCATTACTTTCATTTATGATTGTACGAGATATTGTTACGTCTATTTGCTAAGAAGCAAAGACGAGGCCTTGGGAGTATTTAAACAATACAAGAATGAAGTTGAAAATCAACTTAGCAAAAAGATAAAGAATGTTCGAAGCGATAGAGGAGGAGAATATGGAGCACCGTTTGAAAATTTTTGCACTGAGTATGACATTATTCACCAAACCACTGCCCCCTATTTACCTCAATCAAATGGTATTGCCGAACGTAAAAATCGTACTCTAAAAGAGATGATGAATGTTATGTTGATAAGTTCTGGATTACCACAAAACTTGTGGGGGGAAGCAATCCTGTCGGCCAACTACATTCTAAACAAAATACCACACAAAAGTAAGGATGAAACTCCTTATGAGTTATGGAAAGGTCACAAGCCTTCCTACAAATACTTGAAAGTGTGGGGGTGCTTGGCAAAGGTAGAAGTACCAAAACCAAAGCAAGTGAAAATCGGGCCTAAAACAATAGATTGTGTATTTATTGGTTTTGCTAACAATAGTAGTGCATATCGATTTTTAGTACATAAATCTGAAATAAGTGATGTGCATGAAGGTACAATCATTAAATCAAGAAATATGGTATGTTTTGAATAAGTATTTCCTTACAAAACTAACAAGGAAATGAGCCCTAAGAAAAGGGTGTATGAAGACGCTAACCGTGACACTATTGATGAAGTAGAACCACGACGTAGCAAGAGAACCAAAGTGGCTAAGACTTATGATCCTGACTTCATGACGTATATGTTGGACAATGAACCAAGATCGGTTAATGATGCCTTATCTAGTCCTGATGCTCCTATGTGGAAAGAGGCTATTAATGGCGAGATAGAATCCATAATGCAAAACCACACGTGGGAATTGGTAGACCTTCCAACTGGAAGTAAACTATTAGAATGCAAATGGATTCTTAAAAGAAAATATAAGTCCGATGGTTCAATTGATAAGTACAAGGTGAGACTCGTGGCGAAGGGATATAGACAAAAAGAAGGTCTTGATTACTTTGATACATATTCACCAGTCACGAGAATTACGTCTATTAGAGTGATCATTGTTATCGCTGCTCTAAACAATTTAGAGATACATCAAATGGATGTAAAAACGGCATTCCTCAATGGGGAACTTGAGGATAAAATTGATATGAAACAACCCGAGGGGTTTGTTGTTCCCGGACAAGAGGAATAGGTGTGTAGACTCGTTAAGTCATTGTATGGGCTTAAGCAAGCGCCAAAACAATGGCATGAAAAATTTGACAAAACTATGTTGTCAAATGGTTTCAAAATTAATGAGTGCGACAAATGTGTATATATGAAAAACACGCCTAAAGCATATGTAATAGTATGCTTGTACGTTGATGATATGCTCATAGTGGGAAGCAACTTAGAAATCATCAACGGGACAAAGAAAATGTTGATAAAACATTTTGAAATGAAAGATATGGGTGAAGCTGATGTGATACTTGGAATTAAAATCTCCAAGATATCTGAAGGACGAGTGTTGTCACAGTCTCATTATGTTGAGAAAATACTCGAGAAATTTCTCGCGAATGATACGTCATCTGTAAAAACACCCTATGATCCGAATCTACATTTGGTTAAAAACAAAGGAGACCCTGTCATGCAATTAGAATACTCAAGGATAATTGGCAGTCTCATGTATCTCATGAATTGTACACGTCCTGATATTGCATATGCGGTTGGCAAACTAAGTAGATTCACGAGCAATCCAAACAATGACCATTGGAAGGCATTGACGAGGGTACTTAAATATTTAAGATACACCATGAACTATGGATTGTACTATACAAGATATCCTGCAGTATTGGAAGGATATAGTGATGCAAATTGGATATCGGACACACAAGACTCCAAGTCGACAAGTGGTTATGTGTTTACCATTGAAGGGGCTGCAGTGTCGTGGAAATCTACCAAGCAAACTTGTATTGCTAGATCCACTATGGAATCTGAATTCATAGCTTTGGATAAAGCGGGAGAAGAAGCCGAATGGCTTAGAAGTTTCTTGGAAGAAATTCCTTGTTGGGAAAAACATGTGCCTGCAATTAAAATACATTGTGATAGCCAATCTGCTATAGGAAGGGCACATAGTAGCATGTATAATGGTAAGTCTAGACATATACGTCGTAGACACAATACCATTAAACAGTTGATCTCAAATGGCATTATGTCCATTGACTACGTGAAGTCAAAGGAGAATATTGCGGATCCGCTCACGAAAGGCTTGCCTAGAGATTAAGTATATAGTTTATCGAGGGGAATGCGATTAAAACCCTATAATCAAAATCTTGTGGTGGATACCCAACCTATGTGACTGGAGATCCCAAGATCTAGGTTCAAAAGGGACAACCAAACTACAAGATTGTATAAACACCTTGGAGAATTAATCTCCGACTCATTCCTATGATAAGGGGTGTAGCCTGCAAAAAGGGTACGATGATAGCCAAACGGCCTTTAATGATTCCTAAGACATATTAGAATATGTTGGAGTATAGCGGGATACTCTTCTAGGAGATCACCTACGTAAGTGCGAAGTGTGGCCGCTTCAAAGAATAGAAAGCACTTATGAAACCAAGCGTGGTCCATGGCCGAAACGGACACAACCGTAAGAAACCAATACGGGGGTTAGAATTGTTATGGTGTGGGTTCAATTGTCTTGGTTTACATCAACGACTAAATAGTTCAAGACTATAAGTTCACTATTAAGTCAAGTAAATCCGATTGAATACTACTACGGAAGATTCAAAGCCGCAAGCTATCACTCCAGATGCCATAATAGTTCGTCAAAGCACTCAATTGCATACATGCATAAAATTTAATTCATGTGGGGGATTGTTGGAAAAAACGAGAAAATGAATTCAAATTTTTTTGGCCAAAATTTGTCTCCAAATGGTGTTCCTTGAACATGATTATTGGTTAACTATGTGAAATGGTGTGTCCATTGATGTTTGGAGTGCGATTTTTGGCCAAAAGTTGTCTCCAAATGATGTCCCTTGAACATGAATTTTGGTTAACTATGTAAATTGGTGTGTCCATTGATGTTTGGGGTGCGATTTTTGGCCAAAAGTTGCCTCCAAATGGTGTCCATTGAACATGAATTTTGGTTAACTATAAATATAACATTCCCACATGTATTGAGACATTATTATTATTTTTCGAAATCATTATCAAAGTTTTAGTGAAATTTGAGAGCATTTGTTGTTCATCAAATTGAGTGCTTTGAACCTTTGTGGTTTGATGACTTGTGATTTGGAGTGCTCCTATCACAAGTCATAGTCGTTGTATCTTGGGAGACAAATTGCCATAGCAAACCGTTAGCACCATAGCGGTGCAATATTATCTTAAGGACGGAGATTATAAATCTCGCATCGACATAAAAAATTATTTTAAAAGCCATTGTTATTTTTTCCTGAGATACACTTTGAGAGAAAATTATAAACAACAATTACCACATCTAACACCTAAGCCACGATTGGAGCAGATCACCCCTTGGCTCACTTGGTTTTACACATTCCATAAATACGAAGGGTTAGTATGTTAAAAAAATAAATACTCCATACTCGTTTTTAAAACTAAAATAATTTTTCAATCTATCGACCCAAGAAGATATTGATATTGTTCAAAGATGTATAAAGATACCCGATATGATTCTTTTGATGGTCATATAGTTTAGTTCAATCTATTGTCATTAAAGATTAATTGTTATTGTGCTTAAGATATTAGACATTTCTCATATTGCATCAAACAACGTAATAATATATTCATGACTAATCATAATCAATAATATACATCTTTATATACTTTAATCCACAAAAATATGGTCATTAATATTGTGGCTTAAATATACTATTTGATGATTTTACTTTTATTTTTATCTTGAGGATAATACGGAAATAAGATATAATATGTGAGCACTATCCCAATGTTAGATCAGAATTAATTTGGATATGCGAGGTCCACAAATCTATGCGGATCATACATACCAAAATTAATTATTAATTATTGGATCTAATGTTTGGATAATGTTTATATGATAGCAAGGAATGAGCCAAAAAATTGGACCACATGTTCAAATTAATAATCGATCATTGGATCTAATGTTTGGACCAGAGGGGGATGCACTTGTTATGTGGGTGGGGTTGTATTTTTTTTTAAAAAAAATTGCGTTACTTAGGAAAAAAGTTTAGTGTTAAATTTGGAAAATTTATTTATATTTTAGCCCAACCTTTTAAATAGATATAGTCTTATATCTGTAAAAACTACAATTAGCTTGATTAGGGATGGCAATGGGAAGGGTCCAGACCCGGATCCACATTGAACCCACCCAGCCGGGCGGATCTGGACCCGCTTCAACCGGGTTTGGAAGCGTGGCGGGGCGGGTCCTGAGATTGGCCGAACCCGCCTCGGAACCGCCCCGCAATACATTTTTAATTTTTTTTTAAAAAATATGCTATTAATTATACATTTTACTTCTTTAATTGAACAATAAAGTGTAATTATTTAATTTTATATCAAAATTCATGTGTTCATGTAAAGGAAGTCGGACATTTTGAAGGAAATAAGAACAAATTAATAAGTATTTAGTAGTTTAAAGACAGTTTACAATGCTTATTATAAATATTTACTAGAGAAAACATGAAATTAATCACAAAACTCAACTTTTGTGTTTTAAAATTGATCTCTCGCTAATTTTTTTTTTAAAAATAAAAAAATTTAGAACCGGGGCGGGGCGGGTAAACCCGCGGGTTCGCAGGTCTAAGCGGGGCGTGACGGGTGTGGGTTCTATGTGTAGAGGAGCGGGTTCTGGGATTGGTCAAACTCATCCCATACCCGACCCATTGCCATTCCTAAGCTTGATCAGCCCCAATTAAATTTGCATCTCGGATCCATCGTGATTTGGACAGATAGCAAAGAATGAGCCCAAAAATGTGGATTGACCTGACGCGCTGTCACTCACTCTTATGTCTGTAATGCCCCATCCCCCATGCAATCCTTCGGCTGTCCTAAAGCACGCAATCTAATCTTGAAATCTTGACTGTTCATTCTCGAGTCTCGACCAAGACAGTATCTAAAGAATCTCAAGCATACAGGATACAGCTGCACCAGTCCATACTATTGACTTTCCTAATTCGAGCCCGAAAGTGATTTCGTTTAAAGAAAAGCTCAAATAATTTAAGAAGAAGAAATTTTAAGCGCTGAAAATCAAAATTGATTAGAATTTCACAGGGATTACACCCAAATCCAAGTTTCTCTCTCACTTTGTTCACTTCCTCTCGTCGAATACAGATTATACATACGGATCGATTGTGTATATACATCTTTGTTTATGCACGAACTGCCGCGAGTTCGATCTTGCTTGATTTGAAGATTCGATGTCTCAATTTTAAGCTTATTTTTGTTCTTTGGCTCAAAGTTTTGTTTACTTTTTTCGGGGAGCCTTAGTATTTGCAGTTTCGAGGGTTTTTTCTAAGTGTGTGATTAGATGTGACAGGTGGGTTTTCATGCAGAATCGAAGGGGGTTTCTCTAAAAGTTTTCTGCAAGGGTTGGCTTGAATGCTAGTTCTGGTTAATTTAACTGACGCGGCTCCAGTTGAAGCGAAAAGTTCGGTTTTTTAATTTATTTATGGTTGAAATTAGGGCTTTTTCTTCTAGGGTTTTAAATGTTGTGTTCGCATAACGTATAGATAATCAGAGGTAAAATAAGATCTTGGAGTTCGTAGTTTGTATGGTTGGATGATTATTAGTTCGTGCTAAAAGAGAAGGAGGAGGAGAAATGTTTTATTCGCAATTCATATTGGCGAAGAAAGGGCCGCTGGGGACCATATGGATAGCAGCGCATTTGGAGCGGAAGCTTCGAAAGAATCAGGTTGCTGATACTGATATTGGAGTCTCCGTAGGTAAAGCTTTATTTTATTTAAAAATGTCCCACTTTTTTCCAAATGTATTAGATACTATTTATTTTATGGATTGCTTTCATCATTGATTTACGGGCACTCGGCAACAAGAATATGAGTAAAACATAGATTTTTTTTTTAATTTTGAAATGCATATTTGATTGATATATTTGAAATAGAAACTCTGATGATGTTATGGCTCAAATGGGCCTTCACCCACAGCAACTTTTGTTTTGCTGCTTAAAGAGAGGTGATTGTTTTCTGTGGCTTCAAATAATTGCAATCAAGTACAAGTTGGAACTTTTTGTTTTCTTACATCCAGAACTTGAGGAAATAATGGCAGTTTTCAATCTTATTAAGCATTGGGCCCATTTTCTGGGGTCTTATTGTGCTATGGCTAATTGAATGTGCATAAGGATGTATGCTTATTAATTGTTACGGGAACAGGAATTGAATGCAAAGTTAATGCTTATTATAATATATGAAATAATTGGGAACTATGACATTATTGAGCTTAGATTGGATGGTTGAAATCTTAATATACTATGAAGTAAAGACACTCTGTTGTTTTCATTACTCACTCCATCTCTTGAGTCTGATGTTAAAGAGGTTAGGCAACTCGAAGTTAATTTTCAAGAGATAATATCTGACACAAATACGCAAGAATCACATGTCTTATACTTACAAGAAATATGATGCAACTGAAGGGTTTTGAGGATGCTTGTATGAATGTTAGACAAACTTGATTTTATTTTTACCTGGGAAAAAAATTGTACAATTGCCACATGGTTTGGCAATTGATAATGAAGTATCTAAATTCACACGTGCTGTAAAATTTAGTTAAATACATTGGGATAGCATAATGCGACCTCTTAGTGAATCTGAAAATTCGGGAGAAGGTTGTTTCCTTCTGTTCTCTTCCCATAATAACTGTTTTGTCTTACAAACGCGTACGTAAATTGAAATCTCATGGATCTGCTCCTATTCATATGATGCTATGTATTTCTCTTCTTAATTGAGTCACTAAAAGGTATTGATTGTTGTTTTCTCTTTTTATTTTTTTTATTTTATTTTGAGCAGTTCTACAAAAACTTATGTTAATTATAAAAGATATTGTTCCCACTTCCAGTTTTTGTAATTGTTAACCTAATTCATCTCCTTTGTATGGTTATAAAAAAATTGGAACATCTGTGCGTTCCTTAATGATGGTTCCTTTATTATTGTTATGATTATCATTTTTTACGTCTTGTAATTTAATCTTATTATCTCATGCAGATTCTATACTTTTTCCTGAGGTGCCTATTGCGCTTCGGTTGTCCAGCCATCTTCTGCTTGGTGTGGTGAGGATATATAATAGAAAGGTGAACTACCTCTTTGACGATTGCAGTGAGGCTTTACTCAAAGTCAAGCAGGCTTTTCGCTCTACTGCTGTGGATTTACCCCCAGAACAATCAAAGGCGCCTTATCACTCCATCACCTTGCCAGAGACATTTGATCTTGATGATTTTGAGCTGCCAGATAATGAAATTTTACACGGGTTAGTTCTCACAATTTTGAGTTGTCTTTCATGAGAAAGCTATAATATCATTTTAAACGAGCTTCAATTTTTTGACGAGAAACAAAATTTATTAAATTTAATATGAAAAAATGAAAGATAAAATATCATTCCAACCACTCTTACAAAGCAAATAAAATTACTACCCAACTTGGATGCGTATCTTGGGCCTTGGCATGACAGATTTCATATTTATCGACTTAGGCTAATATAGGTTTACCATCCGCTTAATAGAAAACTAAATGGAATTTCTTTGATGGTCTGTCAGCTATTAAATTTGAGGCCTACTACTTGTCAGTATATTCCCAATGTGTATACAAATTTCAAGCCAGTTACTTGATAATTGATTAGAACAACTGTCTCTTTCAGATGAAGAGAAATTGGTTTCAATCTAGATGAGATACATAAAATTATAAGAGACACCTAGACATTCGTAAAATAGGGTGGTTGGCTTGATCACCCTGATTTTGTACAATGACGTTTAGAAAATATTATGTGATTTTATTTTTGAAATGCGGGCATTTTGACCTATCTTGTGACTCTTGTCTCACATGCCAACTCCTAATTTGCAGTAACTATGTGGATCATCATATTAGTTCAAGAGAGCAAATCACTCTTCAAGATTCCATGGAGGGCGTCAGTTACTCAACATCAAAGTTTGGTCTTGATGGTTAGTTCTCCTTGCAATTCCCAATAGTGTTCTGTATTGGCGTTTTTTGAACTGCTGCATCTTTTTCTTAGATCTTTTATGGAAAATAATTCAGCAACCCAAATATGAAATTATTTATTATTTTTCATTGACTGTGATACTTCAATGTGCATTCTTGGTCCTTATTGTTACTTATATTGTTCACAGAGAGATTTGGAGACGGTGATGCATCTGGTTTGGATCTAGAAGAGGTACACCACTCTATAGATGCTGTTATTATGTCTTGTTTCTTTTAATTTTGAACTGCTGTAGACATGCTATGATCTCGTGGTGATAACTGGGAGTATTTTATTTGGTATTATTGTTATCTTTAAATGTACATCGCAAGTTATAAGTGAATAATTTTTTCCCAAAAAACACATTTATGTAATTTTTCATACTAAAAAATCTAATTTGTCAAATTTTGACAATTTTTTCTCATCAAATAAATTTCCTTAATTCATTTGATGAGTAAATTATTTACTATATTTCGTTTTTAGTGGATAAATCAAATTCAACATCTTGCAATCAAATTCGCTGGTGGAATCCAAATTTTCTTCTTATTTTTTATTCAATACTAATAAATTTTATTTGCTTTTCTGTGATTTAAAGTAAGTGATACAATATAAACACAAATAAATAATTGCTATGAAATGGTATCATATGATCAAGTTCTATTGGGAAAATAGTTATTTTCACTGGTTTTAAAATAATTTTGATTAAATTTTAATATGACATTTTTGCATATATTTATATTCTTATATTTAGTTTTAATATAGTTAAATTATGTGATTATTTAACAATAGTTAGTTGATAAACAAGAGTTTATGTTTTATGGTTTTTTCTTTTTTAATCAGTTAAACATTTGCACACAGGAATTATTTTTGCACAAAACTGGCTCTGCGGATCATGCTGATGAGAGGTTGGTTCGCATTTACCTTTTGTGGTGTTGCTTAACTGATTTCCTTTCTCTATTCATATTATATTGGTGTTTGAATTTTTTTGGATAATCAATTCTTTCATGGTATGATTATAAGTGGTTGGTTCTGAAAAGTAACATACATATACCATTTTATCCATTGAATGTTTCACAGAGTTGAAGTGGTAGATAAGATGCATAAATAGAAGTGCACTCCATATATTGTTGTCAATGTGGCGTGGATCCATGGATTGACCCGAAATGGGTCGAGAGGATCGTTTTGGTTCCAAATAGCTGATAGACATAACTTAGAAGTTCAAGCTTATTTGTGAATCATTATCAACATCACGAATTCCATTTAAATGCCAATTTAAAATTAATGTTAACTGTTTGACCTTACCAGAACTTGTGATCCGCTTTTCCCAAGCCTGAGAGTTCCTGTCTTATCATGTTAATCCCTTTACCATCCTATTTTTCACCACTTGTAACTCCTTCACACCGAATACCCTCTACTACTGGACCCTTTTGCTGCCTCACTTCTATCTCACATTGATCCCTCTCTCCAGGATTTCCATCTACGGTTGACACCCAAGTCTTCCAAAGAGTTCCTCCATTATTCCATTTACAGAAGCCAACGGTATGTGGTCTTGGCAATGCCAAATGGGAAAGACCTGGTAATGCCACTTTGTGTACCCTTGAGTTGATCTAATTCTTCAACTTTCATTGATCCTCACTTGAAATTAGTTGCTCAGGGTACATTATTTCACTTTATGCAATTCAACTTATCAAGAGAAATGACCCTATTGAAATGTGTAGTGAAACCATATTGTTTGACATTTTGGGCATGACTAAAGCTTTGGATAATACAAAATATATGGTTTAGGTTGAGCATGTTTGAATATATGAAAGCTCTAATGGAAATTGTTTTATTTGTTCTTAAGTGCCTTTGGTCGTTAGTTCACTGGAGAGAAGAGTTGGTTTTTTGTTGAGCTTTCATGCTTCATAATTTGAACAATTCTGATTTAGGATTGATGTTTACCCATCTACTTTTTTGATAATTGTTTTTTACTTGATTATTGTTTTTTTTTAAATTTCATTTAGTTGTTAAACAATCAGGTTGGTTTAAGTTTTTGAATTAGGAAAAAAATTAGTGGGAGATTTGTAACTATGTTTAATTCGATGGATCCACTCAGATCCAGCCTATCCGCCACCCTATTTATGCGGAGTCAACGATTATGTGGTTCATTAGAAAAATATTGTTACTTACATTGTTTCTAGTTTCTTTTTTAGGGAAAATTGGATTTTTGGTTTTGTATGTTGGCCTTATTTCACTTTTGGTCCTTTAAATATCAGCGTGCTATCTTTTTTTGTTGTTGTTGCAATTTTAGTAATATTCCTAATGTGGCTGGTGCCATATCTGGTGCCATATCAGCGACATGTCAGAAAAAAGAATAAAATTGCAAAAAAACAAAGATACAGGAATGAGACCCAATTTTGACCATATAGAGGACCAAAATTGCAACAAGACAAACATACCGGATGAAATTTGCAATTTTCCCAGCTAATCACTAATTTTAAGTTTGGCTGGGCCTGGGATATGTGATGGCTGTCTTTGAATTTCCGTGTATAAGAAAGATAAATTGCATTATCAAGAGATAGAAACACAGGTACCCTTTTTTCTTTGGAATTGCTTCTTGTGCATTATTGTCTGAACAGTCTTTTGATTTTGTTATTGCTCTATCTGAAATAATTTAAATGGACAATTACTACTCTTCATCATTCTTCTGTCTTTAATACTTGATCCCATATAGATCCCATATATCTACTTTAATGAGCTTGTATTATGCGATGTTGATTGATGCTGGAATCATTACTTTATTTTATAATAGCATACTGAATTACTGATGGTACATAACATCTTTGTGATCTCAGTGCTGAACCTCAGGCCACTTTTGGATCAATTTTCACTCTCGGGCATGATGGGCATTATGAAGATAATGATGTCAATTTAGAAAACAAGGTGGCTTTTGGAGCTCTATAATTATCTTAATAGATAGCTAGGCTATTGTCTATCCATCATTTTCTATTTCTCGTTGATGTTTACGTTTAAATAAAATATTTCATTTAACAATATTTTCTATTACTTTTGTTGGTTCGATTCATACATGTTGAAAATGCTTGTTGAGTAGAAATTTGATATTTCTTGAATGAAATTGATTTTCTTATGCAGGTTGTTCGTGCTGATGAATTAACTGATCTCATGGACAATGCTCATGCTCCATGCACTCCTGGACTGGTGGACGAACCAAATCTCTCCAATGTTCAAGAGGTTTCAGCATGTGACGACCATCTGGAATCAGAATATCATTTAACAGAATCTAGTTCGCGAGATAATTTAAAAAATATCGTGTATGAGGATAAACAAGAAGTACGTTGGTGTTCACATAATGATACAAATTGTGATGCAACTCATCGGGTGCCGCTTCAGGAGAATGGATACCAATCAGGCGCCTTGGAAATCAAAGAGCCAAAGCCACAGGGAGAGTCTTCCTTGATTGAGGTTGATGTGGAACGTGTATCGGTTGATGAGTCCTCTTCAGTATATAAGCCCTCTTCAGAATTGGTTGATCAGATCATCAAGGCATCTGATGTTAACGATAGGGTAGATATACCGAATGAAGCTGTCGATAAAGACACGCCACATTGTCATGTAGTGGATGGGCCCTGTGATGATCATCAAGGTCTCAATAAAATTGGCTCTGAAAAAAATGCTTGTGAAATTTCTGTATTGACCAGCACCTGTCAGCAAGTTCCTGAGAGTGTATCAATAAAAGATCAATCATCACTTGGGGTTGAAGTGTCTGGCAATTTGGGAAGTGCAGGTAATCATAAGAAATCATATCTCGATACTCAAACTCAGGCTTATCCGGAACCTACAGATTCGTCTTTTTTGAAACTTGATGTTCTTGAAAAAGTGGTGTCAAGTGAAACCCCATTTCTCAGGCCATGTAATTCAAATTTGGAACGACCTGATATGACAAATTCTGGATGTAGCATGGTAGCTGATACTGATGTACTATCTGATATTACTGCTTTGGCTACTTCTGGAAGGGAGACAAGGATAATAGGTTTGTCAGTCGAGCATAATACTTGATAATCTATGACGAGGGCCCCAGTTTAACCGTGCATAATTAAGCAAGAGCATATTATCGTAGCTATATTTGGTTTTTCTTGGCATGACCTTTTTCAATTTCCAAAAATAATAACTACAATCTTTTATCAATTTCCAAAAATACCCTATAGAATAACTACCCTTAAATATCTTAGTTATTTTTTGACCTGTTTCCTATAACACTATTTTCATTAAATATGATATAATAAACTAAATTCTGTATTTATTTTTGCTGACATTCTGTGAAGTGAAATAAAAAAAAAAAACAGAAAATCACCAACGTGCCCCTCATACACAGTGTGTGCTTGATAGCTAGTTTTCTAGATGTTAGGTCTAACAATTTTTTGGCAGTTTAACATTTTTGGAGAAGTCTATGGTTGAAATAAGTGTGAAGACAACCCCATGTCTATTTGATGATATAATATTGTGTTATTTGTATGTTGGTAAAATTAACTTATTCTATTCCACATTTCTACTTTTTTAACTCCCTGAACCTTCGGCAAATTTAATTGTTACTGTTGAATAATAGATAAAGACATGTGTTTGCTTTATCAAGACCTCTAGATAAAATATTAGTATTTTAATATTCATAAGATTTGATTTTGTCTCGTTATTTGTTTCCTTGATTAGGTTAGATTGTCTTCTTGATTCTAGGTATTAGGAGTATATATAAAGATGCATTGTATCTCTTTATGATAATTAAAAGAAATAAGAGTTTCATATTCCAATATTATGTGGTATCAGAGCCCTGATTCTAGGTGCTCTCGTTTCTTCGCCCTTATCCCTACAACTCGCATAAACCATGGTTTCAGAAACCTATTCTGCTACAGATAATCAGGCATCTTCACGTTGCATAATATCCTCTAATCCAAATAGATTTTGATAACATCTTGACAAAGGCTCTTCACTATCCTAAATTTGAAGACCTGAGTTCCAAGCTGAGCATGATAAACATATTTGACTCAGCTTGAGGGGGAGCCTTGAATAATAGATAAAGACATGCCTTTGACTTATCAAGACCTCTAGATAAAATATTAATATTTTAATATTCATACGATTTGATTTTATCTCGTTATCTTTTTATTTTTAGATTAGATTGTTTTCTTGATTCTAGGTATTAGGAGTCTATATAAAGATGCATTGTATCTTCTTTATGATGATTAAAAGAAATAAGAGTTTCATATTCCAATATTATGTTTTTCCACAGTCACAACTCATTTAAATTATAAAATGTAATGTATTATTAAGAGTAGCCAGGATGTAAAGAAAAAATTGTGATCAATGATGTTTGGAAAAATGTTGTTTTAGCCATGCTTTTTTAACTTCCAGTAAGCAACCTGCAATACAGCGGATTTAGTTTGCATAACAGTGATTGTCATTTCAATGTGTTAATCTCTCTAATTTGATAATGATGGCCTTAATTTAATCAGGTAAGGCATGCTGCATAGATGATAATTCAGAAGAAATTTTGAAGGGAAATCACGTGCAAGAACAAACATCACGTGAAGATGTTGACTCATCATCCAGACAACCTGATGGTGAAGCGTGTAATACAACTTCTCAGGGAAGGCTGGTGGAAAATTTAAATAATTTTGAGGAGTCTCAGATGCCTGCTCCCGAAAAAATGCTTTCAGTACCAGATGGGTGTGCAGATCTATGTACAAACATGCTTGACGAGGTTTTGCCAAATGACTTTGAAGGGCTTGACGAAGGTGATGCTGGCAGCAAAACTTTAACGGGTAAAAAACGCAGTTTTACTGAAAGTACTCTAACAGAGCAGAGTCTGAATTCTGTTGAATCTTCGAGACTAGTTCATGTTAAAAGAACTGCAGAGTCTATCCCTGATGATGATGATTTGTTATCTTCCATTTTAGGTATATAGTACATTCTTCATTTAACTAGATTTCTGCTGATTGGTTTCTATTCTTAGTAGAGAATTAATTTTTCAGTCGGAAGATCTTCAGTCATGAAAGTGAAGCCGACACCTCCTTTTTCTGAGGTTACATCTATGAAACGTAATCGTTCTGCTCCCCGTTCTGGTCCTCCCAAAAGAAAAGTGCTAATGGATGACATCATGGTTTTACATGGAGAGTATGTTCCTCCTTTTGTGCGTGATATCGTGTTTTACTTTTCTTCACACTACTGTCCTAGCTTGCATATTAAATTTCAACATGTATTCCTGGATCGACTGTTTGTGACTTGACCATTTATCATGAGATAAACTGGATAGGTTGTTGCACATCACCTATGGTAATTTCATTCTCAGTTGCATTATTTTCTGTTTACACCAGCTTCTTTCATTTTTTTAACTATCATGTAGATGTAATCGGAAATTTTATTTATTTGTATGATTCATCTTATTGGTAGCACAGTGCATATGAAATGCATCTTAATCAATCCGATATACTCTCTAGTTGCTCTAAAATATTAAGTTTCTGTGTCTTTTCTTTTTTAGCATTGAATTTTTTCTTGCTTTTCTCATTATTATTAAAACTTTATCTTTGTTCCTTGAAAGTTCTATACGACAGCAGCTGACAAACACTGAAGATATACGGCGAGTAAGAAAGAAAGCTCCTTGCACACGCCCTGAAATTTCAATGATTCAAAAACAGTTTTTGGACGATGAAATTTTTCGGGGAGCAATACTCACCGGTGAGATTATCACAGCAATATCTTCCTTACTGCCTTGTATTTAATGTTCTAACTTCAGTATTTTGGGGTATCTTTTTATGACTATTTATATAGTTTACGTCATGACTTATCAATCTGATTGCAAACGAGTTATGTTTCGGCACTTTTCTTCAGATGATTAATATTTTTTTAATTGTGGCATTATATTAGCTCTTCATTTCTAGTTGAGACATTTAGTAATGAAAAGATCCCTTAAAGAATTATCATTGTGTGACTGATTTGTCTCCTGTTATAGACGGTGTAGTACTATACAAAACAATGTGGTTGGTTTCACTGACTTGATCTGGGTTCTAGTTTCCTTAAGTTTGTGGTTTGCGAACTTGTGAAAAATTGTTAATCAATTTCTCTTTAGCAGAATCTACCATTAGCTTGTTTTGGTCTTTGGATTTCCACCTATTTTCATTTCATTTCCTTTCCTTTATTTATTGATTATTGGAGGAACTCTTTGACAGGCTCCCTTTCTTGACAGTGTAATGTTATCCTTCTCCATTTATTTGTGCATCAGTAGGAATATACGACCGTGTATGGATTTCTTATGCTAATTTGGTTTATATTTTTAGGCATGTCAATTGAGTTGTTGACTTTGTACAGTCAAGTGAGTGATATGAGTGGGATCATAATTTGCGAGAATGATGCAATGGGTGCTTCTGTTGACATTGTGGCTGGGTCAAGGCTACCTTCTCAAAACAATGGAAACGGTGTTTCCCTTGAAACTGTGTCTGAGACAAATTTAGGTTCTTTTAATGAGAAAAATGATACCTTTCTTGAAACTACAGTTGAACCAAATTCTTCTTCCCAAAATATTGAGAATGCTTTGAGCCCGTACATAGAAAGGGATAAGGGGTTCAGTGGGTCTAATGCGGCCGAACATGGTGGAATGGGAGCAAACTGTGAACCGTGGTTAGCCAATGATAACGAGACAGCTGTTCCCTGTGAGAATCCTCTGCTAAGTGATAATAGGCTGGAGGAAGTGTGCGTCAGTCAAGACCATATTGAGGCTACTCAAGTTGTGGAGACCAAGGTTTCGCAACAGGAGCTTGTTATGGATGTAGCTGGTGTGGAAACAAATGAGAAATTTTTTAATCCTGTTGATGCTGCTGCTGTTAATGAGCTTGAGTCAATTGGACATACTGATAGGAATGATGATATAGCCGATAGGCTTCAGGATGGATTAAATGAGAACTGTGAGAAAAACTCTTCTGTGAATGACGATGAACCGAATGTTTTACTAGAGCAGAAGGATGATCCACCCTCTGTCGAGTTGGATCCTGCAATGATGGATCTAGACAATGGACAAGTAAAGAATGATTTTATTAATAAAGTCAATCCCGGGATTGACCTTTATGGTCAAGATGTAAGTTTTTCTTGTTTACTAGCATTTAACTTACATTTTTTTAATACTTAGGCTGCAACTTAACATTCCCCATGTTATTCATTACTCTTCATTATGTGCTACAATTGGCTTCCGGCTGCCCCCTTAATTGTTCAAAAGTTGGGTCTTGGTAGATGAATTCCTTTAAGAGATCATTACTTTTAATAGGAAAGTGGGTTACCAAATGAAAGGTGTTTGGACAATTTTATTCGTGTCGGAGAGTTTAGACAACCAATGTCAAGAAGTGGTTCATCATTCTCTGGATTCCATTTAGGATGAACACTTGGAAAAATACGTTCCTTTGGTTGTTACATAATAAGTATGAAATAGATTTTGTGTAAGTGTGCTTTGTAGAAAGTTTTGTTCATTCATTTTCAATTTTTTTTTTTAATTGTCGGTAAGTCATTATCTGAAAATTAAAGAAAAATGCAACATAAATGACCTTCCTCAACGAAATCGTGGATCCAAATATAGTATGACTGTTCATAGAATTCATTATATATTGTTTCTTAAGAAGTATAGTAATAACACACATTTTTTTTTTACCAAAGACCTGCTATTCCTTGTAATACTGCTTGATCAGTTAAAGTTTTATAAGATCTTTTTTTTCTTTTACTGTATACTTCACTTAATACTGATATAGATGTTATGTGATGGAGTCTTACCTCCGGAACTCAACTGTAAAATGTAATCACCCTATTTTAGTCCTTTTAAATGAAACTAAGTACAAAGTATATGTCAATACCTTGTTACCAAATGTTATTTTACTCTGATATCAAAAAACCATTCTTCTGTTGTTTCTCTGTATATTTCTGGTTTCAAGATTTCAATTTGAATTACAGCTTCCCTGAACTTTGTGAAATTGGTAATTTTCATTGATCTCTGTTCAATTTCATGCAGGAATTAAATTATTGGGATCCTGGAAATGACACAGGTGTGATTCTACTCATTAATCAAATTCATTTTCTTTCCTGCCATTATGTTAATTAGAGTTGGAACCAACATATTACATGGCTATTGATGTAAATGAAATGCTACAAAAAATACAACAAATGAAAACTCTTGTACTAAAGGGGATGAGCATTAATGAACTTCAAAAACATTGTTAAGTCCAATTACCGAATAGAGTAAAAGATTCTTGCTGTCAGCCCATTATAGTGAAGGTACACCACCACAATTTGCTGAGTTGCCAGTGCATACCTGATTCTGCTTGGGCTGTGGTGAAGCCAAGTTGTGATTGTCCTTGGCAGTTGTGGCACATTAATGTTTATTTTTATTCCATAATCGTGCCTTCAGTCTTCGGTGTAAGCTTCTTCATGAATTACGAAGGTTTGACTCATTTTTCTTCGAGGTTTCAGAGTTTCTAAATGTTGACGATGATGAGCTAGATGACTTGGCTGATAATTATATGCCTGATGGTGAAGAGATAATAGTCACTGAGAACAGTGGATGGTCTACACGTACAAGGTATATGTTCTGGTCGGTGACTATTTAAATGTTGACACCATGGCAGTTCTTTTTACCATTCAAGGAGGTTATGAAATGAATTAGAGCAAACATCGATTTATTAAGTAACTAATACTAGAATTAGATTATAGATCTTGTTGGACTTCGAAAATATTTATCACAAATCTGTATTTGAAATGCCTTTGGGTAAGCCGTTTAATTATTTTTTGTTCCACCTTTATGAGGAAAACTTTGAAATACTGACGGTGTTCGAGTGTTAATTATTACTATCTGGTATGAATATGCCAGATCTCATGGCCTGATGTTTCTTATGAACTGTGGCTAAAGGGAAAATGCTTTTCAACGATTTCGATAAAGAGTTTGAATATTTTACTTGATACACCAACGCTACCGGCTCATGTCATGTGCTAGTCAACCAACAAACTATGTGTCTTGAAAAAATCTGAGTGCAAATTGTTGCAATAGTTCGTCACAAGTAGTTGATGTGAGTATTTGTTCTCAGCTATTATGAACCTTGAAAGTGTGCTTGCTGAGTTGAATGACTTGGGTTATATATTCTAAGAACTCATAATCTGTGGTCTTAGAATGATCGCAGAAATCTTTCTTTTGATGTCACGTGCACAAAAAGTTGTTGCGATGTCATTGGGTTTAGGTTTAATACATTTCATTTGTTGTATTTTTTTTGTTTATTTAAATGTGCGTAAATTGTTTTCATACATACACGGTATTTTCTTAGGACCTTACTAAATTCCTGATTTCATTATATTTTGCAGGGCTGTTTCCAAGTATCTCCAAATGATGTTTGTTAAGGACGCAGAGTGTGGAAGGAAATCTCTTTCCATGAACAATCTCTTAACTGGTAAATCACGTAAGGAAGCTTCGAGATTATTTTTTGAAGCATTGGTAAGCTCCAGCTTGTTTTAGAAGAAATTCCTGAAAAATCTTCACCAACTCTAATTTTTGTTCCTTTGGTCTATCTTTGATAAATACAGATGTGAATAATTTCTTTGATTTATTTATTGTTTACTCCTGAAAAGATTGTCAATATCGCTAATTTGAGGATACAAAGGAAATCGTCGTTTAACAGACCGAAGCTGAGGTCACGACGATTAGAGACCATAATTGAGAGTTGTGACTCTTGTAATTTTTTGAATATGGTTCTTATTTGACAGTTAACCTTCAGGGAGATGACACCCTTCTGTATTTTTCCGAATATAACCATCCCTGTAGACAGTGTCTTGAACTCACTAGGATACAAAATCTAATCGGTGGACGAATTGTGGATGTCCTCTAGAGAATATAACCATACCTGTAGACTGTCTTGAACTCACTAGGATACGAAATCTCAATCGGTGGACGAATTGTGGTTGTCGTCGGGCGAAATAATTATGGCCTATTTTATGTTTCAGATTAGTTTGTTAACAAAGTGACTGTCTATTCTGTCGTAGCATGAGGAACAGGCCTAAAGTCATTTACCTGTTTATTATCTGTTTTCTTGTTATTCTTATTTTGATGAATTGTAAAAATGGTTTGGCGTCCTTCTAGATTTGGAATAATTTTTCTGATCTGTGTTCTGATGTGAAAATGTTACAGGTTCTGAAAACAAGAGACTACATCCATGTGGAGCAGCATAATCCCGTTGATGACATTACCATAAAACCTCGTACAAGGCTGATGAAATCCGACTTCTAAACCTTACGGCTGATGTAGGAAACCTTAAACAAAGCAAATAACAGAGAGGGTTTATTCTTCCGGAAGGTTAGATCCATATGTTTTCCTTGTAATACTTGTGAGGTTCATAGTTGAAAAATCAGGTAGTTGTTGCTTGTCTCTTTAACCTTTTGGGTTGTTGTTTCGTAGTAAAATATGATTCACAGTGGTAGTTGTATAAATACACTTCTTATTTGTATGCATGTACGAATGTATGTAGATTGTAACCTGTAAAATGATTAAACTTATTTAGTAATCGGGGCTGACCTCCTATGTTTTGCTGACTCAACGGGTTGCTAATTCTTGTACATATTGAAACTTTATGTGGTAAGAATAATTGGGTTTCCAACTCAAAACAAATTGGTAATAAAGAGCTAACATGATTTGTAAATTACTATTGTGTGACAACTTTCAACACATCTCACGTGACATTATATAAGTTAAACGTATGGATTGATAACACGGGTGACGGTGAGCATGTGCGGGCGAAATAACCAATCACTGTCTACCCTAATATCATGTGAAGAATATATGTGGTTCTAACTCAAAACTCATTGGTAAAAAGTGGAGTAACCAGCTAACATAGCTTATAAATTCTCAGCGTGGGATAATTTTCAAAATTTTCAACAATCTGAAAGAAGACTGATTCTATTTTAATAAATAAGAAGAAAATCTAAAGATCTATAATTTTTCTATTGTTTATAAGTTTGACCCTACAAAAGTAAATGATGACTAAAACCTAATTTTTTTTTATATATGATTCGAAAAGTTATCCACACAATTTTAAAGAAAAACCTCGAAAACTTTCTGTATTCAACAGCGGTTAACGAAACATATAGTGGTTGTTTCAATTCTAAGCTATGAATGAGTGAAATAATTTACATAAAATTCATATTTGAATTTATTTATTGCATCTAATTTATTTTAATCACATTTATATAAATACTTTATAATCATCTCCAAAAATATGCCACTAATTTTATTGATAATAAACTAAACAGTATAAGGAGATATTATACTATAATCTTTTGTACCGTGAAACTTGAGTTATTACATCAAGTACTATAAAGTTGAACCATCACTAAACATAATACAATTATACCAAAATGATGAACCAATTCAGAATCTAAATTTGACTTTTGTTTTTGCGTGATCTATCCCTTAAATTATAAGTTTTGGAAGATGGTACATTTTGAACCGTGAAACCTGCTTTGATGCCTCTTCATTCTCATCCTCTGAACATCGATGTGCCCACAACTCCTCATTCATGTTTAAGTCCATAGTATTCGTCTCCGAAATTTTCCATGAGTTCTACGTCAAAAAGACAATCTTCATATTGAACGAAAATTTTGATATTTATTTTCAAGCAAATCGGGTCCTGGGAAAAGGAAATCATCGTCCTCGATGACCTGTTCGGCCCATGATTTCGATGGTTTTTTTGTTTGGTTGTTGAATGAACTAGGTAGGTACCCCTTTAAATAAACCAGATTTTTTTATTATCAAGGAAAACTGATTTGATTAGAGATTTTGAAGACTTCGATTGTGATTCTGAGTTTGATTTTGATTTGGATGAATACATAGGCAGATTTGAAACTATCTTATGATTTTCAGTAGCCTTTTGAGGTTCCGAACCAAAGCTGCCCGGATTAGTCGAATGGCTGCCTGGCATTGTTGACAAACTGCCCGAACTGACCGAGGCAAGTTCAAGCTAGCCGTGGTACCACCAATGCCATCCCATCCGAACCTAACCCACACTCTTTAGAGGCAGGAAATCCACTTCCCGATGCAAAAAGTTGGCTACCCGAGCTATTGCCCTCCCTGCCCGGATTCCCAAAGTTGAACATTTATTTCTTAATATATATATGGCTTAAAAAATCAAATTTAGCCCCCTAGAATGCATTAAAAGTATTTAAATATATTATTTTTTAAAATAATAATATGACATTATTATGAAAGTTCTAGCGTCTCTACCGCTTACCACTGAAATGATCTTGCTTCGAAGTTTTCGCTTAGCCCTATCAAGTGCACCAAGTCGGTCGTTCAACATAAGTCGCATGCAGGGGCGGAGCCAGAAATTATATAATGGGGGACAAAAAAAATTCTCAAAAATTTAGGGAAAAGAATTTTTTAAGGTGTCAAAAACAAATTAAGGGTGGGGGTGGGGGGCAAACTGCATTTTTTTGAGGTAAAATGTAATTTTTAGGGTTAAAAGTGCAAAAAAAAAAATTAAAAGAAAGTTTTAGGGTAAAAAAAACAATTTGGGTAAGGTGGGGCACTTGACCACCCTTGCCTATGAATGGCTCCGCCACTGGTCGACTGGGACCCTTTGGGTAGTTGAGATGTGTAAGTGTAATGTGGTTGTGCCAAAATGTCACAAAATCAATTTCTGTCTATACATCTCTTAGTTTGAGCCTGTCGTACCGGGCTTGCCTAGTACAATTTACCTGACTGACGTGATTTGCATGCTATTGTGTCATACCGGTAGTTTATCCAGTACACACCCTAAAAGTAGCGGCTATGGGTTCTCACGTTATATAAAAAAAAAGAACATAAGTTGTATGGGGCCAAGTTATACCTCATATAGTCGTAATACATGCAATTTATATAGTTCATAATTACGCGGCATTATAAGCCATTTGATATGCTAGATTCTTGGGGCACAAAAAATCTCATATGATCCAATATATATGAGTGAGTTTATAAGCTTTCCAAGTTGTATCATACCTCGAAAAAAGGTAATATCTTTAGAAATACTCGATCCACAAACTAAAATTCTATACACATGCGCATAACGAGTTTGTTTGTCTTGGACTGCTTTCATCCTTTCTCGAATAATTTGTACTTTTTTCTCCAACTTCTCATAACATATCGAGCCTCGCAATATTTGCAATGTGATATTATCACAAAAGACCACATTTTTGTGTTTTAATTTTTTCTCATAAAAAATATTTTGATTTGTTTTTTTTTTTTTTTTGTCAAGGGCAATGTGTTCATGTAATTTGATGTGGATATTTATTTTTAAAAAATTAATAAAAGTTGGAACATTGGCGAGGCTCTCATATGTTTCATACTGCTAAAAGCGTGTCTTCGGTTAATTTAATTACCGATCGAACTGAATTATGAAAACCGAATAAATCGAAATAATCAATTTTAAAAAAAAATAAAATTTGTATTTAGGTATGTTATATTGAATTGGTTTTGGACTTTGATGTTGGGCTAAACTTATTTGAAATGAGCATTGTTTCGTTGATGTGTTAATTGGGCTAATTAATGAATGTTTAATTTTCATTTACGGAGCTTGTTATGACTATCAACTTTTTCGAAAAATTGGTTATATATCAAATAACTGATTTTGGTTAATTAGGTTCGGTTTGTTTGGTTTTAATTCGGTCATGTAACATACAGTAGAATCTCGGTAATTTAATACTTGATTAATTAATAATATACTTAAATAATATTTTTGATCGATCCTGACTTATAGATAACATGCCAAATTAATAATTCTTTAAATTTTATAGGATAATACATGTACAAGAATTCACATATATTACATGCAATATATAAATATGCACTCTGTAATACATAGCATATTTATGATTAATCGATAAACATTTCATAAAATATGACTCAAATATCATTTATTTCTTATTGAATTTGATGTCACTTTTAATCTAATCTCTGATTTTTCTTAAAATAATAATAATTTCTGATGTCATTTTTCCATTGCTCAGTCATTGTTGTATTATGTTGTGTTATGCTACTATGATTTTTTATTAATTTCATATTCATTAAATGGATTAAAATACATAGGTCATTGATTAATATACATAATATACTGAACAATGCGGTACATTAAATATCAAAACATATTGAACAAAATGACATACTAAATATATATACATAATAAATTGAACAATATATTTATCAATAAAATAAATAATACTTTCATAAATTAAAAAAACAGTATCTATACTATCCTATTTATTATGAGTGAGGTGTCACGTTCCGTAACTTTCTAGAAGATTCAAACGAATCTGGAGGCTTCTGCACGTTCCAGAAGCTTGAAGAACACGTTGGAGCACCCCGGAAGCTTCTAGGTCTTACTTGTTATTTCTCTTGTAATGTAGAGTATTCTAGAATACTTCATGTTAGGACATTCTAGAATGCTCATTGTTGTAAATATCTTAGAATATTCTGGAGACTTAATCTCCACAGTATGATAGATTTAATCTTAGCCATTCATTTGAGAGGTGGATTAGTATAAGTAGCATTGCCATCCTCATTTGTAAACACACCAAGTTTTCAAGCATTCTAGCAATACACTTATTCTCTCAAGCTTTCTTTCAAAGTTCTTAGCTTCATTGTGTGGTTTTAGGCTTACTTAGCATCTTCGCAGGTCAAGATCATTCAAGTGTCGCACGGTGTTTCGGTCTGGAGAATCGACACGTGACAAGTGGTATCAGAGCCACGTTCGAGGCTCAAATTTAAGTCAAGGAAGCATCAACACTAGCACCATGTCGGAAGTCACTGATCAATCAAAGGGCCGGAGGGAAAAGTCGAGGGACATTGTGAGTGCCTTCGACGCTAGTCTTGCAAAATTGGAACTTGCCTTTGCCGACTTCGAGGAGAAGGAGCATGAGGATGAAAGCCATGAAGGAATTCGAGTGGAATTTCAAAGAGCTCTCAATGCTTTGGTAGAGTCATTCCAAATTAAAAACGATGAGCTGAAAGCCATGATCGGAGCGATACAAGCCGAGGTGAAAGAGCTCAAAGGGGAGCTAACGTCATGTCGAGCAAACATGGGACGGGGAGGGCCCATTGCTCATACACCATATAGGGTGGACGAGCCAAAACCACAAGCTTATGCAGGAAAGCGAGTGGCTAAGGATATCGACAACTTCATATGGGGCTTGGAGCAATACTTCGATTGCATGGGTGTCATGGATGACACTACTAAGGTACAAACGGTCGCCTTATACTTAAATGATGTTGCTATGACTTGATGGAGACGTAGATGTGATGATACTAGGCGCTGGGGTGCCCTTATTGAAAATTGGAAGGAGTTCATGACCGAAATCAAACATCAATTCTACCCGGAATATGCTGAGGAGCGAAGCTACGTCGCCTTGCTCAAAAGGGAGAAGTAATGGACTATTGTCGAGAGTTCCAAGAACTCTTGCTGGAGGTACCCGAGATGAGTGATAAATATGCCATATTCACATTCATGGACGGTTTGAAGAACTGGGACAAGCTAGAGTTACAACGTCGTGGAGTGCAAACATTGTCTCAAGCCATTGCCGTAGCCGAATCTCTTATCGAATTCAAGAAAGCCGACACCCTCAAGCCAAACAAATGAGGGATATAAAGGCAAGGAGCACACCAACAAGGAAGATCACTCACATAAAAAACCATTCTTCAAGGGAATGGCACCCGAGAAGAAACATGACAAGGCCAACATCTTTTGTTTCTGTTGGGATATGCCCTAAGACAAATCATTGAATGATTGTTTGGACATACAATGTTTATGATTTTATGAAATGGCAATTCATTATTATATATTATTCGATTAACTGTGCAATGTGAATAAATATATATGTTAATGTCCTTAGAATAATATTGTATTATTCTTAAAGATGTCCCTAGTCAAGTATTATCATGAATATGGATAATGATAATACGTAGAGACTAGTATGTGTTGATTGATGAACTGTTCATTGATATGAGATATCAAATCAACACATGGGTACATGTTAAAGAACGATGTACTGGACAGACCCACCATGAGAATGCTACATGGATAGTTATATGAGTGTCATAAGCAATTCTCATAGTGATAATAATGTATGTAATCCTTACGACTTGTGATCATCAGAGATCCCAACATAAGGAGTTATGTATCTTGATATTGTCAAACATTACCCGTAACAGGGTAAACTATAAAGACGACTATTGGATACACTACGAATTATGTAGAGGGATGTTGACTGATCGAGATAGGATTTGTCCCTCCTATATAACAGGAGAAGTGTTTGGCCCTTGATCAAGTGAGAACTAAAATGCATGGCCATGCTCGAATGAGTCGATATGAGATATCGAGCTTATTCGTTTATTCTAGTTCTACTTGGGGATCAAGAAATAAAGATTGAATATACGAGTATGACTATTACATGACTCGTGTTCAATCTAAACACAAAGGACAAAGGGATTAAGTTACATGATTAATATTATCACAAGTTCTAAAGGTTATGTCGAGTCATTGACATTCTTGTAATTTGGGTAGCCTTGATGTGTTGCTAGACACCGCTCTTTGCTTGTAACGTAAAATGAGATTTTATGTCACTGCCAACATTATAAGATCCTATCGGGTCGCACAAAAGATTAAATCGATAAAGGAAATTAAATTCATTGGATGAATTAATTAATTAAGAAGAGTCTTAATTAAATGATTATAAGGATTTAATTAAATCATGGGTTTGGGCCCATGAGGCTTTAAGAAAGCCTTTAATTAAATCATATATAATTAGTTAACAATGTGATTAATTTTAATTAATCCAAGACATCAATAACCTAGCCTCCACTCCTCACTCTCTCGGCCACCTCATTCTCCTTCAAGAGCCACGGCCGCCGCCGCTTGCTTGTTTGAATTGTTGGTAGTCGTTGATCGGTTTTGAACCGAGAGTTGAGTTTTGGTTCAAGAATAAGTCTAGCAACTTGTTCTTGAACATCCCTTTCGATTTGATCGTGTGGACACCGTAGAGACAAAGGTGCAAACTTTTGTTTGTGACTCGTGGTGCTACATCGAGGATTCTGCATCAAACACGCTACAAGGGTGAGACTTTTGTAAATCCTTTATCCGATATGAACCCCTATATATAGATCCGGTGTTTAGTAATCCATAAAAAAATTTATTCCGCTGCGTTGCTATGTATGATGGATTACTTACAGTTTCTTATGTGAAGGACCTCATTGGGCAAGGGAATGCCCAAAACGTTCCAAGCTCTCCGCCATAATTAAAGAAGAGGATGAACGAGACAAGGAGACCGCACAACTTGGAGCCATTCGCCGTCTCAACACCATGAAGAATGAGGTGTTCGGGCAACCTAAATGCATGATGTTTGTAGAGTCACGGATCGTAGGACAAAAGCTCAATGCTCTTCTTGACATCGGTGCCTCCGAGATATCCATCACCCAAGAAGTGGCAACTAAACTCAATCTTCGCCCATATAAAGATGGTGGATTTCTTAAGGCGTTGAACTCCAAAGAAGTTCCGGTCATGGGCACGGTTCGTAATACACATCTTAGCATCGGAGCATGGCAAGGTAAGACCAATCTTTCTGTTGTTCACATGGATGATTATGAGATGGTGATTGGCATATCTTTCTTGGATCATATATTTGACATGATTGTCCCTTTTTCCAACTCTTTATGTATCTTGGATCCAAAGCACCCATGTGTTGTGCCCATCAAAAGAGAAGTTGGTTCGGCAACCAAACTTCTATCAGCTATGCAACTCACAAAGAGGTTGCAAAAGAATGAGATCACATTTGTTGCCGCCTTAAAGTCAATAGAGGAGGGACAATTAGGCATCCCTACCCCAAAGGAGATCCAAGACGTGTTCGTGTACTTCAAAGATATTATGCCCAATGAGCTACCAAAGAGACTTCCACCTCAACGGGAAGTGGATCATGCCATCGAGCTCGTCTCAGGTGCTCCACCACCATCTAGAGCACCATATCGAATGTCTCCTCCCGAGCTTGAGGAGATGCGCAAACAACTAAAGGAACTCTTGGAAGCGGGTTTCATACGTCCATCCAAGTCACCTTATGGAGCTCCGGTGCTACTGCAAAGAAAGGCAGACGGTTCCTTTCGAATGTGTATTGACTATCGGGCACTCAACAAACTCATTGTTAAGAACAAGTATCATATCCCCCTCATTGCCTACGTCTTTGATCAACTTGGAACTGCAAGGTACTTCTCAAAATTGGATTTGAGATCAGGTTATTGGCAAGTGAGGATAGCAGAAGAGGACATTGTGAATACCGCTTGTACCACCCGATATGGAGCATTTGAATTTTTGGTGATTGCATTTTGTCTCACCAATGCGCCGGCAACCTTCTGCACTCTTATGAACAGGGTACTCCAACCCTTCTTAGATAAATTTGTGGTTGTTTACCTTGATGATATTGTGATGTATAGTCAAACACTTGAGCAACATGTGCTACATCTAAAGCAAGTGTCTGAATTTCTTCGGGCCAACGAGTTGTATGTCAAAGAAGAGAAATGTGCATTTGCCCAACCAGATGTTGCCTTTTTGGGACATATCGTGGTACGATGGGGCATTCGCATGGATAAAACTAAGGTGAATGACATCCAAGAGTGGGAGGTTCCCACAAAAGTTACGGAGCTACGATCATTCTTGGGTCTAGCCAACTTTTATCGACGCTTTATTGAAGGATATTCGCACATCACTACACCCCTGACGGACTTACTCAAGAATGGGCGAACGTGATAGTGGGATGTTAAGTGCAACCAAATTTTCCTAAATTAAGAGTCATTAGTAGAGTCAGTTTTTTAACTTTGTGTTGTGGATGCAATCAAATATGGTTGAACCACACAAAATAGGTGTAGCAACCTCTCTTGCTATTCATAATGATCATTGTCTTATGTATTTTATGGTTCTATAGGTTCTTGCTTTGATTTAATTGCTTGATTGGTATATGAAATTTGTTTCTTAATTTTAAGATATCATATTACTAAATTTTATGTAAATAATTTTATAGGATATCAATATTTTAAAAATAAAAAATATTACGAAAACGCAATATCTATTACTTATTTATTTTGTTACACACACCCAACGTGTGTGAGTCAGCCGTAATATACATAATACATTGAACAATATATTTATCAATAAAATAAATAATACTATCATAAATTTAAAAAATAGTATATTAATTAAAGTATAAATTTATTATTATTAATATTCCCTAAATTAACAAAATCCCTCTATTGATTTATTTTTAACTTTATTAATATAAAATTTAAAAATAATATTAATACCTGCCTACCATAGCAATACGGTCTTGTATACCGACAGTTGAACCTGAATTTTCCCGATGATCATAGCAGGAAGGAAGGAATCACCTCCATTTGCAATTTTATTTCCTTCGCGAAACCCACCCGTCTCTCAAATTTCAGTTCAATTAGCTTAATAATATACTAAAAAGATATTTATTGCATCAAAAGTTAGATTAATTTCGAGGGGAGCGCGTTAGGATGGAATCGGAGGATGAAATGGCAACGATGATGATAGAAGATTCCAACGAAGATGAGGATTTTTATGGCTGCGGCGGGGAAGATGATGACGATGTGTCCGACTTGGATGACGCTATCATGGACTATGATGGATTCATGGGCCACGACTCAGATGATTCCGAAGATTTCTCCTCCTCTCATAACCAACTCCAACACCACCACCATCGGTCACAGGTTATTCTCTGGGTTTTTAGCAATTAATGCTGTGATTTATCTCTGTTTATTTTTTAGCTAGTGTTATGTGGTTCAGCTAGGTAATGTGAAGCGTATTAATTATTTAGGGGATGTCTTCTGCACGCTTTGGATTGGATATTGGAGGAGGTGTTGGTATTTGATTTCTGTAATCATGGGAGTTTTTGTCCTATTGTTTCTTGGAACTGTGGCTCATATTACATTGTTGGCCTAATACTACTTTTTGAGAAGTGATGAAATTTGTTTCATTTAGCACGTGTATTGTAATTTATGGCATTCTCTTAAGATGTGATGATAAAGGAGAAGAAAGGAGTCTTCCACCTCAGTTCGTTTCTGTCATTACCCTTGCCTGGGGGCAAGGGATGGAGCCACAACCTGAGGTTTATGATGAAATTTTCCGAACATTTTTAGGGGGTCATAACCATAATTATGTCTAAAGATTTTTAAAGAATTGAATTTATAGTTAAAACAATCAAATTTCTTGAAGTCAAGGCGGATTGCTTATGATCATGGTACACCTGCGGGGAAGAATACTCCCATGTTTTAGATTCATGAGTTGTACTTTCCAATGCTACCCGCTTTTTGATCTCGTTTCCTTATAGGAAGAACTTTTGAGTGCCTAACCTGTTCATGAATACACTTTTTAACTTCGTTATGAAACTGAAATCAAGGTTTTCCAAAAGCAATATTGTCAAAAACACGATTTGCTGAATGATCATTCATCTCTCATTTTCTGATTATATTATATAATAGTAATCTTACAACAGTTACAATTCTAATTAAGTAAAGTATATTTACATCCCTATATTATTTCCTATAATGCATGTTTGCCACAATCCAGTCAAGTCAATCAACCCATAATCTCCTCTCATCACTCTGGATTTCCTCATTGATCTAATGTATAAATCAAGCCACAATCTCCTCTTATCACTCTGGATTTCCTCATTGATCTAAGGTATATATGGCAAACATGCATTATAGGATGCAATATAGGGATGCAAATATACTTTCCTTAGTTAAAATTGTAACTCTTGCAAGACTACTAATATATAATCAGAAAATGAGAGATGGATGATCATTCAGCAAATCGTGTTTTTAACAAATATAGCATTGAGATTTGAGCACGTGAATGTAAAAGTTGAGTGGCCCAAACTGGAGGTTTGTTTAGGTTGTTTCAATGGATGGCTTCATTAACCTTTTACATTTGTGCCTGTTTTCACATGTCTACACTTCTGTTTATTTTAAAATTATTGAGTTTAAAACATTCCTTTTACTCTCTGATCTAATCAAAAACTTTTATTTTTATCCTGATTATGCATAACACTGGCACATTTCTGCATGTGTACACTTAATACAATCTTCATTATGTTTTCTGCAGTAAAGCATTTGAGCAATTTACATGGTTACTAATTGTTTTTACTCTCTTCTTTAGAACTATAACATTTTGAATGAGGATGAGATTCGACAACATCAAGAGGAAAGTATTGCAAAAGTTTCTATGGTTCTCTCGATCTCGAGGGTTGCTGCAGGAATTTTGCTCCGTCATTACAGCTGGTAACTAAAATTTTGTGTGGACTCTTTTCATGGTTTGTTTGGATTTAGATATATACCTACCATGCACTGTGATGCTCATACTTGCTGATAAATGCTCAGTATTTTTTTCTCTTCATGTATGATTTGTTGATTTCACTTTTTTGTCAAGTGAAAGTTGTTTGATGAAGTAAAAATTACTGTTTTTGCCGATTAACTACTGGGTGTGCTTAAAATATTTGAGTTGGTTGATTCATTTATTTTCTGAATAGTTCCTTCACATGTGCTCTTGACTCACAGGAGTGTTAGTAAGGTGAATGATGAATGGTTTGCTGATGAAGAGAAGGTTCGCAAGACTGTTGGTTTGTTGGAGGATTACATTCCTCTTCCTAATGCTAAAGAGGTGATCCTAAGATGAAGTTCTGTTGACTTTTGACTGTATATTCTACATATTATAATCATTTGTCAAGAGATGAAAAAACATTCAGCCTCTATTACCTTCGCTGATTTAAGTAACAAATATGTGCTGCTGATAGTAGTATCTATCGAATTAGTCATCTCATCACAAGTGAATTGTTTAATTTCCAATTCGCATATGCTGGATCTTCGTGGCCGAGATTCTTTAAATCTATGCTGCATCATTTTCTCCATAAGGATAGGCTATAACTACTTGAGTAAATTTTTTCCATTCAATCTGTGGTTTGTGGAAGACTTGTCACTATAATTTTGAATGATAGCAGAAGAATTTTTGGACATAGAAATGGATGAGCTAGAGTCACCACTGCAGTCATCTTTCCAGACGCAGCCATGGTTGAGAATTAGTGTCCAAACCTACTATGGTACCATGAGGAGAAGAAAAAAATATTCAGTCTATGTTAATCATTCTGCAATACATTATAAATAGTGTCACTACAAAGGCCTGATAAAACAAGGGAAGACAGCTAATCTATGGGATACATAATCACCTATTTATGGAAGAAATGAATAACAAGATATAAATTCCCCTAACATCAAAGATGTTATTCACATATCAAATATCCTCAGAAGCTTGAACAATATTTTTTTTTTTTTTGATCGGAAAAAGCATATTATATAAAAGAGTACCAGAGGTACTACGAACTATTACAAAAGTCTAGCAAGAAAGAAAGGGAATAAAAGAAAGGTCAAGAAGCTAAAAGACAAATCCTAGGCTTAGAGACCCAGTCCGACAAAACATAAGCGAAACTAAGACCACTACAATTCCTAATCCAAAACCAAGATCTGAAAATGACTAGATTAAAAAGATCTTCCTCCTTGACGCTGCTGCCCATGAAAATGACATTATTTCTGCCCAACCAAATGGTCCATATGACCGTCAGCCATATAGTCAACCAACCCTTTCTTCCTTTACTTCGCTCCCATAGACCTTTGTGCTGCAGCCAGTGAGATTTCGAATTGTTAGGTAGCACAAGAGTGACTCCCAACCACCTGTAGCACTGCATCCATAATGCGTAAGAGTCCGAGCACCCGAACAAAAGATGGTCTGTAGTCTCTTCCATTTGATGACATAGGACGCACAGATCATGGATCTGGCCTTGGATAACATTACGTTTCCTTAGGTTCACCTTTGTCGGAATTCTGTCTTTAAATACCCTCCAAGCAAACGCCACCACCTTCTTCGGCGCCATGTTCTTCCAGATATCCTCATTAATAGAAACTGAATCGTCGTCAAGAGCTTCAACCTCTGCAAAAATACCATATGCCGAGCGAACCGAGTAGCCATTATTATCTTCAAGTCGCCATTCCCAAGTGTCTTCCCTGTCTTGGACCAAACTTGACCTGTTAAGAAAAAGGATTAACAAAGCAACAACATCTAACTCCCAGTCGAATAGTTCCCGCCTCCAATCCCAGCGCCATGTCCATATACCATCCACCCACCCCCCCATATGCCCTACTAAAATGTCTCTATCCCGCGCTATAGATGCAAGTCTTGGGAACTTACATTCCAAGCTTAAATCCCCCACCCATATATCCGACCAGAATTTAGTCCCTAGACCATTCCCGACCTTACGAAACACCCCTCCCAGAAACCACCCCGAATGATCCAAAAAAGTAGTCTTTAAAAGATCTCTCCACCACACCGACTGCATCCCCCTCACCCCCCCCTCTCCCCGACACAATGTCTCGGCATTGAAGATTACCATATTTAGAAGACAACACCTGTAACCACAAAGAATTCCCCCCCTTGATAATGTCCCAACCCCATTTTCCTAATAACGCTCTATTAAAAAAATCCAAGTTACGAACCCCCAGACCCCCCATTGATTTAGGCTTGCACACCACCTCCCATTTTACCCATGCCACCTTCCTACGGCTCTCCCCACCCCCCCACAAGAAGGCTGATTGAATAGAACGAAGTTTGGAGAGAATAGCTTTTGGTGCGCGAAACAGAGAAAAGAAATAGACCGGTAACGAAGACAGCACAGCATTCAGTAGAACCATCCGGCCCCCAAAGGACAGGCACTTATCATCCCAGGCCGCCAGTCGTTTCCGAATTTTCTCCAAGATCGGTTCCCAAGACGCACATCTCCTCGGATTTATTCCCATCGGGATACCCAGATACTTAAAAGGCACTTTCCCCACATTACAGTTCAGCACCCCCGCCATAGCCGATAATTGTACCGCATCTACATTAATGCCGATTAAACTGCTTTTAATGAAATTGATCTTCAAACCAGATATCAATTCAAATATGCGCAGCACCCCTTTGAATGTTCGTACGTTTCCCATCGATGCTGATCCAACCAGAATCGTATCGTCAGCGTACTGAAGATGGGAGATCGGTATGTTGTCCCTACCCACTTTGCACTCCTCCCATACATTAGTCTCCACTGCCCTTTCTGCCAACTTGGACAGTGCTTCGGCCACCAAGATAAACAAAAAAGGTGAAAGTGGGTCCCCTTGCCTCAGTCCCCGCTTCATGTCAAATTCCAAAGATGGGCTCCCATTAATAAGGACGGACGCTTTCGCACTGGTTACACATTCCATAATCCAGCTCCTCCATTTTGCCGAAAAATTCATTAACCGCATGATCTCGTCAAGGAAACCCCAACGAACCGAGTCGTAGGCTTTCTCAAAGTCCACCTTGAAGATTATACCTGACCCTTTGGTCCGCTTCCACTCATCTAGCAACTCATTGATGATAATAACCCCATCCAGTATATGCCTGTTCCCCACAAAAGCCGTCTGTGTGACGGAGATCACCCTATCCAATACCTTGCTAAGTCGATTAGCCAGAAGCTTTGCCAAAACTTTATAAACGCAGCCAATCAAGGATATCGGACGATACTCCCCAATGTTGACCGGGTTTTCCGATTTAGGCACCAAGACGATAAAAGACGGGTTGCCCCCCTTCACAATCTTACCATTCCTATGGAATTCGGAAACGAACCTCAAGAAATCGTCCTTGACAACATTCCAGAACTCTTTGATGAACCGGAAGTTGAAACCGTCCGGACCAGGACTTTTGGAACTCTCACAGCCCCACACCGCCGCTTTTACCTCTTCCTCTCCGAATTCAGAAGTAAGAATCCCATTTTCCAGATCACTTAACTGAGCGAAGCTAATTCCGGAAAGTCGAGGTCTGATCCATTCATCCTGTTGGAAACGTCGCGCAAAGTAGCCCTGTACTCCACTCTTGACTCCTGCCACAGTATCCACCCATTGATCATCAATCTCTACTCCCACGATTTCGTTCTTCTTCCTTCTCCTGTTCACGAATTTATGGAAGAATCTGGAGTTGACATCTCCGTTTCGAAGCCACCGGATTCTGGACTTCTGAAAGAGTAGAGAGTCCTTGTTCTTGATTTGTCCTAGAAGCTTGACCATATCATTCCGTCTTAAAGCCACCTCATCCGTGAGCAGAGCTCTTCGATCCGCTATTGCATCCCATTCCCGAATCTTTACCCGAGACTCTTCAATTCTGACATCCATGGAACCGAACACCTCCTTATTCCAGCCTCTAAGCTTATCCTTTAGCAATTTCAGCTTTTCTTTCAGAACAAAACCCCCCCAGCCCTGAACTCGGAGCTCACTCCAACTTCTTTCGACAAAAACCTTGAATTCCGGATGATGCAGCCAGGAGTCGATTACCCTGAAAGGTTTGGGTCCCCAGTCCTCAACGAATGACTTCAACACGATGGCACAATGATCTGACACGCTCCTGGTGATGCCCCGCTGGATTTGGTTAGGCCATTCTTCAACCCACTTATCTGATAGGAGGAATCTGTCAAGCCTGCTAACACAAGAGCCATCCGCTCTGTACCACGTGAACTTTCTACCTGTCAGCGGTAAGTCCACGAAGCCCAAACCACAAATGAATTCATCAAAATCCCTGCAATCTCTATCGATGCCAGTCATATTTCGTCCCCGCCGTTCAGATTGATGTCTTATCGCATTAAAATCCCCACAGATGCACCAGCGTTCATCAGGAAAGGCTTGTATCTTTGTTTCCAAAATCTTCCTTAGCTCTTTTTTGGAACTCGGATCACACGGGGAGTAGACATTGACTACATGGCATTTGACTTGTTCAACTCCCCAATATCCTTCCACTCCCAATAAACCATCCTCTCCCCAACAGTTATCTAACGAAAAGCACCCTTTCTTCCAAATACACAGTAGTCCCCCGGCAGCTCCCAATGCGCCCTTGAAAACCCAATCAAAGTCTCCGTCCCCCCATAACGATTGACAAAGTTTCCTGTTGACGACCTCCATCTTCGTCTCTTGAATGCAAAGGAATTCAATCTTCTCTCGCGCGACAAATTCTCGTAACTCCCTTATCTTAACCCTCCCCCCCAACCCTCTGATATTATATGTTGCAATGATCATAAAAACCTGTTCGAAACTCCTGGCTCAACCACTTCATACAGTTTTTCACGAAGTGACTCTCTGTCTCGATTTTCCATATCCACTAACTTTCCGACGATTTCGTTGTCATTTCCCACCGCCTCAAGCCCCAAGGTCTTGCCCAAATTCCAAATTTCCTGTGCTTCCCGCATTATATCCTCATCTCGCGTTACCTGCGATGGCCTTGGTAACTGAGCAGCAGTCCATTCGGCTGAGGCAGAAGGCGAAGACCTGACTTGCTTTGCCTTTGCTAACTTCAACTCAAGTGCGGACCCCACCCCATTGGTCCTAGCTTCCCTCGTGGGTAGTGCATCTTGTTCCCCGCACAAGTCCTTAATGAAACATTTCCAAGTCCCCTGGTCCGCCTTTTTCTTGGCCTTCAGTTTCCGTTTCCGAATCTGTCGTTTATACCTCTGAATGCCCTTCCCATTCCTCCTAGAATATTGAAATAGAGGCTCGGGGGATGAATCCATTGCGATAGGCGATTGTTTCGAAAGATTTTGTCCCGACTCGGATAATCCGTTTCCGCCCGCCATGAGCACCGCCGCGTGTATGCTATCGCAAGGTTGCTCTTGTCCTGCCCCTGTCAAGCCTGCCTCCACACCTTGTTCGGAGCCCAATTGCACGGATTCTTGCTGTTGCCTTGGCGTCGACACGCAATCCTCCTCAGCTCTTACGTACCGGAAGTGCTCGGTATCTATTTTTCCTTTCCTTGTCAAACCTTCCTCCACGCCTTGTCCGGAAACTAACTGCATGGATCCTTTCTGTTTCCTTGGCTTCGTCGAGCAATCCTCCTCATCTCTTACGCACCTGAAGTGCTCGGTATCTTTTCCAGTCGGTTCCTCCCGTAGTCCCTTGCTGCCACTTTTGTATAGATTGGATTGGATCTCCACCACCAAATCCCCATCCAAAGGCGACTGAGGGATCACCTCGTCAAAGTAATCCGTTTTTGAAGCAGAAGATTCTGTATTTCCAAAATCAAATGGCAACCCGCCTGAGTTCCTTTTGTCAGGTGAGTCGTACTCCACCTTTTCCTTAGGGTAAATATCCTCCAGTACTCTAATGACAGACACCGAACCGTCAATGTTAACTCTGATCGTTCTGTTAATAAATTCCTGACGTGGGGTGTCTATCATTAGTCGTGCAAACTCCAGACTTTCCTTGTTCAGTGTTTCCTTGTCAATATCAATCAGCCTACCCAGCGAAACAGAAAGCAACTCAAAGAATCTCGGGCACCAAGCTTCAGCGGGGATGCCCGAACATCTAACCCAGGTTTCTCGAGTTGGTGAGATTGCCCTATCACTCCACGTGTAAATATCCTGAAACCATAAGTGTAACCATTGTTTCTCCTCTTTCAGTACCTGCGCCAGTTTATCCTTCCTTTCGTTGAAAATGATTACCTGAGAGTCTACGAAGGGTATGATTTTGGTATCCGACAGACCATTCGCCCTGAATTCGTCTTCAACCTGAAGCCTATGTACCTTATCAAGCAATCTACCCACCAGACATC
Organism: Haberlea rhodopensis; assembly: GCA_907163345.1. NCBI lineage: Eukaryota > Viridiplantae > Streptophyta > Magnoliopsida > Lamiales > Gesneriaceae > Haberlea > Haberlea rhodopensis. The sequence continues at coordinate 1,940,083 of CAJQUN010000017.1, forward strand.
CCTCAATCCAAGCCTTTTCCTCTGGTCTAGAGCGGAACGTGAGACCCGACTCAGCTTGAAACTGAACCTTAGGCTCTTCAACCTTGGGGCGATCTGTGGTGTCCTTTGCAACATCAGCATACGATTTTCCAGTTCGAGCACTCAATAGTTTGCGGTCCAATACCACACCACTTTTAATCTTGCCTGCTTGCGCCTCGTTCCTGTGAAACCGAGGCTTGTTAGCTCTTAGTTTGTAAGACCCCAACCAAATCTGGTTCAGCTTAGACTCGATATCCTCAACAACCGAAGAGGCCTTAAACCTAACAAACCCAAATCGATTCCCTTTGCGGTCCCTCCTATTGGGCACATACAAATCGCTGACATCGCCCACCTTTTGGAAAGTGCGAATCATATTCTCTGGTAGCCACCCCTCTGGGAAATTGGTGAAGAAATATGGTATCGAGTCCTCCGGAAAGAATTCATTCAACTTCTGGTTAAGCCTTGATTGATTCGGCCCAGCCCTGTTGGTTGGTCGATGAGGCCTGTAGACTCCTTGCTGTCTCTCTACCGGTCTAGAATTAGAGTGAGGGTTAAAATTGACACGCTGAACCGGCTGAACGGCCGGAGTACCGGAAACAGGAATAAAAGGACCCGAAATTGGTGTTGGTCGGAGAAACTCAGCAGCTGGCTGGGCAAGACGCGTCCCAAAGGAGGCAGAAGCCAACGCATTATGACCGAAGGCTGGACGAGACAGTGGGCGAGGGGCGCCAGGCCGAGAGACCCGCACCCCGGAAGCTGCATGGTGTAGCGCAGGGACATTGGGTGGAAGGGCACGCCCCTGCTGATGATACTGCCGCGCCGGCCGGAAGAGATGGGCTGACTGCATGCTAAAGGAGACCCACGAAACAGGGGATGGCTGAGGCGAAGGGAGAGGGAAAAGGAGAAGGAGAGGAAAAGTGGGGTGGGCTGCCGGAAAGCTTCGCCGACCGGTAAATCGCCGGCCGACGAAGTGAGAGGAGGCGGACGAAGGCAGGAAGGTGAGGCAGCGGGAGGGCAGCAAGGTCGGCACACGAAAGAAGCAGGGAAGAAGAGAGGGGAAAAAGAAGAAAAGAGCTAAGGGACGGCCAGGCTGGAGGCGCGACGGGCGGCGAAGGTGGCGGAGGCGAGACCGGCGGACGGCGAGGTGGGAGGGGCGGAAAACCGGCGGGAGAAAATTCAAATTGTCTCTCTCTCTCTAAAACTCTCTCTCTCTCTTAATTATTTACACATTCAAGCATCCGAACATGAGCATCTGATATTGAAACGAATAAAGAAAAGATGGAAATGAGGTCTATAAGAAGCTTGAACAATATATGTTTTGATTTTCCTACATTTGTTCATGTAAAACTCCGTCTTTTACATTCTATGCAGCTGACCTGTGGAATTTGCTTTGAAGATTACCCTCATGATAGGATGAGTGCTGCTGGTTGTGGCCATCCCTTTTGTGTCACGTGTTGGCAAGGTTTGTAGTATACACTTAAATAAAAAGGTTCTCTTCTTAGCTATTTTTTTCTTGCTTGTGTTCTTCAGGGGTAATATGTTTTTCTTCTTATTGGCCTGAAGGGATGTATGTGTTTATTCGTCAACTTTTGAAATTTGCTGTATAAATCATTTTATATCTTTTTTGTTCTAAGTTTCTACTCATAACTTATTGTGTAGGTTATATTAGCACTTCCATAAATGACGGCCCCGGATGTTTGATGTTGCGTTGTCCTTATCCATCCTGTGGAGCTGCTGTTGGCCAGGATATGGTGACTAATATGGCTTTTAATGACGATAAAGTGAAACATAATCGCTACCTTTTGAGATCATTTGTTGAAGATAATAGGAAGGTAAATGAGTTCATGCAACTTTGTTATTAGGACCTACTTTTTAAAACAAAGAATACATAGTTTCTTTCCTCATAGAGAAGCTTAATACTCGCAGTACTGAGTGCTGAGGCGGTTGAGAATGTTTTGAAAACTTAAATCGAAAACAGTATGAGTGAAAATATTTGCACTTTTCTGTTTTCTTTTCTTTCAAGAAAAATAGAAAATCTAGTTTATGGGAGATCGCCTTCTAGATTATTTCTATATAATTATTGGGACTTTGTTGGAATACTTGTATCTATGTCTTGTGCTCATACTTTTCCATTTTATTAATTCATTTCATCCACAGATGAAGTGGTGCCCAGCACCAGGCTGTGATTTTGCTGTAGATTTTATTGTTGGTGGTGGAAGCTATGATGTTACTTGTCACTGCTCCCACAGTTTTTGCTGGAATGTGAGTCTTGGTTCACTCTTCTAATTTTAAATTTTTTCTTTTCTTTTCATTTCTAGTATTAAAATGTTTTTACTCCAGAATTAAGCAATTCTATTAATCCATTGCAGTGTGTTCAGGAAGCCCATCGCCCTGTTGATTGTGGAACTGTGGCCATGTGGATATTGAAAAATAGCGCGGAGTCTGAAAATATGAACTGGTATATTTCACAATACTATTTAATTGGAAACCATGCGTGTCAAAATTAATTCCGTCTTATGTTGTTTCCATGACTTGGGTACATTGTTTTGACAGAACTGGCAACTTTGATTGCTTTTAAATGGTATTTATGAATTTTTTGTTCCAGTGTCCTTCAACGAAAAACTTATAAAACCAATGAAGTTTTGAAATTTTGATATCTGACCTTATTTAATTTTTTGATATATCTTAATAGCTACACTGTGATGTAGTAATGATGGATGACACTATGTGTAACACAACACGAACAAGTGATTTTGTTTAAAATACCCTGAAGTGAAAAAAATAGTACCCATATGTATTCATTTATACATTTTTATTTTTTTGATTTTATATTGTGACTTACCCACAATCCCCCTATGTATGTATATAATTCATTTTGCTCTGTCATATTGCCATTTCTAAATCACATTGGTCTGATCTTGTTTCAGGATATTGGCTAATTCCAAGCCTTGTCCAAAGTGCAAGCGGCCTATTGAGAAGAATCAAGGTTGCATGCATATCACATGCACACCACCTTGTAAATTTGAGTTTTGCTGGTATGTTTGTTGCTCTTGCTATGAATGACAAATGCCCTACAGTTTTTAAGAAGCCCTTGATTGTAGATTTAACTTTTACTCTATATCCATGTTGGATTTAAGACATCAGTGACTGTAGTAATCTTTGTTTCTTCTTCGTCTTCTTTGTGTGCTGTTTTCATCTGCCTGTCTTCCATGTCTTCTTGAGTCTGTAGAAAATTCTTGTCATGTAATGTCGCAGGCTCTGCCTTGATGCATGGTCGGAACATGGTGAAAGAACTGGTGGATTTTATGCATGCAACCGTTATGAAGCTGCCAAGCAAGAAGGAGCGGTGCATTATAAATTTGTTGCTTTCTCATGCTGTTTCTAACAGCTTTATCTTATGGCTGGAATATCATGTCTCTATTAAATTAATTTGACTGCTGCATACAGTATGATGAAGCTGAAAAACGTAGAGAGATGGCTAAAAGTTCTTTAGAAAGATATACACATTACTATGAAAGATGGGTTACAAACCAGGCGGTATGTTTATTTTTCCTTTTCTGTGATGTGGTGGTTTGGCAAACTATCCATTGGTTTCTCAACTCAATTACAGTACGCATGATATTTGCGGAATACTTAGTATACTTTGGTTAATTCTCAGTCAATTCCTACCTCGTGTGTTTAAAGTTGGATTGCAACTTTCATTATTCACATCTGAACGCCTTAAAAAATTGTTCCCTTCTTTAGTTGAGCATGTCAAGACTTTGTGCAGAGTAACACTTAAATCTACAGCAGAACCCTTAGAAAACCGACACTCGTATGAGGAAATTTTGGAATTTTTGTCATCCTTTCCTCACATCTTTGAAATATCGTGAAGTAAGCTGCATTCTCGACTTTCTCTATGAAGACACCTGACTAGCACATGATTCACAGATTCATGATTTTGTGTATTTATCACAATATCTCAAGGACTGATTGAGCGAGCACATGCTCACAAATCCAAACTAGTAATATAATTTGGCTTGCTATTGTATCTTCTATTTGGTTGTGATAAGCGCTTATATATCTTATTCTCATGTCGGAGATATATAATTCTGTTCTTGTACCATCATTTGGATTTCCTTATTTTGTATACATGTTTTGCATGAATGAAATCTAACTTATTTTTCACCTTTCTGCAGTCGAGGCAACGAGCACTTGAAAACTTACACCAAATGCAAACAGTACATGTAAGAAACATACTTGACTTCGAAGCTCGCTAATCCTCCACTTGGAAAATTTGTACTGTTCCTTGTACCTTTCTGTAAATGAGACCAATGAACACAGTAATGTCACTAATATAATTTGTGGTCAAAATGTCTATTTAACTAAAGGACCTAATTTCATGTAAGTTTTAATGATATATTGGTATCTTGAGCATATGTACTATAAATTATTTCAGGTCTGAACAAGTGTATTGACTTTCTTATGCAGCTAGAGAAACTGAGCGAGAAACAATGTCAACCTGAATCTCAGCTTAAGTTCATCACAGAGGCCTGGCAACAGGTAAATCCTAGTTTCATCATTTTTTTACTCTCGCTGGATCCAGGGCATTGTTTTCATGGAGGTGTCATGAATTGGTCACTTCTACTTGGAGAAGAGTTTGCATGGCAGGTCGATACATCTGATAGGTGTCATTTAAAGCACTGAAAGGTATAATCGTGCTTGGACTTGCTTCTTGAGTGCAAAAGGCCAAAAGATGTGGTTTTGAAGAAGTGAATTTCAGTATATCAAACTCCATTATGTAATTTAGCTTATATCTCAACAGAAAAAATAGCTAAAAGCCATCTTTAATTAATGCCCAACAATTAGATGGAGTAGAAAAGAATTTTAAAACCTCTTCCATCTTCTTTGAAGAAAACGAAACTGTTGTAAATTCTTCTATTTCCTTCAAGGATCTATGTGCTATTAGGTAGCATTTCCCTTTTAATTTTTATTTCATCCTCAGTATCATGTGCTCTTTATTCCCATGGGTTAGATAATACTGAACAGGACTAGGGAGTAGGATACAAATTACAAACTACAGGCTCTGACATTAGGACTTGGGACTTCTTTTGATCTTCCAAGCTCTTAAAGTACATCAGTATTTTATCTTGTTTGCTTGCATTGGCCTATTACAGATTGTTGAATGTAGACGAGTTTTGAAATGGACATATGCTTATGGATATTATCTACCTGAGAATGCACATGCTAAGAAGCTGTTTTTTGAGTATCTACAAGGTCTGCAATTTATCCAACTTTGAATATTTGGTTTGGTCTTTTCATGTATATTTTACCACTCCATCCCTGTGTTATTTAGGTGAGGCGGAGTCTGGCTTGGAGCGGCTTCATCAATGTGCAGAGAAGGAATTTCAGGACTACTTAAATTCTGAGGGTCCATCGAAAGACTTCAATGAGTTTCGGACAAAGTTGGCAGGATTGACCAGGTGAATCCTACTAATATTTTCTCTTCTGCTCAGCTACCGTACTCCATATTTATTCTCACATCATATTATTCTATTTCATTTTATGGAAGTTGCACCTGTCATGGACAGACATAATGGTTGGTTTCTGATATAAGTTTGGCATAGATGCCTACATGCAGTCTGAGTAGAGTTTTTGAGTGCATGAGAAAGTGCCCTTAAGTCAATTATTTTCTTTCTGTAAACGTTGAAATGTGGAAGCTAAAAACCATCATCACTTGTGCATAGGTTGGATCTTGACATCAGATACAGTTGGAGGTGTAAATGTCATAGATTAGGGTCTGCTAGAGTCATGGATGGTCTAAGATGCTATAAAAATAGTCATTTGCTCTAATGTAGGGACGAAGGATTAAGGGCATCAGTGATCAATTTTTGTATTCATATTCCAGTATAAGATTTTTCTTTGGACAAAGCGATTCTTGTAAGTACTCTTTTTGGCTTCCTCTTCTAACCCTTGCAAAAAAGATTTTTTTTTTTTTTTGAAAAAGACAAGAGAAGGTAGAAGCAGTTTTATGGTTCGAAATAAAGTTGGAAGAGAGTTTTTTTAGAAGCAGTTTTATGGTTCGAAATAAAGTTGGAAGAGAGTTTTTTTTAAAAAAAAAATTCAAGGAAGACCTAAAATATGACATTTTTTGAATTCTGCGTATTTTAAGCCCGTTTCTAAATTAAAATCCTATCAAACACAAATTCTTTTGAGAAGAAAGATGTATTTTTTTTATCTGTATTGTATTATAAAAGCGTGAACGATGGGCAAACTTTTCAACCGTGAATTGTCAACTTTGTCCTTCATTTGTATTTCTGAACATCAGTGTGGATGTTCTTATAAAAAATTGTTATGATATGGTCAGAAATAGAAAATACCCACTGTGATTTTAAAATATTGAGTTTCTCGTTTATGATATATCTCATGTTTATCTATACTCCTATAAAGTGTGGATCAAAGGGCAAAGTTTTTCATTGTGATTTAACAACTTTGCCCTTTTTTCCTATACTTTCTTACACAAATAAAAATTTCATAGGGATATAATTGTAAACTCATAATATTAACAAGGGACATAAAAGGAAAATGAATAGTAGAGTTATTAACATTCATTTAGTTATTAATTAATAATGTATTAAAATCTATAATATAAATTCTCACCTCTTCATTTTCACACTTTGAATTTACAATATTATCTTCTTAATTAGTACATCATAATTACTAATTACTAATTATTAATCTATATCCATACTCCTATAAAAGTGTGGATCAAATCTATATCTATTATCTATATTTATATTTATATTTATACTCCTATAAAAGTGTGGATCAAAGGGCAAAGTTTTTCATTGTGATTTAACAACTTTGCCCTTTTTACTATTCTTTTTTACACAAATAAAAATTTCATAGGATATAATTGTAAACTCATAATATTAATATACTCCTATAAAAGTGTGGATCAAAGGGCAAAGTTTTTCATTGTGATTTAACAACTTTGCCATTTTTCCTATACTTTCTTACACAAATAAAAATTTCATAGGATATAATTGTAAACTCATAATATTAACACGGGACATAAAAGGAAAATGAATAGTATAGTTATTAACATTCGTTTAGTTATTAATTAATAATGTATTAAAATCTATAATATAAATTCTCACCTCTTCATTTTCCACACTTTGAATTTACAAGATTATTTTCTTAATTAGTACATCATAATTAGTAATTAGTAATTATTAAAAATATTAATAATAGTGAAAACTATACTCCTATAAAAGTGTGGATCAAAGGGCAAAGTTTTTCATTGTGATTTAACAATTTTGCCCTTTTTTCCTATACTTTCTTACACAAATAAAAATTTCATAGGGATATAATTGTAAACTCATAATATTAACAAGGGACATAAAAGAAAAATGAATAGTATAGTTATTAACATTCATTTAGTTATTAATTAATAATGTATTAAAATCTATAATATAAATTATCACCTCTTCATTTTCCACACTTTGAATTTACAATATTATCTTCTTAATTAGTACATCATAATTACTAATTACTAATTACTAATTATTAATCTATATCCATACTCCTATAAAAGTGTGGATCAAATCTAAATCTATATCTATATTTATATTTATACTCCTATAAAAGTGTGGATCAAAGGGCAAAGTTTTTCATTGTGATTTAACAACTTTGCCATTTTTCCTATTCTTTCTTACACAAATAAAAATTTCATAGGATATAATTGTAACTCATAATATTAATATATATACTCCTATAAAAGTGTGGATCAAATGGCAAAGTTTTTCCTTGTGATTTAACAACTTTGCCATTTTTCCTATACTTTCTTACACAAATAAAAATTTCATAGGATATAATTGTAAACTCATAATATTAACAAGGGACATAAAAGGAAAATGAATAGTATAGTTATTAACATTCATTTAGTTATTAATTAATAATGTATTAAAATCTATAATATAAATTCTCACCTCTTCATTTTCCACACTTTGAATTTACAAGATTATTTTCTTAATTAGTACATCATAATTAGTAATTACTAATTATTAAAAATATTAATAATAGTAAAAATAATGAAATGAAATATACTTAAGTGTTAACAATAATGCATAATAATTAGATATGTTAAGTAAGTTAAGACAATTCAAATTGTGCATCCTAAATAATAATAATAATAATAATAATAATAATAATAATAATAATAATAACAGTAGCAGTAGTAGTAAAAGAATGTAAAAATAATAGTAGTAAAAAATATAACAATAAACACAATAATTAAATAATATTATAATAAAATAAATGTATTTTAATATATAACTATTAATATAAATTCTCGCACCTCTTCATTTTCCATATTGAATCACTTTTAAGTTACAATGTTATTATCTTATATTATAGATCCTAATTACTAATTGAATTAAATAATAATAGTAAAAATAATAACTAATAGTAATAAAAATATAATAAAATGTTAAGTGTTTAACAATAAACATAATAAATAAAGATGGTAACTAAGTTAGAACAATGTCATTTAGATAATTAGATTAAATTTATAGGCTAAATTATTTGATATAAAAATTAAAGTAAGAAGTGGCATGATATACGAATAAAAGAGGAATCCACATACCTCAATTAATTCTATGAAATAATAAAATTAACTAAAGTAAATTATTAATGTATTAAAATCTATAAATACTGATATAAGTTCTTTAAATTCGAATTATACATCCTAATTACTAATTGAATTAACTAATAAAAATAATAACAACAATAATAAAGTACAAAATATGGCTCTACGTGCGAAGCACGTGCTACGTACTAGTCTACTTAAAAGTGCACATCTGTCACATAGAGGTCAACTCAAAATATATCTATCTAATCATGTTCATAATCATAGTCATAATTATTTAATAATAATCCTGATAATGATTGATAAAGATTTCAATCGTGAATTGTCAACTTCGCCCTTTATTTGCACTTACTTCTGAAAATCGGTGGGATATTTTTGTAAAAGAGGTTACCATGGTGTGGATAGAATTGGAAAATGCCCATTGTTTTTTTTTAATCGAGCAAATAGAATTATATTAATAAAAAGTACCAGAGGTACTTAAAAGAAAATACAAATTGTAGCTACTTAAATAATTAGAAAATCTACGAAGAAGAAAGACAAATAACAGGTTCTTTCCTCCAATCTACCAAAGAGTATCGAAATTTGAAACTACTACTGTAACGAATCCAGAACCAAGTTCTGCAAATGATTAATTCTAATAACTCGTCTTCTCCTTTGTCCTTCCCGTGAAAGATCAAGTTGTTGCGATGTAGCCATATCGTTCAAATCACTGTTTCCCAGATTGTTATCTAGCCTTTGCTTCCCTTTCTGTGATGCCAATGCCCCTTGTGTTGAAGTAGGTGCCCCACTGTATTAACATGAAGTGCAGACGTTATTCCTAGCCAGTCGTAGCATTTCATCCACAAAGAGTGATAAGTCGAACATTGGGTAACCAAATGTTGAGTTGATTCCTTCTCGGTTTGACAAAAGATGCAAGTATCTGATGCCAAACCCACGATTATGTTCCGTTTTCTTAAGTTTTATCTTGTCGGTATTCGATCTCTAACCATTCGCAATGAAAAAGCTTTTACCTTCATCGGCGCATCAGTGTTCCAAACCGAAGCATATGTCTCTTTAATATCTCCCATGATATCTGGTACTTGATGTAAAATGCTATACCCTGTTTGGACCGTACAAGTCCCTCCTCCAATCCCATCTCCAAACCCATGAACCCCCACCCATACTCCCATATCCCCTATCATAAGATCTTTATTTCTCGCTATGGAAGCCAATCTAGGGAACCTTTCCTCTAAACTTTAGTCTTCTATCCAAATATCTTTCCAGAATTTCGTCTCCATACCGTTCCCCACTTTCCTATGTAGATCTCCTCTAAACCATTGCGTCGGGTCCCAAAAAGTATTCTTCATGAATGTCTTCCACCAATGAGAATGTAAGTTCCTAACTCTGACCCTTTCCCCCCAAACCAGGTGCCCGCTATTATCTCCATATTTTGATCTAAGAATCTACATCCACATAGAGTTCCCATTTTGCACAATCTCCCAACCCCATTTCCCAAAAAAGCTGCGTTAAAAGAATCTAAATTTCTAACCCCCAAACCCCCTTTGCTTTTTGGAAGGCAGACTTCTGACCATTTAACCCTAACCCAGGCTACTTTCCAGCAACTCTCCCTCCCCCTGTTTGAATAGATTGAAATTTCCTTAGGATGAGTTTCGGAGCATGGTAAAAGGAGAAAAATAGATAGGTAAGGAAGTAAGCACGGCGTTGAGTAACGTCAATCGGCCCCCCATAGATAAACTTTTGTCATCCCAAATTGCCAATCTTTTCTTGAATTTCTGAATCACTGAATCCCACATGCCTGTTCTCTGTGAATTCGATCAATCGGTATTCCTAGGTGTTTGAAAGGTAAGCTGCCAATTTTGCAATGAAGTGTTCTTGTAAAGTCCTGTATAGTTCTGTTGTCCACATTAATTCCGATGATATTACTTTTATGGAAGTTGATTTTCAGCCCCGATAATATTTCGAAGTTGCGAAGAATAGTTTTAAACTTTACCACATTCTCAAATGTGGCCTCTCCAACCAGTAAAATGTCATTAGCAAATTGTAAATGAGAGATAGGGATGTCCTCTCGGCCCACAGTTAAAGTTGTCAACATGCCCACAGTTTTTGCTTTTTCCACCAATATGCTCAAAGCCTCAGCCACCACAACAAACATGAATGGTGATAATGGATCTCCCTGTCTAAGGCCACGTTGTAATTCGAATTCTTTTGTTGGGCTACCGTTAATCAGCACTGAAGTTGTAGCGCTTGAAATACACTCCATGATCCACTGTCTCCACTTGTCTTGGAAATTCATCATTTTCATCATGTGGTCAAGGAATTTCCAATTTACATAATTGTACGCTTTCTCAAAATCTACCTTAAAAATAATCACATTTTTGCCTTTATTTCACCTCATCAATCAGTTCATTAACAATCAGAACCCCATCAAGGATATGACGACTCCCCACAAAAGCAGTTTGTGAATTTGAAATAACTCTATCGAGGATCGAACTGAGTCTGTTAGCAAGTACTTTTGAGAGTACTTTATACATGCATCCTATCAGCGCAATTGGTCGGAACTCCTCTATCTTCGTAGGGTTCTCTTTCTTTGGTATTAGTACAATGAAAGACGGGTTCCCACCTTTAATGAGTTTGCCATTCCTATGAAATTCCTCAAATTTCAGAATGTCCCAGAAACGCTTAATAAAGCAGAAATTAAATTCATCCGGCCATGGGCTCTTTGAACTATCACAATCCCACATTGCTAATATGATTTCCTCGGCAGTATACATCGTTGTCAATGCTGAATTTTCAGATTCTGATATTTGATCAAACTCGATACCCTGAAGTTGAGGCCGATTCCAATCTTGTTGACCGAAATGTCTTGAGAAATAACTATGACCCCCCTCTTTAATCCCCTGAACAGTATCAGTCCACTGTCCATCAATATAAATGCCCATTGTGATTTAACCTATTGATTTTCCTATGGATAATGTATCAAACAGAGATCGACTCAAAGTTCACATCTATCAGATCGAGTTTAACTCAACATATTTTATTGTCGGATAGAGTATCAGATAGAGTTTGAAAAATAATCATCGTCATAATCATTATCATTTAATAATAATAATAATATAATCATCATCTTCTCCTTCGTCATGTTATTGATAAGGAAAGATGTAACAATAATAATAATAATAATAAATAATTATTTATAACAAAAGTAAAATAATAATAATCATTTAATAATAATAAAGTTATTGAGTAATAGTTATTTTAATTTTATAGTAAATGGTGATTTAGTCTTATAAAATTGTTAATGATCCCTTTCATTTGTACACATTTCTGAAAATTGTTGGAGATGTTTTGTAAATTAAAATATTATCATGGTAGGATCAGAAAGGGTTCAACTCAGAGTGTAGATCAATCGGATAAAGTTCAACTCAAGTATCTATCAAATAGATTTTGAGGACAATTGAATTATTAACTTTGCCCTTTATTTATACACTTTTGAAAAAATAAAGTATCATGGTAGGTTCAGAATTAGAAAATGTCAAATGTGATTTTAATCTGTTGATTTTTCCATTTATATTATATCTCGTATTTATCAGAGAGAGCTCAACTCATTCAGTAATTACGACAGTCTTACAGTATATAGTTTTTCTATCCCGTCGATATATATATGATTTACAGCATATGAACTTGAGCTCATTCAATTTCCTGAATTTTAATAACTGCAGTGTCACTAAGAATTACTTTGAGAACCTCGTTCGAGCTTTAGAAAATGGTCTATCAGATGTAGACTCTCATGCAGCAAGCAGCAGGGCAGGTAGCTCCAAGAATCTGTGAAGTGGCAGTGGCAAAGGAAGAGGCTGTCGGGGAAAGGGAACTACTTCCAAATGAAGCAGTTCTTGAAACTTAGATGATTCAGATCACTGGTCTTGTGATTACTCCACGCTTGCCAAATGATAAATCAGCTGTCATTTGCCGTATGTGCCAGCAGCGGACGTGAACAGACCAGTTATTTCTGTATATTGGCTACTTCGGAGTCACCGGCTTAGTTCTCAGTTCTAAAGCCATCTCCAGTCGCAGAAGTCTTAGAAAATGAACATGAATTGTGCATAATCGTTTCGGATGTGCTAGATTCCCGAAACATGTGTTGTATATTATTTTAATATTTTATAATTATAAATATTTAAATGTTGTACGATTTGTAAGTAGAAATGGTAGCGAAAGTCGCACCTGAATCACAAGACCGAAGTTAGTGTTGTTTTTAGTTAAAACTGAAGTGTGACTGCCATTGACTCTCTTTTTACTTGGAGCAATAACTCTCTCTCATGCTTTACGTGGCTGCAAGTGTAGCGTAGGGATCAAAACATTTGGGTTATTGGTGTGGTATTTGGGTTGTCTGTTTTAAACTATTTGAATTGCACTGTTTTTATCAGTTATAATATAATCGTTTTTGGTGTAGATATATATATTCGGTCCTAGAATTTGCATTAATTCGATGAATATTCAAAAAAATCCGAGGTCCCTTATGTGGTTCCAACTTCCAAGGTAGACCAAAGGAGCAAAACCCACTCTATGATCAGCAGATTGACCAACTCAAAAATGTGGAATCTGAACTTCATGTAATAATGTGCATCATCAATATTACTTGACACTGTCCATCGAGTATGACTGGCTAAATTGGCTTGCCTATGATTCTCCTCTCAGTTTATCCTTCTTTTTTTATAAAACTGTAGTTGTATGATAAAATTCACCTTCTGTTATAAATTTTGCCTGCAAAAGTCAAGAAAGTAGAAGTATCCCCCATTCTTTGTATTTTCAGTATTCAAAATTACAATGCTCACAGGAAAGTTCACAAAATTCATAGCCACTCAGTGATCCTACAACTTTGAAGCTGGCTATGGAGCAACCTAATGTCCTTATAACAATGTATTTTGCTTGCATGAAGCCGCAAATCTTGGAGAAAAACATGTGTAAACCAGACTGAAGAAACCCAAAATTGTCTTATCTTCCTGGAGTTTTTTTCTACCAAAAATAAAGAAAGATGAAACAAGTAAAAATTAGTTCTATCTATTTAAGCCGTTCGTTACGACTTTTATGTCTGGTTCCATACAGTAAAATTCGAAGATCCGAGATTTGGCAGAGAAGTAGGAATCCAGTTATTGCAATTTGATCCCTGATCATAGATAGTACTTGCCTTCGCTACTCCACTTGGTTGATAAATATTTCTTGTCTGCTGATGAACATCAGTCGATCCAAACTTTCCCATATTTCTCTCGTCGTTTTGGCCGAAACCATTTCCCGGATTCTGAATACCACTTCCAACGATCACCGTGCCCATAACTGGCGCCATAAAGCTGTTTCCACCATTGGTTCCACTCCCATCGCCGTTACTTCCACACATAACGGAATTCGACCCCGAGCTATGCTCCATAGAAGAAGAATCCAAGCTCATCAGATTGTGCAACACATGAGGAGATTGATAGAAGTTTTGTGTGTGCCCCAACTGAAGCTGATGTTGGTTATTGTTACTATCACTAAAACCAAGACTAACAATATCTTGATCTTGCTCTTGTTTGCGCCACATTCGGCTTTGATTTGCAAAACCGTATATGTTCAATGGCCGAGCTTGCTGGAATCCAATAGTTGGCCAGCCATAGCCATTTGTGAGATTATTCGGCCAGCCGCAGTTTGCTTCCTCGGACAAGTAAATTTCTAAAGCAGCTTCTTGGTTTTCAGCATCCTTTAAACGCTTAGCAGTGTTACCGAGCGGTAACGTGTTGCTTTCGAGTATGCTTTTGACATCATACCGATTGATTTCGAAGTTAGTCACGGCGTTTAGGCCTCGGAATTTGATTGCTGCGATGTCATATGCTTCTGCTGCTTCCTCTTGTGTGCCTTAAGAAATCAAGATATCAAGTATAACAATACAATTAATGCCATTTATCTTCAGTGAAAAATGTCGGAAAATAACCAAAAAACGATATGAAAATTATAAATTGAAAATAATGTGAATGTGTTTGGTTATAAATCTGGAAAATGAAACATTTTCCAGAAAAATAAACAGAATTAGCCCATGAACTTGATGCAAGAAGCTTACTGAAAGTTCCCAAGTAAAGGTCCTTGTTTCCTGCAACTCTTCCTATTCTTGCTTGCCATCTTCCATGCTGGTGATGTCTGTTAAATTAGAAAAACTACTTTGTGAATAATGTATTGATAAATGCTGCATATATATCAAGAATTTCTGAAAGTAAAAAATGTCAATAAAGTGAAAATTATATTAATTCTTGTCTCCATTTTGATGCCTTATGTATATGTACATACATATATAAAGATATTACCTTGTAACTCCCCGATAAATTGATGCACCACGAGAGAAACCGCTACTCTTCCTGGATTAAAAATGTGATCCTTCAAATGATTAGCTCAATGTACATTTCAACAACACACAGTGGGGGGCGCTTTTTGTTTAGGGGGGCAAAAAATATTGATCGTCCTTCAACTGAGCTTTCTCGTTGGCACGGATGATTTCAGTTAGAGTTGTTTCAACTATCGAAGAGAGGAGAGGAATTTATTCACATACATCATATCTTTCTTTGTTTGGGTGCCTAAATTGGTGTTGGTTTCGAATTCGATTTTGCCTTATTTGAGAGAGGAATTTCAATTGTTCCAGAGACACGAATACCGATACGGATTCCCTCAATTACGGGCTACCTCTTAGAAAGTTATATGGCAGAAGGCAAAAAGAAAATTTAGGGAGTCAAAATATAATTTTAGTGTAACAAAATTTAATTTGAGGGGCAAGGTAAAATACAATTTTTTTTTTATTCAGAGTAATCAAATTTTTTTTTTTTGCAAGGGAGGTCGCATGCTCTCCCTTGCCTTAATGTGGCTCCGCCACTGGGCGCGTGCTCGCACACACATATATAATACAATAACATAATGCATTTCCCCTTAATTTTAGTTATAACAGAAGATACATATATGGTATCAGAATACCTTCTTAATGATGCTATATATTCTTGCCTGGTCATGTGCTTCATTTCCTCCACTTCTTTCTCATAGTTGCTAATCTGAATTAATAATATGGAGGTAGCCACTTTTTGTAAGTTAATAAATAAGAGATATATAGGAATTTAATTTAAATCCAAACACATGAAAAAAAATCAAGCTCTACTTGAGATCACTTACAGGAAAATTTGTAGTGGCAATGGATCCCCAGTATTTCAAAGCTGATAAATCATAAGCTCGAACGGCCTTTTCTTCCTTATCATATCCTCCTACATATATACAGAAAATTATACAAAATTCCTAAAAAAAAACTTAAAGAAATAGAATAGATATACAAAGTTCCATGAGTTGTATCAGTTCAAGAAAAAATATTTTTAAAACAATAAAGTTAATGGAATTAACATGACTTACCCAAGTAAACTGCAGTAAGATTGAATCATTCACCAACAAACAGTTCATAGAAAGGAGACAAAGAAACAAAGGGTTAGACAGATGATAAATAAATCTTAACTATAAATTAATGGCACACTTTATTCATATACCTTGCCTTCCTTTCCGGGTTTGTCCCTCTCGTCTACAACTATTGTCCCACAAATGTGCTTCATATCTT
Organism: Haberlea rhodopensis; assembly: GCA_907163345.1. NCBI lineage: Eukaryota > Viridiplantae > Streptophyta > Magnoliopsida > Lamiales > Gesneriaceae > Haberlea > Haberlea rhodopensis. Next base: position 1,956,339 of record CAJQUN010000017.1, read on the forward strand.
CCAGTCCATCTATGCCTGCACACACAATCATATTCTATAAACAAAACCACAAAAGATTCACCATGAATGAATAAATAACAAGAAAATAAACTTTTATAACAACCTTGTTACACCACGGTAAATGGAGGTCCTTTGTCCAAACGTGTCTAAATGTTTCCTTGTCACAGTCTCTATTGCACCAGTAGTTTGACTGTCAACTGGTTGTTTGTTATTATCAGATGCACTACTCTTACTATTATTATTGCCATTACCATTCACGAGTGGTAAGCTTAGAGAGCTTGACTGTGAGCATGTGCTCATGGAAAGTGACAAGGTATGAGCTCCTGCAGGCGGCGGCGGCGGCGGCGTCTTGTTACAGGCCTTTATCTCCGCTGAGTGTGGTGGCGTAGGTTTGTTTCTTAGCCAGTTTTTGATCATGGAGAGACCAATAGTGGTGTTATTGTTGGTGGGATTTGTACTTTCGTGAGAGGTGGCATCTGTTTCTTGATATATGTTGTAGGAGTTATCGAGGGTACTATTGGTTTGATAATTAGTGGGATTTGTGACATTAGGGTTCTTGTGGTGTTGATGATGATCGGTGGTGAAAGTGTGCACCCCAACTCCAAGAAAATTTTCAAGTTTTGGGGTTTCTTGAATCTCCAAGTTGTGGCTGCCGCATGAAATTATAGTACTCATTCCTACTCCCTTCATACTCCACTCTGCAAGGAAAAATAATAATTAAGACAGCTTAAATTTCATCGACTCCATTTTTTCTGCATGAAACGAAACGTTTAATCATTGATGATCAAGGGACAAGACCAGAAAAGTTTAATCTTAAAAAAAACAGACGAAGTAATGAATTTACCATGAGATTGAGGATCCGAGGTAGTAGTGTTGCTGCTGTTGAAAGCTTCTAAAATACCAAAAGGTGGTGGAATGGCTGAATCAGTGGGCTGTGTGAGACCAAAACATTGATCAGAGGCTACTACTTGTTGTTGGGGTGAAAGAGAGAATCCTAAACAGTTATTCATAGAATCCATTTTGACAAATATATCAGTTCTAGTTCAATAATAAGGTTATAAATTTTTGATTTTTCAGAGGTTGGCAGGATTTTTTCCCCTGCTAGCATATATTATTAGTACATATATTATAGAAAGATAAGAAGAAGCAGATGTTGATTCATGTGATTAAATGGTAATTAAATGTGTAACTAAAGTAGATTTTTAATGAAAGTGAATAATATATATATATATATATATATATATATATATATATATATATATATATAAGTTTATTTTTTAAAAACTTTTTTATTTTATTTTACTTTTATTTTTGTATTTTTTATAAAATATTAGGTATGATGAATTTCTGGTAGATTACAGGTCGTCGATTTTGCTTGTTTATGTACATTTTGATTTTTTCCTTACATACGATCTATTGCTAATATGTTGTATTACCTTTGTTCTGATGTTTGGTATCAAATATTCCCTTAATGTATAAGGAGATTATATCAAAACCACTGACCCAACACGGCATCCCTCTTATCTCAATTTTTAAAATTTAAAATATTTTCTTTCTTTTTTTTAGAAAAAAACTTGTTGATTTTGTCAAGTATGAATTAAACAATGCATATAGTTCAAAATAGATTTTTGTCGTGACAAACTTTAATAATAATTTTTTTATGAACTTATTTTAAAAAAAAAGAGTTAAAAATAAGTTTTCATTGTGGCAAACTTTAATAATATTTTTTTTATAAAATAATTTGCATGATGAATTTTTGGTAGATTACATGTCATCAGTTTTGCTTGTTTGCATTTTGAGTTTTGGCTTACCTACGATCTATTATTAATATGTGATTGTTCTCGATTACCTTTTTTTACGATGTTTGTCATCAAATTTTCCCTTCATGTATAAGGAGATTATATCAAAAAAATCAAAAAATATTAAATTATGATAATTATATATTACTTGTTTGATAATAATTTGGGACGTCACATTTACATTCATTATTTGTCAGAAAGTATATAAATACTTATAAAAGTAAGATGATTCATTAATCATAAGGTCATAGCAAGTAATATAAGAGCAATATCCTAAAATAACAATACAACTACAACAATAAATATAAACTATAACTCCTCTTATGTGATGCTTGCTACTGCTATGAGAAACTGAACACATATCTGCATTATGAAATGAACCATCATCATTTTGAAAACTCTTGCGAACAACTTTCGATTGGTTTTTGGAGTTTGTTGAGATTTACTTTTATTGTGATATCTGATGTCATCTACTACTGCACTTTCGTAGATGACTTTTGTTTAGAGAGTCTATTGGGCCCTACAAGGATATCAGATGCCAACTCTTGCTATGGTGTACTGTTGGGGAAGACTTTTGTTTACTCCAACTTATTTGATTTTATATACGTACGATTATGTATGTTCATTGCGTATGAACCATCTTTTTATTCTCTTAAGCTGTCTGTTGAACTTGTGTCGGACGCTTTGTTGGACATATATATCAGGTTATAAGCTCACTGGCATCGCGCCTTGCACGGTGCCTCGATGCCTAATTAACTAGTATATATATATATATATATATATATATATATATATATATATATGTGCATGCAAGACTGAATGCTTAGTCACAGATCTCTCTGGAAGAATTGTTGGGATGACTCAGTTTCGAGTCGTGTGCACAAAAAATTTTAGCCCCACTTTCAAAAATAAAAAAAAAATAAAAAAATGGGCTTGGAGTACTGATCTCAAGAACCAAAGTTATTTCAGCAAGTGAAAGTTAGCCAGTTTTGGGTTTCATTAGGGGCATAATTGTCCTTTCACATTCTGTGTGTCTATTATTGTCAACTGTGTGTGTAAAATCAAACAATTAACCTCTTAAATTTCCAGTCTAATAAATAGAAAAAGGTGAGATGCCATTATCTTCAATTTAGATCACAAAATGATATATACTTACATGGTTACTATTATTTACATATATACATAGATTATATTTATGGTAAATTTAAAAAACTGGTTACATAAAATAGAAGTCTTTGCAATGCTAGTCTCAAACTTTTAAGACTAATTAAATATAGTCTAATGAAAACTATTTTTAATCAAAAATAGTCTCGAACTTTTTTTTTTTATCTGTACTAGTACCAAACTGTTGTATTTAATCAAAAGTGATCTCAAACACGCATATTCAAGCTTTGTTAAAAAAAAATCTGTGAGACTTAAATATGTTTAAAACATCTATGTGATATGTGAAACTATATTTGATTAGTCGTAAAAGTTTGTGATTAGTATTAGAAAAGTATATATTTTATGAGACCAATTTTGAAATTTAACCTCATATTAATGTCAGACGAGTAAATATCTGATCCTAAAAATAATCATAGTTATCACTTGAGTTGAGTCCACAGTCCCACATATGAAAGACTCGACATTATCTATTCTCTTATGGACTATTTTTCAGAGAATTATCAGGGCTGAGAAAAGAGAGTGAGACTAAACTAATGTGATTTAGGGTAGAAGTTATGAAATTTAACTAAAACTTTTAAGATCTCTTTATATTATTCGCTATGCAGTCGTCACTTGATAAACTGGAAAATTTGTATGTACCAGTTTGTGCGTAACTTACATCAACTCATTGTTAAAATACAACATATTTTAAAAAATATATATAAACTAACATACCAATAATTTTAGATCGTACAATACTTTTTCAATATAACCACACATTTGGCACTTGCCTACTGTACCTACTGTACAGTAACGCCAACTCTCCTGGGCTAAGACTCCCATAATATAGTGTTGGTTTAATTAGAATAGAATTTAATTTCCATTATTTCAATTTTCCTTTAATAATTAATATTGTCTGTTAGATTCTAAAATCTGCAGGCGGCCTTCACAGAACACAGAACCCATAACCTTTTCACATTCCATCCACATATCCCACACATGCATCCATTACCCATTATTCGGTCATACAAATCATTGAACTGCTCCCCCTCTTCACACCTTCAACTTAAATCGAACCACAATCAGGGTCGAAGACAGGATACAAATTTACCTGGAGCTAGTCGAATTAGGCGTAGTATTAACATACCATATCGATTTAAAGGGTTGTGATAAAACACAAAATTTCCCAAATTTAACACCAAAATAGCCCCACCAAACTAATACGTGCCTCCGCATCTGATTGAAGGGTAATAATTGTCCATATTTGGATAGCAATTCAAACACGATGTTTGAGCTATTATGTAATAAAAAGATTTGAGTTGAATCGTTACCAGTAAATATAACTTTTGATAAAATTACAAACGTTTTTTTCATGTTCCCTCCTCGAATATTGCAAAAACACTGAATAGGTTTAAGTTTGACCGTTGAAGAAGACACTCAAAAGACGGTAGAACCACATGGGCACCTCCATTGAATAAGCCCTAATTTTATATTGAAAGAGCCTGCCAACCCACAGTAAAAACTACAACAATTAATTAATTAATTAATGGTCTAGATAATAACATCGATCATTCATTTATAATCATGATTTTTTTTATAGGAATGTGCTAAAGATTTTTTTTGCACACCATTTTAAAAGGGAGTGAGTTTTTACCAAACGTATTAGGCTCGAAGCTTTATAATCATGATTTTTTATCTTTCCTGAATAAAAATATTTGTCGTGCACCATATACTATTAGAGTAAATAATATATTGTAACATAGACTAAATCTATATATAATTATGCCTTAACCAGACGTTAGCGTGCTTGAGTGTAATAATAGAGATAATTAAAGATATTAGTTGTTGTAGACGCTGGCGAATCTAGAACATTTGTTTAGATGTGACAAAAATAATAACATAAAAATATAGTGTAAAAATATATAATTGGTCAAAATATAACTTTAAAATGTAAAATTACAATTTTTTTAATTTTTTTATAGTAAGAAATTTTTTTTTGAGGGGACAGCAGCCCCAACCCCACGTGCACTCGCCATTGGTTGTAGGTGAGTAGTAACTTTTTGACCCAATTTTGATTTTGAATCCTTTAGGTCTCACATGAGTCTAACTATTTATTCATGCATTACTATTTCAATTGTGTCTATCAAAATGCCACCGGAAGTATTTTTTTTTTAAATTGAATTCTCTAATTCATGAACTATATATGAATACATATTAATTTTTCTTTTTTCAGAGGGAATGTGCTAAATATTTTTCTGCATACTGCAAGACTCGAACTCAAATATCTCTAAAGTGGATATTAGATCTTATCAGCTGGACTTGGCTCAGGAACTCGCATTCACGTTGTTTTAATTGATCAGTACGTGTGAATCGCAAGATAGTATATTCTTGCAAGTCTAAAAAATCGGCACGTGTAGTCGAATAATAATATTAAAATTATTAATATATATCTGGTCTCCTACAATTAAGAATTTCATGATTAATTTCTTGATTCAAAGTTCACTAATAAATTTCTAACCACACAACAAAGCATGTCAGACGAACCTAATGCATCAAGTTTCCCATATGGTAAATTCTAAAAAGGGTCCCATGAAGTAGTACTTTTATAATAATCCCAAATATTTAGATATTATAGTTCTATACTAATTGTTTTTTAGCAAAGTTATTCCACATAAATTGTTTTAATAAAACAGGAACCGACACAAAACTATGGATAGATGCTTGGAGATGTTTTGGCTCACCCATGAATAAAAACCTGATAAAGAGTCTCAAGGCTCAATCGGGATAGAGGGAGCCGAATACCTATATCCTAGGATAGTATCAAGTAGAGGTCTTATAGGGAAGGGAATATAGTCTCATAAAATTATTTTCTTAACAAAAATAATCTCAATATCATTTTTCATTAAAGACAAACGGACATGTGTCATTCAAGAACAAAGCTCATCATACCGGCACATGTCCATTCCGTTTGTTTTTAAAGAAAAAATTGTCTTGGGAACATTTTCTTAAAATCAAGTTTTGTGGGACTATATTTATTTTAGTCCTAAAAATTTGAGATTATTATTATAAAAAATATTATGTAATATGATCATTCTTGTAATTTACCATTTTCTAAACTAAAAATCTATGTTATATTTTGCATGCTCATTGTTTGTTTCTTTGTGGATTTTTTAAACCAACCTTAATAACTTAGACACGCCTATGAAGATTGAATAAAGATGGCACTTGCCCCAGGGGCACAGACGGATTGGTAAGGACAGATGTGATGTGGGGTGATTCTTCTCACATCGCAGGTTCGAATCTCGTGTGGACAAATTCTTCACTGAAATATTGTGGGGGTTTGTCCTGGGTTCGGGTCCTGTTGGTTCTTTTCCTCATAAACCAGTCAGCCGTGCATATCCCTCGATTTACCTAGTCCTGAGGGGCTGGGGTCGTCACCCAATGATTAGTCAGGCGCAAGCCTTGATACCTTGTTAAACTAAAAATAAAAAATAAAGATGGCACTCTATGTGTGTTATCTGTTAAACCACTCGACTTTAATAAACTACATTGGTATATGTATTCGGGTCAAGTACAAGAGATATTTTTTTTTAGAAGGGGAGGGCCTAAATAGTTTTTTGCAAACTGTGGGACTCGAACTCAAGTCTCTTCCAAATTGGATGTGAGCTTTGACCAGCTGGGCTAAGCAGGAGCTCCAAGTTGAGAAAAAATGTTGATATTATGAATAATATTAGGTTATTAGCAATATATTCAAAATTATATGAGGTTTATGTTGAGAGTTCTCCAACATTGGGAATTTATAAGCTATATTACAAGATGCATGTGTTACTCCACTTATTGTCAATTGGTTTTGAGTTGGAACCCTATGTATTATTAACATGATATCAGATCACACTTTTTATGTGTTTTGTTATTCCGTCTGCATGCTCATCATCACCAGCATTATCAATCAATGTATTTGACTTATATAATATCACACGTGAGGGGGACCGCTTTGAGAGTTCTCTCACATTGAAATTTTATTATCTCTTTATAAGATACATAAGTTACTCATTCATTGCCAATTACATTGAAAATTTTATTATCTCTTTATAAGATACATAAGTTACTCTTTATTGTCAATTTATTTTGAGTTGAAGCACATTGGGTTCTTAACAATTTATATATATGTTAAAATTTATTTTTCAAACAAATGTCGCTATTTTCGAATATCATGGAGAGCTTTAATGCATTAATTTTATCCATCAATTGTATGCTTATCACTGAGTTAATTAATTGTTTGTCAAATCAACAAGTGTTTGCATATATTTTATAATATTAAAGTTTTGAGAAAGTGAGAGAGAAATAGAGGGAAAGGGTTAGGGAATTCGTGTATACATTCGGTTTGTGCTCTACTTATACACCAACTCAATATTAAAACATAATATTTTAAATAAAAATATATAAATTAATCAATCATTTTATTTAGATCAATCATATTGAGTTGGTTCATAAATAAGACCCACATTAGGTCAATAAAAGTATTTTTTACTGAAAAGGAGGCGGTGGAATGTGTGACTGTGTTGGAGAAATCGACGGAGGGCAGCCGTGCGTGCCTCCTCGGAAATAATTACCATATTCACACAAATAGTGATACGTACCATAATATATTATATGTGTTTCTGAATTGTATTTTGTTGTCAAATACAACGCAATCTATTCTTTTAAGTGCAAGGGCGGAGTCATTTTTAGGTCAAGATGTTCTACAGTCCTATATAATTTCTCAAAACGAAAATTTTTTTAGTGTTAATTTTCAGAAATTTTATTTTTTAGTCAAATCCTTTAAATCGTTGTAGCTCTCTGACACTACTTAAATTGACCAGCCCCAGAAAATATTGATTCCGTGCTCCACCCATGTTACTGTGTTTTATGAGAATTAAATTGTTAAAAGTTAAGCTAAATTGGGATGATAATGATATATAAATAAAGAATTGATTAATGTTGTTTCCTAAATCTCTTTTCTAGTACCATTTCCCCGATTCCAGTTCTTGAAAATGCAACATAATCATGGGGTATAAATTAATGCATGCATGTCTTACCCAAGTCGTAGTTATTTATTTTATTTTATAAAAAAAGAAAGAGTATTCTATAGAAACCACTTTTGGTATGACCATGTAAAATACTAAATATGTCATTGGCCGCAATTTAAAGATAAAAAGATATAAGATAAGTTTTATAAACTTAAGTATCAATTTCTCAATCATGCCTTAACCGCAAGAAACGAGACAATATGTGCAGAGGCGTAACCATAATTCTTGAATTTGGATGGCAAAAATTTATAGTAGACAAAATATATATTTTTAATTTTTTTTACGAAAAATAAAATATTTTATAGGTAAAATTATAATATTTTAAATTTTTCTGCCGGAAATGCCTCTGAACCTGGGTAAAAATTTTATGCACCACCACTCTTCGCTTTAACTACATCAATACAATTTTCAAAAATTATAAACCTCCTCGAAGGAGAGAGAATTTCACATCTCTCATCTATTGTGCTGATGCTCGCATCAATGGATATAGTTGAAATTTATTTGTTCACAAGGCACATTTGTAGAAAAAATTATTGTTCAACCAAAAAATATGTTACGGACACGCAATGTGTGTACATTGACGTTAGCTATTTACAATATACTTGACGTTTCTATGAAAAAACACAGACATATTACATGCAAAAAGTATTCCCTGATTTGATACTAACTGAATATTGAGTAATCGATTGAGAGAAAATTGTTATCATATTTTGTTAAAAGATAATAATGCTTTATTTTAATTTATTGGAATTTTTTTTTTATACTAAAAGTAGTTAATATTATCGTTTCTACTTAATAGATGCTATGGACCTTTACTCTACTTTAGCCTCACAGTTTTACCAAACTGTTATCGTTGCTACTTAATAGATGTTATGGACCTTTACTCTACTTTAGCCTCACAGTTTTACCAAACTAACTTTAACAAACTTTTAAAAAAAAACGATCATGCTATTGTAATTGAATAAGAAAAAAATAACCAAATGATTGACCTTATTTTTTTTATATAAAATGATGCTCGTCTTATTATAAACTAAAACAAAAAATATTTGAAGTTGCTAAATGTTGCATTAGATAAAATACTTTTAGGATGTATTTACTCAAATATATATCATCCGATTGAGATGTATTTTTTCCTAGTCGGTTCAAGTCAAACCCGCAAATCAACAATTTTTTTTAACCAACCGAGTCAGTCCAGGTCAAACCCGCACATCTACACCGATTAAGATATATTTTTTTCTATTCGATTCAAATCAAACTCGTGCATCAACAAAAAAAATTTAACCAAGCGAGTCGGTCATGCCAACCCGCCCATCAAAAACTTTGACTAGGCAAATATTTTTCCACTCGATTCAGGTTTGAGCCGCGCATAAACAAAAATTTATTTAACAAAAAAAAACAAAAATTAGAAAATTCATGTGTTTTTGCAGTATCGCCAGGACTACATGGACGATTACCATGTGAGTTGACCAGTATGTCCTTTCCTTGAACTTGTTTGATTTGTAGTTCCGCAAATAAGACTTGGAATGAAGTCTTGTTTATCCTCTCGTGCAGGACGAACTTTGAGATAGGGTCGTGACCAACAACTCACTCCAATATTGTTTTGCCATTGTGTTATATACAAGTGGAGAAGACAAGAAATTTGTCATCTATTTTTAATCAAAGCAACTTTTAAGGAACATCAGATACTGAGTTCTCTATTATAGTTGAAATCCAATCAATCTTTAGTGGGTTTTTTTTGTCATTTCAGATTTCATGTCTCCATCTATTTTGATAGTTTGTACATTTGGAAATCCTAATGCTAAATTCTCGATCTGTCCGACTGTAATGCATAAGAAATCTCATTAAATAGATGACAACACTGTCAAAACCAACAACAATCAGTGGTAACATAATCGAGAAATGTGCATAGACTCCTCGAATTCGACTAATAAGTTCAATTGTCAAAATGGGGAATACGTATTTCAGGGCAGAGTCCCCCATTTCATCTCGTGTAAAAATTCCCTTGCTCTTGCAGCATTTCTAGTAAAGAAAAAGCAATGATACAATCTAAGATAGGAACTGCAAAAAAAAAAGCTAGTCAAACATGCTTATCCTTCTGGGAAAAAAAATAGTTCTTTCTAAAGTAAAGAACTTGGAGATAAATAGTAGGGACAGCTCTCTTGTGTCAGTCAAGGAAGTCATTATCACGAGGTCAAATAACTGAAACAACCTGCGGCGACAAAAACACAATCATTAATCATTTGAACTAAGGATAGACCCGTAAGACAAATAAGTAATGATGATCCCAAGTGCAAAGAAAAAGCAGTCCTGTTAGATGAGAGGAAAAAAGCGGGGGGGGGGGGGGGGGGGGGGGGGGGGTGTTGGGGGGTTGGAACAGGAAAGGCCTGTGGTTGAGGTCACCCACGGCCCATGTACGGTAAAAATCTAGCAAAAAACACACTACAAAAAACCTTTTAGGCACCCACTACCAGACACCACCATGGAAAATATAAAAACATGAAAATAACATAAGATAAAGTAAGGAGACCAGTGGATGAAAGATTAAGACTATGCGATAAAATATTATGTTTTACCGTAAAATGACTTAAATAGTAGCACATAATAATAGGTCATCTTCTTCGCATTGCAGCAGCCTGGCCACGTCCAGCAATCGCCTGCTGAGAGGCTGGTTGTCCATTAGCTTGTTCCTCGGGCATGCTCATGGCTTGAGTCATGGCATTCATGACGATGAGCCCAAGAGGGATCAAGTACATCCACTGAGAAAATAGAGAGATTAGTATTAGGTGTGTAATTGTATGATTGTATCCACATTAAGCCCTGCCTGAAGACAAGGGGAAAATTATTAGCAACATAAAAAGGAGAATGTGTCATTTTGCACTCACGTATTTAGCCCAGAAGGGCCTCTCTGGCTGCTTCATTTCTTCACCTTGTGCATCTTCACCAACAGCTGCTTCTGTAAATACTGGAGTCCTGCTTCAAAATATTGAAGCCAATTACAATAATGCCAATGATGACCATGAGCTAGAAACATGTATAATAGTTTGAAAAAATTAGTCCGGTTTGGTTACACTTGTATTACAACAACATTAAGTAAAATTTTAATTAAGTGGTCGGCTTATATAAAGCCTTGAATCTTTTCTTGTTAAATATCTCAAGAAATTATCAATTATCCCAAAATTCTCTAATTTCAACAACTTGTAACAATCAGATGAATTCAGGTACTTGAATAAATTAGCTCAGCCGCAATATTTTTTTTTTGGACACTTGGCATGTAATACCTCACACAAACAACCATACAACTCCCAAAATAAACTTGAAATATATATGGGTTCATTAATTCAAATAAAATACATATTACACAAAGACAAAAATCTAAACGGACAAGCCAAAAAGATATTACCTAGGTGCCGTATCACTGCTCTTCAAGACCGTATGAGACTTGAAAGACCACTTTGAAGGCTGAAGTAAAATTAGCAAGTACAAAGCAACAATAAGTAACACAATATAGGAGAAGTTACGAATAACTATCAAAAACTTGTGCAGAATACTCACTACAAATACATCGGAAACAAATGTGGAAGCTAACACATTCTTAATGGTTTGTTAGGACAAGCTTACCAATTTCAATTGGCGGGGATATTGGCACGACCTTGGCGAACCATAATTAACAGCCAATATATTTACATCGTCCTGTCATCCATATCAAACCTCAAAACACAAATATTGAGAGATATACTTCAGCAAAGAAGAAAAGGGCATATGTATTGATTAAATTGCCCAATCTTCACTCAAGAGACCATAAAATGGTTGAATTCAAATTTTATTTCTTTGATCGAGTTATCAGCAAGTACTTCATACAGATCCAATCAACTAAGTTGTTTTGGTGTCTTGGTCAACATACTTGGTTTCAGGTAATAATTTATTCTCATTACCTAGATAGTAGACTGTAGTGAACGAAATAATTTGATCACTTGATCAAATTATCAGATAAATGACAAAGAAATTACTTCAAAATGAATGCACCTAGGAAGTAAGTGAACGAAATACTTTGTAGGAAATCTCAGAAGTGCTTTAATTATTAGCACAAGAATTCAACAGTTGTGAACAAGAAGGAAGACATTGTTAATCATAGAGAATTCTAAACCAAAATTTATGAATTTCTGAATTTGTGGGTATGAGAAGCGAATCACGGTGAACATAACATCAATCACAAAGTTTCCAACAATTACTTCTTTCAAATTTTCAAGTACTACAAGATGAAAAACTTGATTCCTACTGTGAGGACCAGAGCGCGGGTGATGAGAGACTCGTGAGAACACAGGCAGAGGCAGAGACATCAGCAAGTTGTTCTATGAACCACGAGAATCACAATCGACACAGGTTTACGACCCAAGAAAGTTTTTAAAATCAGAGATAAGACGAAACAACAAAATAGACATGGAATAAAAGAACGACGCAACTAGACACCAACATATAAACGAAAGATAAGGTTGCCCCCAAAACCAAATAACAAAAAGAAACCGACTCAAACAAAAATACTACTTTTAGATACGAAACCTCGACCCATTGTTTAGTGAAACAAGAACCTAGGTATATGACTTGCACCTCGACCTGTTGTCGGTTATCCCATTGCTTGTAACAAAGCAAGAACCAAAGTTAAACCATAAACAGGCCTCCGCCCACTACTTAGGAAAGTAGGAATCCCTGCATCAAATGATGAACGCCACAAGGAGTGATCCTTGATAAGTTCTAGAAATGGGATCACTTGGATCCACAAGAGAAAACTTTCCATCAAGAACAACGCTCACGTTTTTTATGATGAAAAATGTTTTCTTCTTCTTAAAAATGGCCAAGTACATGTATTTATAGACTCATTGACTTACCTTGACCTAATGGGTTCAAAATAAGCTCAAACACTACTTTTCTTAGCCCACCTACTAATAATCCGAAAATTGTCAAAAATGATCTAAGTACAAAGCCCACTAATATTATTAAAAGATTATGATAAACCCAAAATAAGCAAAGAAAGTCTAGAGAGCCCAATTACATTTAAAATATCTAAAATGACTCAATTTGTTTGATATCCAGTTGAATCTTGTAAACTTCTAATCAACTGAAACAATCCGAGCTCATATCAGCAGGGTGAATCAAAAGTATAAAATCAGGGGCTGTAAAGTTAATAGTTAGTTTCAAGGAGGACATGAAAGCATTTCACGTGATCAATGAATTGGTAATCGTGGTGACAGTGAAGAAAGTGGAGCCATAATTATTAATCTAGTCTTTGTTTTTTGTCTCTTTTAAAACTTCGGCACTTTCATATGACCCAGAGAGAGTAAACAAATGAGAATAAACAATTCAATAACAATTGTACAGCATGTTCCACCACAGAAAATTACATGGTTCAAGAAATTGTTACCATGTGTATGACAAAATGCTCATCCAAGGTATCCCGTGTAAGACATCTCTGCAAGCCAACCAGAAAAGTAAATAGAAAAACATCATGGATACTATATAGACAGAAGCAAGGAAATAATCATTTCAAACTTAGGATTACACAATAACAGATCATGTCAGCAATGCTATAGTATGTAGCCTATTTCATGCAATTACACACAGAACGCTAAAATACAAGAAAAAAGGTGGAATGTTGATTGATGCAGTATCAAAAGCATTTTCATAATACTTATTCAGGTCTAAGTGCGTTAATATAACTTCCACTAGAACTAAGAGAAATAATCCTATTTAACTTTCACTTTTCAAAAACTAATAGTTTCTTGGAATATAAATTTTGTAGCTACGACTTGTCAAGCAATAAAGGAACTCTGAAGAGGCGCATAAAAAATAACGAAGGTCAAAAGTCTCAGCGGATGGATATAACCTTAATCTATGCATTAGAGCATGTCCCTAACAAAAGAAGATACGACCAAGACAAACTTGTGACAGATTAAACATCAAACAGAAATGCACATCGCAACTCAAACATGCTTGCATGTGTAAAAATTATTCAAGTGTCAAACACAAATTTATTGCAAACCCACCGCCTTAACAGATGAGAAAATGTAGTCTCTTCCAGGAGTGTTTAACACGTTAGATGGTAGTCTTATCCTATAAAAGTCATCTTCTTCCAAAAGTCTCTGAAAGATTATTTCACAAAATGTCATCACACCCAGTAAGAATGAAAAAGAGAAACAAAATTCAAACTGTAGAAAATTCAAACGAAACACTCAAATTCCAGTTTTAGTAACCGGAATTGCAACATGGTTTTACTTTGAATTCAACTTTTTCCGTCTCAGTGAAGATGTTCCTCGAGAACCGAAGCTTTGTGAGTGTCTGTCACATATAATATAATATTAATGTGCATCCCAAAAAAACAATACGAAAACTCCTTGCAAGTATGTTACAAACATTTGATGCTGCTAACAGATATTGCTTTGGAACAGCGCATCATCTATTTATATATGTTAAAAACTTAAAAATTATTTGTTATTGCCATTTGTAATCAATTTCCAATAAAACTTTTCAACAAATCACAGAAACCACACAAGGAGCAAAATGGTGTCAATGAAACGTTTTTATTCAAATTCATCTAAATTATGCCCAAGGGGATATCTTATTTTTTGTCCCAAATACATACGAATAACAGAGTCAGATGATAAATACATTTACACCACAAAACACAGCATCTGATTCCAGTGCTTGTCCTGGAACTAGAACAACTGCTTCAGCGTCCTTCCAATAAGTTCTTTGACAATAATGTACTCCCAAAATCCCAGTTATTAATCCGACTCTTCCCCATCAATGACTAAATATTTTCTTCTTATTATAAATTTAGCTCAAAATAAATAAATAAAATCGATCCAAATAAATTAAGAACCAGTTACTAAATAATGCACAAGTTTGGTTAATAGAGCTGCTGTAATAGTACCACGCCACCATGCGACCACGTTTTGAGCCGAGCCGAAAAAGTTCCTGCGGATGAGAATTCAGACTCGCCAAAGGCGTGCTCGAGGGTGAACTGTATTTTCGAGTCCGGATCCGAACTGGAATCCAACGATCGCTTATGGGTGGAAGGAGGCGGAGAAACGGGTCGGGTGGTGCCAACCGGGTCAGGAGATCGGCCGCCCCCGAGCCCAAACTCTTCATCGTCTAAGAGGAGCTCATCGGATTCGAATCCAAAGGACGTCGTAATGGACAGGAAGAGATTTACTAGAATAATTATGGACAGCGAGATTGAAAGGTTAGATTTCATGGCTGCTAAATTGAATCAGTGGGTTAAACGAGTGAATTGATGAAACGCAGAGCTTTGAGCAATCGTTGGCTAATGGGAAATCTTTGGGAACATCAAATAGAATTCTACATATAAAGTATATTAGCGATTTTTGGCACGCGATGTATATAAATATAATTTTATATGATTTTTTTTAAAATTTTTATATGGTATAAAATTACATTATAAATATATAATTACAATATTATGTGATATGATAATATTGTGATTGACAATATTATTAAGGGTATTGCAAAATTTTAAGAATATAATATATTATGATAAATTGAAATTATTAAAAGACTCAAAGATATTTCAGTCATTTTGTATGTTGATATACTATTTATGATTAATAAAAGATTTAGTGGCATTTTAGTAATTATATGGTCATATCAAGAGGCCAAGTAATTTTTCTAGCATGCTCCCTCTTTATAATATAGTAATAGATTTAGTAATAAATATTAATATTTTTTTAAAAATACGACAAATAATACATGTTTGCAGCTATAAATTTAAATCATTTTTTATTTATTATGATGTCTTCTAATTATATTTTAAAATTTTCATATTTTATTTTTTACATAATTATAAAAATGTTAGAAATAATTTCGTTTTTTGAAAATTTAACAGAAAAACTTTTTAATTTTAAAAGCATAGCTCGATTGCTCGAAAAGCAACTAAAAATTAAACTTTATTAAAGACTTTCGCGTCTGGTTTAGAATTAAGTAAAAATAGGGAAGATTTCATACTACATGGGGAGTAAAGCTCCCCATAAAATATGAAACATTTGATGAGGTCGATCACATATGGGGTTTATTCAATCCTATGTTTATTTTTAACATTGATATCAAATGCTTATACTATGTTTGGTAGCATGAATTCGGTGGGATTTGAGAGGATTTGAAATTACAAATTTCAGTTTTAGTGTTTGAAAAAAAGGGATTTCAAAACGAATTTGATATTTGGTGGGATTTGGTGGGATTTGATATAAATAAATGAAATCCATGCAAAATTGAAAGGATTTCATGGGATTTGGGAAAATAAAAATTATTTTTAATATTAAATTTGTATAACTTACTCATAAATTTTTAGTATATTGTGCAAGTTACTAATGCATATAATATTAGTAATAAAATCTTATCTATTTCATTTTATAATGCAACTAATAATATCGCTGCAATTACTATATTAAAAACTTCATTGAAACCAAATTTAAATGGTGATCTTTTTCATATTCGTTGCATGTCTTATTTTAAATTTGTGGTGTGCAATATGGATTGAAACCACTTGAGCTTCATTTAGTAAAAATAAAGATCACTCTTAAATTTCTTAATGGTTCAGTTACTAGAAAACAAGACTTCAAAAGTTTATGCATTTTTCATGGTATGAATTATAAAGATTTTTATGATGTTCCTAATATGTGGAATTCCACATATTTAATGTTGCAAGCATGTTTACCTTATAGAAATGTGTTGGAATCGAAGAGGGGGGTGAATGAGATTCCTTGGCTACTTTAGCTTTTAAAAATGAGTTTGCAAAAACAAAATAGTTTGCGCTTGCGGAAGCCTTACGTCAATCGATAAATAAAAGAAAATGAGAAGTAAATAAATAAATAAATGCGTAATGTAATAAAGCGGTAAATGAGACAAGAATTTGTTATAGAAATTCGGCGATGAATCGCCTACGTCTCCTCTTCCCGGTTAGATAACCTCCAACCGAGGTTCCACTAGAATAAATGATCTTGGCCTTGAGGGCTCCAAGTTAGCCACAACCCAACTCTTCCCGAGTTTACAAAGCTCTTCCCGAGCACAATACTCTTCCCGAGTACACAGAGCTCTTCCCTAGCACAATACTCTTCACGAGCTACCAACACTCTTCACGAGTCTTCTTGGCCTTAAGGGCTCCAAAGATAGCCACAACACATGCACCAACTTTACTTGTTGGCGACTTTACAATTTACCAACTTGCTTTGGTGTTGGAGGACCTTTACAATAAACCAACTAACACCTTCACGGTGTACTCACACGAAGACAACAAGACTCCATCAAAAGAAAACAATTACAAGCTTCAATACAACAACAATGTATGGAGTTTGCAATGCTATAATAAATTTGAATTATGCAAAGCTTTGTAGAAGTTTGTAGGCTTGTTTCTTGTCTTCAAAATGCTCCAAAGCATCAATATTTATAGTGTAGGAGGCCCCCTAGGCTCCTACTAGCCGTTGCTAAACATAAGGCTGAAATCACTCCTCGATCTCCATCGCCACGTTCTAACGTTCAAATCTTGCCCAGATCGCCTCAGGCGATGTCCCCATCGCCTCGGGCGATCGCCCGTTGAAAATTTGTCCATAGGATCAATTCTGGATCGCCTGGGGCGACCATGCCATCGCCTGGGGCGATCTGGATCGCCTGGCGTGCAGCGTTCCATTGCCTGGGTCGATCGTGCGTGGCGTTGGCACGCATGGCTCGGATCGCCTGAGGTGATGGCCCGGATCGCCTGAGGTGATCTGCCAGATTTCAATACTCTCAAACTTTGCACTATTCGACCATCTTAAGCTCATGTCTGGGAAAAGTGATAAACATGAAAGTTATAGCCCTTCCTCTTATCTAGGTGTGGACAAAACGTCATTGCATTTCATTAAGGTATGAAGAAGTTATGCCCAAAATGCTACAGCCGCTCAAACCTTGCTACAATCTGCACTTGCTATGACTTCCATGCCATTTTTCTCCATGATGCAATCCGAATTGGACTGAGATGTTTGAATATGAAATCTAGAATATTGCGTTGGCTTTCCAACCTCTTTGGATTCACATTATTCGGAGCATCTAGCCAAGAGATATAATCAAAACATTGCACTGCGCTCCAAGTGGCTTCTATACGAACTTGCCCACCAACGGACCATTGGTTCGTGGGTCTTCATCCCATCATAAGATATTGTTCCGACATCATTCCACACATGTTGAACACTTAGTTTGGTTGTTCATAGATGGCATTCCTTCTCGTCCAAGCTCAATAGATTCCTTGATAAAAATCACCGCTTGTCCTATGAACTCGCATATGTTATTGTATAACTTGGGTTCTCTTCCATTGGTCTTCCCAACCAATTTATCAATCTAACCCTGTACATTAAGTAGACATATTAGCATAACAAACACAAGTTTTGTTGATCATCAAAACTCAAAAATAATCCAGAGATAAATTAAAGTATTAAACACAACCATGTGTTTAAGGCTCAACAAAATGTGATCACTTTATTTTTTTAATGAAATGATGGTCGGACATTTTCATATTAAAGAAACTGATTGGGAAATTGCTTCTAATATTTGTAATTTTAGAACCTTTTTATGATGCTACCAATTTTTTTTGCCCTGTTATTATCCAACTTCTTCAATTTTTTTGAATAAAATTTATGAAATTAGTGAATGTTTTGCATTACATAGATCTGGTCCGTTTTTTACAGGTATTATTGCACCAATGGAGTATAAATTTAAAAAATATTGGAAAACTATTCATATGTTGAATTGCTTGGCCTCAATTCTGGATCATATATTAAAATTATATAGTGTAGAAATTATAATAGAATCTTATTACATCAACATGGCTTATGAAAATATTAATATTAATCAAGAGAAATAGCGCATTAATAAATGTGTATTTGCTTTGTTTTTTTTATATGATTCGTTACATAATTCTAGATTAATTCCAGTAAGAGGAAGTGGTAGTATTGGTGCTAGTAATAGTAAGGGTTCTGTGTGGACAATGTTAAGAAGAACACAAGACAATACTTCCGCTTCTTCTAGTTATAGTTCTAATAGATCTTCATTTTCTGAGCTTCGGTTATATCTAAACCAAGTCATAAATTTCAGTGAACAAAAATTATAAATCTATTGTTGTTTTGGCATGGTGGAAAGACTGTTGGAATCGAAGAGGGGGGGTGAATGAGATTCCTTGGCTACTTTAGCGTTTTAAAATGAGTTTGTAAAATAAAAATATTTTGCGCTTGCGGAAGCCTTTAGTCAATCGATAAATGCAAATAATAAAATAAATAAATGCGTAAAGGAAATAAAGCAGTAAATAACAAAAGGATTTGTTATAGAAGTTCGGCGATGAATCGCATACGTCTCCTCTTCCCGGTTAGATAACCTCCAACCGAGGTTCCACTAGAACAATAGATCTTCGCCTTGAAGGCTCCAAGTTAGCCACAACCCAACTCTTCCCGAGTTTACAAAGCTCTTCCCGAGCACACTACTCTTCCCGAGTACAATACCCTTAACGAGTATACAAAGCTCTTCACGAGCTACCGACACTCTTCACGAGTCTTCTTGGCCTTAAGGGCTCCAAGGATAGCCACACACTTGCACCAACTAAACTTGTTGATGACTTTACAATTTTCCAACTTGCTTTGGTGTTGGAGGACCTTTACAAGAAATCAAACCAAAAGCACCTTCACGGTGTACTCACACGAAGAAACAAAACTCTAAGAAAGATAAGAATTACAAGCTCCAATACAACAACAATGTATGGAGATTGCAATGCAAATTCAAATAATAATTATCAAGACTTTGTGGAAGTTTGTAGGCTTGTTCCTTAGCTACAAAATGCTCCAAAGCATCCATATTTATAGTGTAGAAGGCCCCATAGGCACCTACTAGCCGTTGCTAAACAAAAGGCTTGAATCACTCCTCGATCGCCTCGGACATCGCCTCGGGCGATCACCATCGCCGCGCCCCAACGGTCAGCAAAAATCACGGATCGCCTCAGGCAATCGGTGGATCGCCTCAGGCGATCAAGAGCAAAAATTAAGGCCGTAGCTTCAGCATGTCCAAATTTTGCATCGCCTCAAACGAACTCCACATCGCCTCAGGCGTTCCAGCCCATCGCCTCAGGCGTTCGTACCCATCGCTTCGGGCGATCTCCCTGCGCGCATGCCCGCGCCATGCCTCGGCGTCGCTTCAGTCGATGTGCTGGGGCGAAGTCCCTTTGGCTGCCATCGCCTCAGGCGTTGGTCACCATCGCCCGGGGCGATCTTCCTCGCATGCTCGCCTAGCCATCGCCTCTGTCGATGTGCGTGGCGATGCCCCTCCTGGCACCCATCGCCTGGGGCGATCCAGGCCAGAATATGCACACTTGACTTTCTTCAATCCAAACCACTTTTCATCACTTAATCTGCACACTAAGTAGATGCATTAGTATAACAAACACAAGTTTTGTTGATCATCAAAACTCAAAGATTGACCGGGGATAATTTAACGCATTAAACGCAACCATGCGTTTAAGGCTCAACAATCTCCTCCTTTTTTATGATCACAAAACTTGATAAACTTGAATAAGTAATATGCATGTAATGTGAGTAAAAATGACTCCCCCTTAACAATTGCATAACACATACAAGTTATCAAGTAAATTATTAAACAAATAACTCTCCCCCTCAAACCATGCATACATAAGCTCTCCCCCTTAAACTATGCATGTATTAAGGTTCAAGTTTATCACAAAATTCTCCCCCTTTTTGTGATAATCAAAAAGCATAAAATTCAAATAAACATGGCATAATTTATATGTTGACACATAGCTTCAAATGACACATATTCCTCATCAACCAAGAGTAAATCATATAGAGGTGAATCACAACCATGTGTTTAAGGCATTCAACAATTAATTCTAAAGGTTGCAATGTGTGCATATGTTCATGCATTCATGCCCAATAAACAATAAACTTAACAAATTATTTAATTGCACATTTTCACATAGCATATTCAAATTTGAATACAAAGCATATCAAGCTACTTACTATAAAAAGATAAGCATACATCATGCACTTAACAATTATGCTAATGGGTTATGCATTTTACTCCAATGAATATTGAGCTTCAATATTTATTGATCACAATTGATTTGTGCCAATGAATTTTTTGAATTGCTCTTTTAAAATGAATCAAATAAATTTTACCCTTGATGACAAGAGTTAGTTCTTGTCATAGGTCCAACGCCTCTCGCCTCTTCTATGGTGGTGAATAGAATAAGCTCCTCCTTTGAGTTGCTTGGTCCTTCATCCTTCAATCCATGGTTGTCCCTACAAGGCAAATTAACAATAGAAGGATCTTTGGTACCCATTTGATTTTTGGGTCCTTGTGGGTTAACTTTCAATGGCACTTTTGGAATCCATTTCCACCTCTTATTAGGTTGATATTGGATTCTAGCATACCTACATTTGTTCTTGGTATGACCATTTTTGCAACAATAATTACAAGTAGTAGAGTCATGCTTTGCTTTGGCCAACAAGCTAGAAAAGGATTTTGATTTGCTTGAGTAGCCTAACCCGGCTTTGTCAAAGCTACAACGTTGTAATCCAAGCAATTCACTCATCTTTTGGCTACTTTCACTATATTTGCAAAAAGATATCTTTAAAGAATTTAATTCATTTTTCAATGAATTATTTTCTTCATATTTCTTAGCAATCTCAAGTTTGAGCGATTTGTTACTCATCTTGGTTTTGCCAAGAGCATCAATAAGCTCATTATAAGACTCTAAAAGTTCATCAAATGAAGGTACCTCATCGTCACTTTCATCTCCTTCATCTCCAAGGGCCATTAGACAAAGATTGGTGGCTTCTTCTTCATCGGAGTCGCTATCACTCCATGTGGCTATAAACGCCTTCTTCTTGCCTTTGTCCTCATTCTTCTTCCTATGACATTTGTTAGCATAATGGCCTTTTTCTTGACAATTATAGCAAGTTACCTCATTTTTGGATTCTTGTTTGGTAGCATTTGAGGTCTTTGACTTGCTATGTTTGGTGAAGAGCTTCTTGAACTTCTTTGTAAACAACATCATCTCTTCATCATCATCATCTTCTTCATCATCGGAATGGTCTTTCCTTCCCACCAAGGCAATCCCATTTCTCTTGGATCTATCCTCCTCCTTTACTTCTCTCCTTGTGGAAACTTCAAGCTCATGAATCACCAATGTGCCATGGAGCTCATCAAGATCATAAGATGCGTTCTCCCCTTTGTTGGACTCGATGATGGCCGTCCTTTTTGCATCCCATTCTTTAGGTAAGGCCCTTAGTGCTCTCCTCCATATTTGCTTTGGAGGGTACTTCTCTCCAAGTTGGGCAAGCTCATTTATGATAAGGGTGAGCCTCCTAAACATGGAATCCACCTCTTCTCCGGACTCCATCTCAAACGTCTCATATTTGAGTTGTAGGAGATCAATCTTGGTCTCCTTCACTTGATTAGTGCCTTCATGACAAATTTGTAATTTGTCCCATATCTCCTTAGCCGTTGAGCACATCGAGATCCGGTTGTACTCCTTCATATCTAAAGCACAATGCAAAATATTAATAGCTTTAGTATTTTGAGATATTAAAATCATATCCGCTCGAGTGAAATCGTCCATTTCTTTGGGAACACTTATTCCCCCAACTTCCTTTAAAGGAATATGTGGGCCTTTCACTATGATCTTCCATAGGTCATAATCTACGGATTGGATATATAGAGAAATTCTATTTTTCCAATATCCGTAATTATCACCCGTGAAGAGCGGAGGGTGATTTGTCTATTGACCTTGAGCAAACTCATTTGCTAGATTAGCCATAAAATATTTTGATTTAAAAACAAAAATCAAATGGCTCTGATACCACTTGTTGGAATCGAAGAGGGGGGTGAATGAGATTCATTGGCTACTTTAGCGTTTTAAAATGAGTTTGTAAAATAAAAATATTTTGCGCCTGCGGAAGCCTTTAGTCAATCGATAAATGCAAATAATAAAATAAATAAATACGTAAAGGAAATAAAGCAGTAAATAACAAAAGGATTTGTTATAGAAGTTCGGCGATGAATCACCTACGTCTCCTCTTCCCGGTTAGATAACCTCCAACCGAGGTTCCACTAGAACAATAGATCTTGGCCTTGAGGGCTCCAAGTTAGCCACAACCCAACTTTTCCCGAGTTTACAAAGCTCTTCCCGAGCACACTACTCTTCCCGAGTACAATACCCTTAACGAGTATACAAAGCTCTTCACGAGCTACCAACACTCTTCACGAGTCTTCTTGGCCTTAAGGGCTCCAAGGATAGCCACACACTTGCACCAACTAGACTTGTTGATGACTTTACAATTTTCCAACTTGCTTTGGTGTTGGAGGACCTTTACAAGAAATCAAACCAAAAGCACATTCACGGTGTACTCACACGAAGAAACAAGACTCTAAGAAAGATAAGAATTACAAGCTCCAATACAACAACAATGTATGGAGATTGCAATGCAAATTCAAATAATAATTATCAAGACTTTGTGGAAGTTTGTAGGCTTGTTCCTTAGCTACAAAATGCTCCAAAGCATCCATATTTATAGTGTAGAAGGCCCCCTAGGCTCCTACTAGCCGTTGCTAAACAAAAGGCTTGAATCACTCCTTGATCGCCTCGGACATCGCCTCGGACA
This sequence comes from Haberlea rhodopensis, assembly GCA_907163345.1. NCBI lineage: Eukaryota > Viridiplantae > Streptophyta > Magnoliopsida > Lamiales > Gesneriaceae > Haberlea > Haberlea rhodopensis. Next base: position 1,980,054 of record CAJQUN010000017.1, read on the forward strand.
TCGCCTCGCCGGGCCCCAACGGTCAGCAAAAATCACGGATCGCCTCAGGCGATCGGTGGATCGTCTCAGGCGATCAAGACCAAAAATTAAGGCCGTAGCTTCAGCATGTCCAAATTTTGCATCGCCTCAAACGAACTCCACATCGCCTCAGGCGTTCCAGCCCATCTCCTCAGGCGTTCGTGCCCATCGCCTCGGGCGATCTCCCTGCGCGCATGCCCGCGCCATGCCTCGGCGTCGCTTCAGTCGATGTGCTGGGGCGAAGTCCCTTTGGCTGCCATCGCCTCAGGCGTTGGTCACCATCGCCAGGGGCGATCTTCCTCGCATGCTCGCCTAGCCATCGCCTCTGTCGATGTGCGTGGCGATGCCCCTCCTGGCACCCATCGCCTGGGGCGATCCAGGCCAGAATATGCACACTTGACTTTCTTCAATCCAAACCACTTTTCATCACTTAATCTGCACACTAAGTAGATGCATTAGTATAACAAACACAAGTTTTGTTGATCATCAAAACTCAAAGATTGACCGGGGATAATTTAACGCATTAAACGCAACCATGCGTTTAAGGCTCAACAAAGACAATGCTAGACTTTGGTTGGATGTTGATAATCGCTTACAAGGTTTAGGAGGAGATGTTTCTTCGGATGAAAATGAAGAAAACTATAATATTTTTTTAAACTCTTTTGTAACTTCTGATTTTGTTTTGTTCAATGGAATTTGTAGTTAATAAATTTTTATTTTGCAAGTAAATTGTGACAATCTATATTTTATTATACTATTATTATATTTAAATGGTTAAAATTAAACAAAATATTTTTTTAAAAAAGAACAAAATTACAAATTAAAAAAATTGATTTTGGGCCATGATGCACGACCCATATGTTACGACACTAGAAAAAACAAAGATGGGTTGTGCCTGCCCGGCACGGAACAGTGCAGGGCAATAAATTATCGACCGCAAAGCCCGTTTGACATCACTAAATGAAGCAATGGAGCTCTATTTATAGGGCTGAAAACGCGTTTAAAACGCATTTCATTTATTGCTTCTTTTTCTCAATATCAACTTCCACCTAAATCCTTTAATTAGCTTACGCGGTTTCTGACATTTCTCCCACTTGGAGATTTGATTGAGATTCAAACACATCTCAACACATCCTTTCAATCTTGTCATACCCTGATGCTTACGTTTCTGCTAGGCCACTTGAGGATCTACACCACTCGAATTTATCAATATTAACTGGCTTTGTCAGAATATCGGCTAGGTTCTCCTTCGTATGGATCTTCTCCATATCCACATTTTCTTATTCTACTGATTCAGGCACAAAGTGAAATTGTACTCCAATGTGTTTCGTCCTAAAATGAAAGGTCTCTTGTTTATGCACAATCTCCTCCAATAACCTTTGAATCCATATCGTTTACTTGCAAGCTTGAGTAACTGCCTTACATTCTTCCCCCGTTGTAGATAATGTCACAATTGTTTGCACTTTTGAAACTTAGCTTATTGCTCCTCTTGCAACTGTAAACACATAATCAGTAGTGGATTTTCTTTTATCTGGATCACCTGCATAATCTGAATCCACATAGCCCCTGAGTGTAAAATCTGGTCCTCCGTAATATAATAAAGCATTCGAGGTACTCTTAATATATCTAAGGATCCTCATAATCGTGATCCAATGCTCTCATCCAGGATTTGCCATGTACCGATTGTCTGCTCCCACTGCTTGTGCAATGTTTGGTCTTATACGGATCATAGTGAAAATTCCAACCGCTGATGCATATGGTACTGGAGATATCTACATCCTCTCTGCTTCACTGCTAGGACATATTTCTGTTGATAACTTAAAGTTAACAGGAAGAGGGATATAAAGTGGCTTACAATCATGCATGTTGAAGCATTGCAAGATTTTTTTCAAATATTTTCTCGGGGAAAGCCAAATCTTTTTTGTTACCTCTGTCTCGGTGAACTTGCATCCCTAGAATCTTGTTTGCCGGTTCCAAGTCTTTCAAATCAATTTTCCTAGCCAACCGTGCCTTCAATTCTTGGACTCGAACTTTGTTGGGGTTTGTCTGTTGTACCCAATGGTCATGATATTTGAATCAAATCTCTCGTACTAACATCTCGGCACCTGTTTGAGACCGTACAAAGATTTGTTCAATCTACAAACCTTCTGGTTGTATCATATAAATTTATTTTTCAAGATCTCCATGAAGAAATGCCACTTTCACTTCTAACTACTCTATATGTAGGTCAAACACTACACACAATGTCAATACTATTCTGACTGTTGTCAACTGAACCACAGGAGAAAATATCTCATTGAAATCTATACCTTCATTCTGAGCATATCCTTTCACCACCAATCTTGCACGATATCGTTCTACTTGGTTATTGACATCACGCTCGAGTCTTGATCTCATAGGCCCATCTGTTACCGATGATTTTTCGTCCTAGTGGCAGTGTAACAAGGTCCCAAGTTTTATTCATGTCTAAGGCCCCAAATTCTTCATGCATAACTTGCATCCACATGGATACATCAGAATTTCGAGTAGCCTCCTGAAAACTTGATGGCTCACCATCCTTTTTCAACAAGCAGTATGCAATATAGCTTTTCAGTAACACAATTTGAAAGCCAACCTAGTGGTCTTCTCTCGCGAGTAGACTGCCTGACTTTGAAAGCATCTGACTCAACTGGTTCTTATTCCTCGTGCTCTGGTAATAGCTCAGAAGAAACTTGATATTCGTCTGTATTATTTTCCACATGAACTGTAGTAATGTCTGACTTCAGTGCGACTTTGTCTATCTTCACTTTATCTTCCACGAAGATAACATCCCTACTGATGATAAGTTTGTGGGTAGTGGGGTCCCACAAACGATACCCCTTGACACGATCAGCATAGCCCAAGAAGAAACATTTTCTGGATTTTGAATCCAACTTTGGTCTTTCTTGGTCATTGTACATCACGTACACCGGACTTCCAAATGCGTGAAATCGAGAATTATCAACTGGCTTGCCAGTCCACACCTCCATATGAGTCTTCAGATCAATTGCTACCGATGGAGAGCGATTGATAGTTTAACTAGCGGTCTTGACTGCTTCTATCCAAAATGACTTTGCCAGACCAGAAGTCTTCAACATGACTCTTGTCCTGTCCAACGAGATTCTGTTCATCCGCTCCGCTACTCCATTGCGCAGAGGTGTGTAAGCCATTGTGAATTGCTTTTTTGATGCCCTCTTGTTGACAAAATGCATCAAATTCATCACTGGTATATTCTCCTACATTGTCAGTCCTTAGACACTTGATCTTCTTTTCAGAGTCAAGTTCCACCCGCACTTTGAACACTTTGAAGACTGAAAAACATCTGATTTATTATTGATTGGGTACACCCAGCATCTTTTAGAGAAATCATCAATGAACGATACAAAGTATCTTGCTCCTCATAGGGATACAATCAGTGCTTGCCAAACATCAGAATAAAGCAGCTCCAGAATACTGTTGCTCTTAGCACTAGATGTGAAAAACTTTAGTATGTGCTGTTTACTGGTAACACATTGCTCACAAAAGGGTATAGTCACTTAAGCCCCGGAATCAGCTTCCGTTCTAAGAGAATTTTCAACAATTGTTCTAGCATATGCCAAGCTTCCTATGTCATAAAACTGTTAATTATTCTTCCGAACTCGTTGATACAACAACTAGTTCTGCATCTTTGTGTGTTTCTCCCAACAACACATACATATTCTTGGCAATCTTTTCCGCCTTCATTATCACAAGCACGCCTTTTATCTTCACGATCCCATTTTCTATACGAGTCTTGCACCCAATATCGTCTAATTGTCCCAAAGATTTAAGATTCTTTGTCAGACCCTTCATGTGTCGTACCTCATGTATGGTGCGAATAAGGCCATCACACATTTTTATTTTGATGGTAACAATCCCAGCAATTTTCAAGGCATGATCATTCCTCATTAGTACGGATCCTCCCGAGACTGACTCATATTGATCGAAACCATTCTCTCCAAGACGTCATGTGCCTAGCTTGTCTAGCAACTTTTGGTTTTAGATAAATTCCTCTCTTATTGTAGAATCTAGTAAAATTCTTAATATGCTCTATGATTGCAGTTGTGATTGATCTTCCGCATCATATAAGATGTTATTATGTGTCATTCTTGTTAAGGGTAGATGTGCGAGTTATAAAGTGTGGCTAGTGGAAAAAGTGTGGATGTATTTGGGGTGAGAAGAAAAATTATATGATTGTAATAATTTTTCCACATATAGTGTATTTGTCTTCGCTGGTTCGGATGATTTTTCTCATGATTTAGGAGTTTTTCATGTTAAATTATTATGTCTTATTATTTCTTATTTTGGTTTGTTTTTTCATAAAAACTATAGATCCTGAATAGTGAATTTAAAAGGTCATATTTCCAATCATCTGCGGCCACCATCTGGCCACATCTGACTCAACACCAAGCTATATACTCGATGATGTACCTTCCAGTACAAAAATCCAACCGCGGAGTGAACATTAATTTTAATTAATAAATACTCGCAAAACGGCTGAAAAAAAGGCATGAAAATTTAATCTTAATTTTTTTTAAAATAAAATAAAATATTTTAATATTAAGTATTTTTATCCAAAAAAACTTAATTTTTTATTTATTGCGTGCCTGATAGAAAATTTGCTTTTCTGTAAATTTTGATCCTCATCTTCGCAAATCTGATGGAACAATCGACTGAAACTGATCTCGCCTGGCTTCTTCAATTGCACGATGAAGAAGAAGACCCTGCTGAAACTGCAAGTGATCAATATTTGCTTACTGTCGACGAAATCCTCCTCAATCACTCCTCTCCGTCTCCTCCATCTTCCCCCTCCAACGAAAATTACTTCCCCCGCCCGCAGGAGCAATATCACCGTAGGGACTCAAACGTGTATAGTTTTAGTTATTCGGCTTCTGGTGCTAGCGGAGATACCAGTAGAACCAAGTACGCGGGTGGGGTTTTGCCACAATTATTTGGTAGTGGGGTGATAAAATCTAATTCCAAACCTGGAGCTGCTTTGGAGGCTGCCGTAGCTGCCTCTCGCTCGATTCCGACCCCCCACGCTGTGGCCATCAAGTCGATGAGAGCTACCACCAGTGCTTTGCGGAGTGTGGTTTCTGATACTTCGGCAATAGCTCTTGTCGGTGATGAATTGTTACTATCACGGTCATCTGTGGCTTCCAGTGGTTCTCAGAGTCGGTGTGACGCTGACAATGGTTTGGAGGGATTAGGCTTTTCTGAGTCTCGGGAAACAGAAGAGGTTGAATTGGAGGAATTTCAATCTGCCAAAGTTGATTCGATCGCAGAAAAAGCTGATGCCGGTGGGGGAAATTCTTCTGGACGGGATGTCATTGAGGCTGAGGTTTTAATCAATCTGGAGAATTTAATGGAGGCTGGTGATATGGAAGTACCTCAGATTGCTAATGGGGAGGAAAAATGCACCACTTCGAATTTTGAGACCGGGAATGCTCATCCTGTTGAAAACGAAAAAGATTCAGTTTCGGATGAAGGAAGTGAGCTAACTGCTGAAGTATTTCCTTCTGATATAACTGGTGAAGACGAGGTCACAGATGGCATTGAACATGAGACTAGAGGGGGAAAATCAAGTTATTTCAGGGAAGTAGTTTCTGAACATGATGATCAAGATTATGCCAGTTCACAAAGCGATGTTTCGGACCTCGCTTCTCCGTGGGACATTGACAGGAATGGTAGAAAGTTGCTGAAGAACTCTCATTCTTCCTTAAAGCCGCTTGATTTGGCCGAAGAACTTGAGAAGAAGCAAGCGTATACAGGTTTGCACTATGAAGAGGGTGCAGCTGCGCAACCAATGAGGCTTGAGGGTGTAACAAAGGAATCTGTTGTGTTGGGTTATTTTGATGTTAATGCTGACAATGCCATTAGCCGGATGATATCGACCCCATCGTTCCGGCGTGAACATGGATCGCCTCAAGTTGTAGCAGTACATGTCAACTATATTGCAGTAGGAATGTCAAAAGGAACGATTCTTGTTGTGCCTAGCAAATATATTGCCCATCACGTTGACAACATGAATGGAAAGGTCCAGAGTACTTCTGATTTGGCTGTTCTTTTTTTTATTAACTGGTTTGAGCCTTAACACCTAGTTTACTAGAAAAGGAGATGATTCATTGTTTAATTTACCATACCAACGTATGGTTATATTTATAGAACTTGCAATAATCACAGCTGTCTATTAAATTGATGTTCATATTAATACTTTATCGACTTATATTTCCTACTAAATGGTAAAAGTTTACGTGATTACAGATGGCATTGCTTGGGTTACAAGGTGATAGATCTCTTGACTCTGTGACTTCAATGTGCTTTAATCAGCATGGAGACTTACTCTTCGCAGGATATGGCGATGGCCATTACACTGTCTGGGATGTGCAAAAGACCTCTGCGCAGAAAGTCATAACGGAACATAGAGCTCCAGTAGTACACTTGTTATATCTGGGGCAGGATTCTCAAGTTACACGTCAATTTCATGTAGTTAGTGGTGACAGCAAGGGTGTGGTCAAGTTGATTCGGTTTCAAGTGGTTCCATGGCTTAATATGATATCATACACCAAGACAGTGGTAGAGATCTATACTTGATTAGGAACTTTGTGATAGGTTATATTAACTTCTGCTATTAACTTAAGTTATTGCTCGGGACAGAAATTGTTTGATGAAACAACTAGCAAAGTATTATGTGCTTCTCCATTACTCTATGGTGAAGGCCATGGAGGTGCAATGGCCTTGCATCAGGGTAGCAGTTCTGTTTCTACTAATAGTGGTGGCAGCGCTGCTGGAGGTGTAGAAGATGAAGGTGTTGTCATGTTCATCACACATCAATCAGCTCTGGTGGTAGGGGATTTTTTTTGGAAGACTACAATAATCACTGTACCTAACGTTGTTATGAATCAGCTCGGTTTAGACTTAATTGTATCTTGTGATATCATATCTTGGCAGGCAAAAGTCAGTCCCACTGTGAAAGTGTATGCTCAAATTCCTAAACCTGATGATGTCAGGGAGGGTGCTATGCCCTATGCCGCACTGAAATGTATGTCACAGTCTCCTGGTTCTTCATCTGGTATGCATGGATAAAGTGTTCATATTTTTCAGCTTTCCCTGTTGCAGAACTTTCAGCCGGAATAATTGTTTTCTTTTCAATCTTTCCTCTCAGAATCTACCCATGTGGAGACATCAGATAAAACTTTACTGCTTGCGATTGCTTGGGATCGGAAAATTCAAGTTGCTAAGCTGCTGAAGTCGGAGTTAAAAGTTGTAAAGAAGTGGGACCTTGAAAGTCCAGCAATAGGCCTGGCATGGTTCGATGATCAGGTTTGTGTTTTATGACATCTTTAATCCTTCATAATACTAGATGCTTGCTAAGTCCTATTGTTATCTTTCCTCTTGAGTGTAAGTTTCTTTAAAACTTACTTGGATTTTCACCAATTTCGTCTCAACCAGTGAATAGATGACCTGTGGTGGTTGGAGTAAAATCCTCATGATTTAGCTAAAAAATGGTATTTGAAATGTTGGCTGAAATTAAGCTTTAAATTTCATTTTCCATGCTCGCCATTCTGAACTTTCTCCTACTTATGCTCTATGTTACTTGAGATGCTAGAACTTCGACAAGATCCTAGTTCTCCGGTATATTTTTCCTTTTCATTTCAAATGTTAAATCTATTTCTTTGATATCATGGGGGTGAAAAGTATAGTTTTTTGGGTATTTGTACAGATGCTGGTCGTTCTCACTTTGGCAGCTCAACTCTATTTATTTGCAAGTGATGGAAATGAGATTCACCATACAAGCATTTCTATTGATGGATTTCAATGGGATGATCCAATATCATATCATATATATTTTACAAATGCTTTTGGAAACCCTGAGAAAGCTTATCACAACAGTGTTGCCATTAGGGGAGCTACTATATACGTTCTTGGACCTGAGCATCTTGTTGTTTCCCGCCTTCTTTCCTGGAAGGAGCGGATTGAAGTTCTACAAAAATCGGGTGACTGGATGGGTGCCTTAAACATGGCGATGACATTTTATGATGGTCAAACACGTGGTGCCATAGACCTTCCTAAAGATTTGAATGACATACAAATCAGTATCATGCCCTTCTTGGTGGAGTTAATTCAGTCATATGTTAGCGGAGTGTTTTCTTATTTATATGTGGTATGTGGCAACCAAGATGTACTAATGGATCCAGATGAGATTAAGGAGCAGTACACACGTGTTGGTGGTGTTGCAGTTGAATTTTGTGTCCATATCAGGAGAACTGACATCCTATTTGACAATATTCTTTCGAAATTTGAAGATGCTAACATTAAAGGTTCTCAATTATTTTTCTTTTTTTCATCTCAACTATTTAATTAGGTAATTTAACTTCGGATTCTGAAGGAGCTACGATGACATTGCCAATGTGGGTTAACTTGTTATTTTATGGACCGACTCGTAGTAAGTTTCAACTTAGTATAGGTGTTTAAATTTCATTGTTTTAATACTGTCATTTGTCTCTTTAGAGATTTTTCTGGAGCTTTTGGAACCTTATATTTTGAAAGATATGCTGGGATCTCTTCCACCTGAGGTATCTGTTTTTGGATATATTAGTTACCTTCATACTCTTTCATATACTCACTAGTCAGCTAGTACTTTTATATATTTGATCATTGGCGTTTGAAGGTCATGCAAGCATTGGTGGAGCATTATTGTGAGAGAGGTTGGTTGCAGAGGATTGAACAGTGTGTACTCCACATGGACATGTTGTCCTTGGATTTTAATCAGGTAATGTTATGTAGTTATTTCACTTATGCTGTTACCTGTTCTGTTAACAAAGTGAAAATGTATCATTACAACTTCTAGTAGGAAATCATCGCACCAATTTCTATTTTAATTGGACTTGAATATTTTGACGGATTTTGTCCCAATTCTTAGCTGGCTATCTTATCATTGTACTGTAGGTTGTCCGTTTATGCAGGGAACACCAGTTGCATGGCGCGTTGATATATTTGTTTAACAAAGGTTTAGATGATTTTAGGACACCTCTAGAGGAGTTCCTGATTTTTTTACAAAATAGCAGAATAGAAGATACTGCTTCCCTCGGGTAATTTATAACTGTATTGGACCCATTGTTTATATGTTGTTCTGAAGAAAATCGTCATTCATAAATAAAAAAAACTCTTCCTTGAAAACTACTTTATGCATTTATTCCCTTTTTGTTATACTTTTGTTAAGACATTCACGTGTAATCTGTGGAAGCAGGTACAGGGTGCTTGTTTACCTAAAATATTGCTTTCAGGGAGTTGCTTTTCCTCCAGGTTTGGTTCCAAACTGTCGCTTTTGAGGCCTTTATTTATTTGAACTTTGGTGGGAAGGATTTTTTGGCTAATTGAGATTTTAATATTGAATTTTAGCTGTGGGTCAAATAAGATGTAAGTGGGTGTAAAATGATAAACTTTTTTAAAAGGGAGAAATATAGTGACAACAGAAAAGCCTTTGATGAATAATAAAGGTTCTATGATCCTTGTGCTCAATTTAGTGCATCTGAAACTGCTTACTCTATTCCCCATTCTTGAAAGTGATATACTCATAGTAATATACTGTTTAGATAAATTTATTTTGATGTCCTGCTGGGCATAATACTTTAAGGATTAATAAAATCAGAAATTGAAGTTGAGTACCTGTTTTGCAGGACGCGGAAGTATTCCTATTACACGCCTGCCCTCCCTTAGAGAAGAGCTTCTGCTGTCTCTATTGACGACTTCCAGTATTCCAAATACATGGGCTGCCACAATCTTACCGTCAAATGGAGTCTATGCCAACATTCTTTATCTGTTACAACTGGATACTGAAGCCACTTTAGATGTTTTAAATTATGCATTTACCGAAGACGAACTTCCTTTATCAACCGATTCTTCCCAGGAATCGACCTATTTGAACAAGGAGTCTGGCCAAAGTCAAATATTGGTTCAAAAAACTGTTGATATTCTTGCAGGTATACTTGATGCTAGTTATTCTCAAAGAGGAAGTCCTCTATGCTGTGATGATATGGACTCAGAAAAAATATGGCCATCAAAGAAAGATATAGGTCACATATGTGATTATATAGCTTACTATGTGATATCTGCACGAGCAAAGGTCTCAAGAGATATCCTTGGTCTAATTTTGGAATACTTAACATCCGAGGTCGATATTGCCTATACATCCCTGGGTGAGACCACTGAAATCTTAAAGAGAAAAGAAAATCAGCTGCTATCATTACTAGAAGTAGTACCGGAGACTCATTGGGATTCTTCCTGTTTGTTAAACCTATGTGAGAAGGCTCAGTTCCATCAGGTATAACTTATGAACTTAATACTGCCTGACATTTTTTAATTGACCCAAAATTTGAGAGGCCACTAAGAAAGTAATCTCCCGTTTCATTTATTTTTTCCCTAATGAAAACACTATTAAGTTAATGTTATGTCCTTACTCGAAGGTGAATCACAGGTAAACGGTAAATTTGTTTCTTCTCCTATTTCAGCCTCTTCTAATATGTGGTACGTTCTTACATAGGTTTGTGGCTATATCCATTCCATCAGGCACCAATATGTTGCTGCTTTGCACAGTTATATGAAAATAACGAAAGAACCTATACATGCATTCTCCTTTATCCATAATATGCTACAACTACTCCGTACTGAAGAATATGATACTTTTGAATCAGCTGTTCTTTCTAGCATTCCAGATCTTGTTAAACTGAGCAGGTAATGGTTTAAGGTGCAGAGCTTCTAATTAGTTTCTGATTGTAACTGATAAAAACAGAGGGTAGATACTTTTGTTCTATTTACTGATTGTTGTTTTCCCTTGATATTATACAGAGAAGGATCATACTTTCTGATCATTGATCAGTTTTCTGGGACATCTCAGCATATTTTGTCTGATCTGCACTCTCACCGCGAAAGCCTTTTCCTCTACTTAAAGACTGTTGTCGAAATTCAAACAACTGGTACCCTAGATCTCTCTTTTTTGAAAAAGGTTGATGTTGTAGATATTCCTTATGCTAGAAGAGCTCAGAAGCAGTCAATTGGTGTTGAATCTTATCTAGTTGCAATTTCCAACTCCCAAAATCATCTGCATGACAATGAAGTTCATGTTACTGATGAAATGACTGAGTTGTACTTTGAGGTAAAAAATTCGGAAACCCATGCACTTGTACTTGTCAAAAAGTTAACTATGTTGTTTGGGGTCTAGCATTTAGACATGTTTGTTGTTAGGAGATGAAAGATGATTCATATTTTATTTGAACTTATTATAGTAGCAAAGCATATGAAGAAAAAAAGATGTACTTGTTACCAACAAGTTACATAAAATTTGGTGAAAACTTCGGTCATAAAATAAGTGAATGAAAGGTTTATGCTCTGTGTGATTTCAAAACTTATTGTTCATGGGAAAATACAGCTAATTTTCAATTATGTTGTATAGGTGGTAAGTTTTATTTTTTTGTATAGTTTTTGTTGGGAGTAACAATTGTCCTTGTAGAATCTAGGTGAGAAAAACGTTGGAAATTGAGATATACTGTCTATTGCTTTCCATGAATGAATTACGAGGATTATACTTATATAACAATTATCCTAACCAATTCCTCAAACTAAGGAAACTTAAACTTGAGAAGATAAGCTATAGCCTCGCCTCTTCTCTTTATTAGGAAACAATATGATAAAATCCAATGCCCGGTCGAGTGTGCGAGAGATAGATAAGTTTGCTGACTAGTCGTTGATATCTTCCTTTGTCCACCGGTGGACTGTCCAATCTTCTCCTGGTTTGATGTTTGGTCCATTGCATTGTCTACGTGTTTGTTTCCCAACATGCTGGGTTCCTTTGTTTAGGACATATTTCCTTTTTTTTTTGTTACTCCAATCTTAATTATAACTACCACTTGTGTTACTTGTAAACATTTACTTGAATTGTCATCCCCCGAGACCATTTTTCTGCTCAATTTATTTCTCCCGTCGTCGTTTTTTTCCCCTTTCCTTCTCTCTTATTTTATCCCCAAAGTTGATTCATTTAGAAGGGCAAGAATGTAGGTCTCATTTACTTATTTGCTAAATATTTTATTCTCTTTACAGTAACTGTTAAATTTTCTCGTTTTAATTTTGCAGCTGTTATGTCAATATGAACGTGGGTCTGTTCTCAAATTCTTGGAAACTTCTGAAAGCTATAGAGTGGAAAATTGTTTGCGTTTGTGCCAGGAATTTGGCATAGTTGATGCTGCTTCATTCTTATTAGAAAGGGTTGGGGAAGTGGGAAGTGCTCTTATGCTTATTCTTTCTAATCTTCGTGACAAAGTTGTCATGCTTGATACTGGAATTCAAAAGGGATCCTTTGGTACTAAACTGGATGATCTCAATTCCATTATGAAGAAGAAAGATGTATGTACAATATAATCTTGATATCCATATCTTCTATGCAATGTTGCTATGATCATGCATTGGTTCTACAAGCAATATTACATTAGTGTTTTGGGGGGTCTATTCTCGTGGACTCACAACCCTAACATTAGAATTCTCTTATGTTGATACATAGAGGGAAAACGACCGAGGAAAGGGGTTATCATAGAGTATATCGATAATATGGCTTGTGTTTATCTTATAGGCAGGTTTAAGGTGCATATGCTAAATATTGATAGGTGAGTTAAAGCCATCCAAAGTGGATCGTCGTGCCTCTCAAGTGGTGGGCAATGTTATGATCCCACATCTGTCTCACGAGAAATTATGGACTGCCATAAAAATTTGAGATAGTCTTTCGTTGTTTAACTGGTGTTTTTGGTTTCGTTTCTTCTGTCGCTTATAGTCTAATACATATGATCCAGTTTCTTCATATATTTCCCTCAACTGAGTAGTGTAAATGCTTAAATTCCTGTTGCAGGTCGCTGATATACTTGATCTTGTGCGTTCTTGTATTGGATTATGCCAGAGAAACAGTCCCCGCCTGGAACCGGATGAGTCTGAGCACCTTTGGTTTCAGTTGCTTGATTCGTGAGCCAGTTGTTCCATATATACGATTATTTCTTATATGAAGTGGCTTAAAGGATTGGTTTAAGTCATTTTATTTGTTAGTTGATGCGTAGGAGTTCATTTGTTTTCCTGTTTATAGTAAAATAAATAAATTGCTTATTTCACTTCTTTTAACTCATCGATTGGTGATCTCTGACCACCTGTGATTTACTTATATTGGAGCAACCGCCATTAATTTTCTACCAAGTTACACTTCAATTGAAACAAAAATGGATGAAACCACCTTCATGCTTTATATAAGGGGAAGCATATTTCAGTTATACATGCTACATCCGATAGAAAATGGGGCCCATAGCATGATAATTTCTACTTGATAAATATGTTAGAACGGAATTTGAAGCTAGATTTTATCTTCTATGCATGGCGTAATTTCCTGTAAAGGTTTCTCACCTATTGCAAATAATGATGAACACATTATCGACATATAGCTTACTTGTTGGTCAATTTTGTTTTTAATCCAATTCTAATTCTGGCCCCTTCTTTTCACTACAGGTTGTTTGACCTCTTATCGGATCCCAGTAATGTTAGAATAGATTCGGAGAGAGAAGTGCTCAAGCCTACTCTTGATGGATCATCCAGTCATGTGGAAGATGAAGAGAAGTACAAAGCTAAATGGAAAGTCCACAGGCCTCGTAAAAGTCACATGAAGAGGAAATTGTTTATCATATTCATTAAAGAAATTGTCGAGGGAATGATTGGATATGTTAAGCTTCCAAGGATCATGATGAAGCTTCTTTCTGATAATGCCAATCAGGAATTTGGTGATTTTAAACTTACAATACTTGGGATGCTCGGAACATATGATTTTGAAAGAAGAATTCTGGTGCTTCTTCTTTTTCTTATATACCTTTTCTGCTTTTTCTTATATTCTTTACATGTATAATGATTGGTTATTTCATAATACAACTGATGCAATGTAAATGTGATTAGTAGAAAGTTTCCCTTTGAGCATCGTTTAATTGGTTAATATGACTGCAGAACATTGAGAATTGTAATTTTTCTTTTAAGTATTTGGTAAACTTTTTGAAAGTTGAAAGAAATTGTGCAGCTTCTTTTCTGTGTAAGATATATTCCTTGTAGTTGTGAGTATAATTTGTTTCTTTTGCATGGTAGGTGGTAATTTGTGTATAAGCTTGCTTGATTGACCAAAAATAGCGTGTGTAATAACAGATAACTGATCTTGCTTTGCATCAGTGTTATGGGGTGTAATTTTTACATGTTCAGTGTCATTTCCAACTTTTGACTTCTGATCCTGCTGGCAGCCTATACTAATAAAAATATTTAGTAGTTACCACTGTAACTGTTTTTTTTTCTGTTATATAGGACATCGCAAACAGTTTGATCCAGGATGACACATATTATACCATGAGTTTACTCAGGAAGGGGGCAACTCATGGTTATGCCCCCCGGAACTCTGTCTGTTGTATCTGTAACTCCCTTCTTGCCAGAAACTCTGATTCTAGCGTTCAAGTATTCAGTTGTGGTCATGCAATGCATGCAAACTGTGAACTTGAGGAAAATGAGGAGTCATTTAGGGGAACCTTTACTGGATGTCCTATATGTAATTCTAGGAAGAAAGCTACTCCAGGGTCAATTGGAAAATCTGTGTTTGAGGATACTGGATTAGTAAGCAAGTCCTCGTTAAGGGCACAACAAGCGGGTGGGATGCAAACATTGCATCCTCATGATCAGCACAGCAGTTTTGAGAACTCATTTTTTTCTAATATAGCTTCGAGGGTATGTTTTTACCTCTGCTTGCTGTTATAATATTTTGCACATGTACATTCGATCACCTTTCGCCACCCCTGACCTTGGTTGCGATAGTTTGAATTCTTGAATAATCTTCAGAAAGACCAGAAATTAGTTCAACTTGAAAACACAGTTCAGTTGAGGCTAGCACCACCTGCTATTTACCATGAAAAGGTGAAGAAAAGACCAGAAATTTCAGGCAGAGAAAGCACCAGCCTTGTTTCTGCCACAGAGAAATCAACGAGTAGGCAATCGAGGGATATGAAACTGAAGGGCTTATCATTACGATCCACCCTGAAAAAAAGTATATTCAGTGAGTTAACTTCATCCTAGGGATTCTTACATACAACATACCTTATTCTCCTGGGAAATTACTACTAGATGTGAAATTGATTTTTTTATTTTTATTTTGAAGGGAATGAAAATATTTCAGGGAAGTGAAGAAATCATTCCTTGTACACCTATATGGCCATGCTACTGTTATATCTGGTTGAGACCACTTTCCGGGTATAATGTGGTCATTCTTACCCCTTTTTCCTTTTTTATTGATTTTTTCAACATCTCATGTAGTATGTGACTTGCTGTTGACAATGATTATCTGGGGTAAAAAGAACACGTATAAAAAACAAAATTCAAGGAAAACCTTCCTATATCTATCTAATCCTATAGACTCATGTCAAAAAATATACAACTGACATTCATGACAATATGGTAATTTTCAGGCAACGGTAGGAACTTCGGTGAGCTGTTGGATATGGTACTGAAGGTCAACAAAGCTCAGCAAGTGTTCTTTACTGGGTACGAAGTGACAATGTCATTTTCTTGTGACATTTCAATTATATTCTGAACTTATTTTGTTTTCGTTTTCTTTCGGATGAAGAGGTGCAGAGCACGCACGTATTCAATATTTTGAATATTGCTTCAAGAGAACTGTGTTCTGGATGCCCAGCCCCTCATTGATTCCGTAAATGCATATGCACAACAGGAGTAGTTGTGCGTTGATAGTGTAAATTTATTAGGAACCTCATTAAAAGGGCTCGAACAATGGTATTGGTATTAAATCTGACAGGTAAAAAGGGCTCGAACAATAGGTTTGTGGTTTATTTGATGCTACAATGCCCTTGGGGGTGCATCTCTCCATCGATTTGCCGCCTAGGCAGTATGAAAATGCCAAATCAATGATGATGATGCCCTCCAGAGCTCCAGAGCAGTGCGCGGCATCAAATTTTCCTGGATTTGGTATTAAATATGAAAGGTTTCAATTGTCTAATTTCTTTATAATGTATATGCACTGTTGAAAGATTCATGATTTGTTAAACCTCCAAGTAGCTATACAGATTCGTAAATGTCATTTTCTTGGTTTTATGTTCTTGATTTTACTGTACTTCTATAGAATGTCCAAGGGTCGACACAAGCCTAGCAATACCCATTTTTTGTGCAATTGTGGATGTTCTATATCTAATCGTAATATATATATATATATATATATATATATATATATATATATATATATATATACTATCTTATAATGACTAAGCACCTTAGTATTATGACTATTTTGCAAATCCGAAAATACCCTATTATTATGTGCTAAATGACCACAAGATCTCTGCTAATTTAAATAACCACAATAACATCAAAAAAATATTTGGGAGGTTATTGAACTATAAAATCAATTTAAAAAAAGTTTATTACATCCCAAAAGCAAAAATTAAAAATTAAATTTATAATTACCATCTCACTTTACAAAATAAATACTGTATATGTATGCAACGTGTGCAACAGAGCACTAGTATATATCATTGCCCTTCGAATAGTGTTTTTCAAGATCTCGAATGGACACTAATGCCATTCCCTATTTTAATTATTGATCATTCAAATTTTCTTTCCATTTCATTTTACAACAATTTTATTTCTTCATTTAATTCACATATGAAAAGCAATAAATTACGATATTAATACAGTGGCTTTTAAGCTGCATGCTCTTTGAAATCCCCAAGTGCTGATTATCATTGATCTTTCAAACCACTATTTTGTCCACGCTACGTTTTGGTCCAATGTAGGCCATTGGATTATCCCGACCGCAACGTCGAACTTACCTTCAAACCACATGATAACTTTAACAATATTGTTGTTTCGTGTTCTCGAACTACGAAACAAAATTGTTAAGAATTGTTGTTGCTACGAGTGTTTAATTTTTGTGTGATTGATTCTAAATATACTAAATCATCTCCATTCCCTAGCTTTATTCTCAACAGGATTTTCAGTTACACTCTTCTAAGCTTTGGAACTTTGAACATTTATCATTTCACTTCGGGTAATCCAACATATGATTAACATTATTAATCATATTCTCAAAATCGTCAATATATTTTTCATGACAAATTGCTGAATCGAAAATACAATCTTTAAATTAATAAATTATTGATTAATTAATATCTGTTTAAATTAATAAAATTTTACGATTTCAATATTATTACTTAGGTTTTAATGTATTATTTTCCCTTTTTTTTTTTTTTTTTTTATCTTCCTTCGTCAACTTTGTGGCAGAAACTTTTTCTTCTCTCGCTTTCTTTCCTTTTATCTACATTTTGTTTTTTTTTTCCGATCCGACGGACTGTTTGGTCTGTCATCTGCGCCACAAATATTAGGTCCAATTTACAAAATTCTCCCAAGATATTCGCAAATACCCAAAGATTCTCGAGGCTAATACAGTCATTTCACACCTGCGTCAGGACGGTTCCATCTATATATATATATACTCTCCCACTATTTTCTTGCCTTGGGTGTCTTCGATCCTTCTCTGTTACAGTCAATATACATACTCAAATGGCTTTGCAATTTTACAGTGCGGCTGCCTTGAGCTCATTGGTGCAAAATTCGGTGTCACACAAGATTATTTCGAGGCAATCTGTGGTCTGCGTCGCAGGTGATTACCACCGGATGGTGATGAGGACAGAGAGGCGGCTGAGAGTGGGGTCACCGGTCAAGGCGAGCTTGGACGCCGCATCCGCCGCCACCGCGGTTGCGGAGGTGGGAAGAGTGACTGAGGTCAATATGCATACCTTCTGGCCCATCGTGAAAGCAGCTGGTACTAAGACTGTAGTCCTCGATATGTACACTCAGTGGTGGGTTTATCATAATTATCCCTGTTTTCTCCGTAGGTTTGTTGACTTATTAATTGTTTCTATCTCGATGGTTCTCATGAAAAGTTGTTGGCATTGTTAATTTCAGTAGCATGTTGATTGTCAATTTCATGCTGGAATTGCTAGGGTTGATTTTGCCCCCTTCAGTCCGAAGTCCAAACATTGCACCGAAGATGAACTATTAAATCTTTCATAAACTCAATAATAGTATACTGAAAAAGAATGTGTCTTGCTTTGTCTTTTGTAAAAGCAAGGAGGTTAATAATTAGTTTCACTCATCTTTGATAGGGATTGACAAGTTTACAATTGTTTTTGTCTGGACGTTTTACAATCTTGCATTTTTGAGTTCATTTAGGACGCCCCAATCCTTGTAGAATTCAACAGTTTCTTGGGTGGATGGCTTGTTTTTACAAAAAAGAGTTACGATATTTAAGGCGACAATGTTGACATTTGTTTCAATTTTCCAACCTAGTTGAATCTGCATCCAGCTTTTAATATGATCGAGAGATCTAATATGCTTTAACGGCTTCAGATTATACTGAATTTTATGCATTTGACAAAACCTTTGGATTTGTTCTCCGACATGCAGGTGCGGTCCATGTAAGGTGATTGCGCCAAAATATCAACAATTATCTGAAAAATATAATGATGTTATCTTCCTAAAGCTCGACTGCAACCAAGATAACAAGGTGCGTCGACAATCACATCTCTTACTCTAAGTCTATGCATCGAAATCAAGGTTGATCTTTTATCATAATTTGTCAACAGCCTCTGTCAAAGGAACTAGGAATTAAGGTGGTTCCTACATTCAAGATTTTGAAAGATAGCAAGATTGTTAAAGAAGTTACTGGAGCCAAATTCGATGATTTAGTTGTCGCCATTGAGAACGCAAGATCCAGCTAGAAACTCTCTTTTTAGTTTTCAGCTTGTTTGTAACTTTGTCAAATAGATGAACTGTTGAATTCATTGGAAAATGATTCTAAATTCCTGAATCTATACTTGCTATGTCATTAAGATTTTGACCCTACTATTGACTAACTTGTCGTAACAATTTTTACTTTTAATTTAAAAAACTACTCTAAAATAATTATATTTCACACAAATATTTACTATTTTATACTAAAGTTCAAATTATATGAATGCCTCGTGTCAAGAATTACTGATATTAATAACGTCCAAGTTCTAACTTCTAACCAGTAAGAAGGCCCTTTTAATGGTATTTTATTGTGACTGGTTACAAATTTGACGCCTGAATATATTGGTTAGTTTAACTGCAAATGTCTTTATTAAACGCAGGAGCGAATCAAAGAATTTGATCAAGACCTAAACTTCATGATGAACACTGACTTTAAAGACTGTATATAAAAATCATTATATAAATAATTACAATATGATTATTTCAAGAAATTGACTTCTTAATTTCAGAAATAAATACGCTTACCGATTTTAATTATAATGATATAATTATTTACAATGTTCGGTTCATTGATATTCAAGGAAGGTGCTTGCTTAATTTCAAGAAAGACGAGCGTATGTTATTTATACTAGTGGCCGACGCGCACGCGTTGCGTGTGTAGTGAAATTTAAATTTTATATATTGTATATGTATACTAAATTTTTATATTTGAAATATCTGATTTAAATATGATATTTTATGGGGAATAGAAAAACTGCTGTACATATTTTCGGAAGGAAAAAAACTGGTGAAAATTTGGAAACTAAGTTGGGAAGTTAAAATGTGATCTTCCGATATTATCTATTTATCTCGTGGTCTCATTGCTATTACTAAAGCAAATAGAGATTATTTTTGGAATTTCACAACGGTCATACCAAAATGGTTACTCTAAGGTGCTCACACATTATAATATAGTATAGATGTTAAGAGACCCATTATTTTCTGGGAGCGAGCTATCAGAGTGCAGACGTGGCAAGTAGAGTACTTTGTGGTAATATGTTTTTAGTAATTTATTGGTAATGTCCATTAGTGAATTATAAATTATTACACTACTAAGTATTATTTCAGATTGCAAGTAAAGGAACGGTAAATCTGCATTGTTTCGTACGGAGAAATCACCACTAGACCATGTTTGTTGAGCTACTGATGACAAAATATTAATAAATACATACGTCCACCAAGAGTTGAACCCTGATTGCAGGATTCCAACTCCAGCGTTCTAACCACTAAACCATGGTACAATGTTTGTTAATCGGACCTGCCATTCATCCATAAAACACAGCCATTTTCAATCTTACATTAACGACAATCCTGTTTTGCTAATCTAATGCGTATATAAGCATTGATAAGAATGTCATTGCAGCTTAAACTAAAGTACAAGGGGACTTGAAATTAAAGCTAGCTTTCTACAATTGATACTAAGAGCCAAGAGTATCATATTCCTGTAGCTGGGTTTGGAGTTGGGAAGATAGGACAACCCTTTATTTAGAACTAATCTTTTGTGTACGACAACAATCACTACCAAACTGCAGCACTAAAGAAGTTGGAATGATCCAAATTGAAGTAATAAATACCTGATGCTTTTCTTTCCATCTAGGAAAGAAGCTACTGCCTAAAAGTTCAAACAAGTGGCCTCTCATCTCATCATTTGTCACCACCAAACACCTTGAACTTACAGCCGCATACAACCAGTACCTAGGGTGGGCTGTGTTACAGCCGCACACCTTGAAGGCGGTGGATGTGCCGCAGGTTTTCTTTACATTTGAAAATGAGTGTTTTTCGTTGTATACACAACTACCCTCCTAATGACTTTTATTAGGGTGGGCTGTGTTATAGAGTAGTTGATGTTTTGGTTTTTCTTTTGATGTACATTTTTACCATTTCATTGAGTAATTTACTCATAAAAAAAAAAAAAGGAAAAAAAAAACAGATAGCAAAACTGGACTGCGGAGACCTCAGTAATGCTGGTGTTGCACGTAATCTCAAGGAGTGGCATAAGACAAGAAAAATAAGAACAAACAAACGAGACCAGAAAGCCTTGAACAATGAGAGAGAAGTTGAAATTTGTTCATTAGATATGCTGCTCACTGACTAAATGAAATAAAATGGTGTAGCATGTGTTGTAGATACATGGACACTAATATGAGGAAATGGTTGGTAGGTGGGAATGAGTTTGGAAATACCCATTCCCAAACTCATTCCCTAATCTATGCTTGGTTTACAATGGGAATGAGTATGCTCATTCCAACGGGAATAGCCATTCCCATCACTTCCCATTTCCATTCTCCTAATATTTTTATTCCTACTTATTCCCCTATTTTTATCTTAATTAAACCTTTTAACAATAAATCTTTTATCATTTATTTTTACAAATATTAATAATAATAAAAATAATAATGTAGGATCAAGTGTTTTTAAGCACCACGTTTCGACCGCTTCCAGCAGGGACAATTATTGCACTCCAACAATCTCCCTCCTAATAATTGCCCCAACCTTGCAACTCATGGGAATTGAACACGTGACTTTGACTCTGATACAAATCGTAGGATCAAACGCTTTCCGTTTTACCAAAGCTATAGCTGGTGGCAACAGTGCAACTCTAATCTTTAAATCGTATAGCAGCTCAAACACCACGTTTCGGTTGCTCTCCCAACCGGGATAATTATTGCACACCAACAAATAAATAAATATATAAATAAAATAATATCAATAATAATTTAATCACAATACTAATAATAAATAAATGTTAAATAAAAATTAATATTAATAATATTAATTTTACAATAATAGTAATAATAATATAATATTGATAAAATAAAATAATGATATTAAGAATTATTATTTAATAATACTCATAATTATATATCAATGATAATAAATTGTAGTTTAATAATAAATAAAAATGATGATATAAGAAAATAATAATACTAGCAACAAATATTTTCTAATAATAAGTAAATAAAAGATTAATATAATGACAATAAAAAGAATAATATTATTAATATTAATTGAAAATAAACAATAAATTTATTATTTAATAAATATATTATTTAATAATAATAAATACTAATGAAAATAATTTTCGTTTAATAGTAGTTATTATAATAATAAATACTAATACTAATAATGGCAATGACACAAAATTAATAATAATAATAATAAATAGAGTAATAATGATGATGATTTAATAATATTAGGCTGTGTTCTGCTCATATGATAAGAGCATGATTAATTAATAGTCAAACAACATCCATTGTTCTTCTCGTGGTTTGAAAAGCCCGAAAAAACTGAAAAGCCCGTGATTAATTTGAAAAAAGTAAGAGGAAGCATCACTCCAATGAATCGTGATATCTATTCCACTCTTGAACAGTAACAAAGATGAGACACCAATTTTACATATTTACCCTTGTTAAGAAACCATTTTTATGTATTTAAAAAAGCGGCAGTGCGCATGGCATGGACCATCATGGACATGGCAAGTTCAAGAATATTTATAAAATTTATCTTTAAGGAATATTTATAAGATTTAAAATATTTTATTTGAGAAATTAATTAATCCAAAAAAAAAAGGAACAGTTACCAAAATTAATTGAATCCCTTTTGTTTATGGGTTCTACAAAATTCCGCATAATAATGTTTACAAACTTCCGTATAATAACGTAAGAGAGCCTTATAGTGTTATCTAATATCATTTTTGGTGAACTGTATTTCAAAAAAATAAAAATTACACTTTTTGACCTTTTTATTGTTACATATGTCATGAACTTATATGAACTAATATAATATAATCAAATTATTGTTAATAAGTCTTTTTATGAATATTTAATTATTAATAAAACTATTTTACTAATTTTTATTAATAAATTCATGTTGGGGATCATTTTGTATATGTGAAAAGTTTGGTGCAAAATTTATTCGATGGTATCTTGATTAATAATAATTATTTATAAAGAAGTATATTTTAATAATTTATATAATGAAGATTGTCATGTTTTAGTTCAAAAAATATAGCTGAAATATTTAATATTATTTAAATAAAAATGAGGGTATTTTGATTAATAATAATTAATTATAATATTTAATTAATAATTAAATTACATAAATAATTTTATTTTGATTATTTTAAATTTAGTTGGAATAAAATAATAGAAATAAGTACAAAACCTATTTGAGGGTATTATTGTCATTTTAGGTATAAAATTAATCTATACCATCTAATTGTCAAGTACACCAAACACAATATTACTTATCATACATTATTAATCATACGAACCAAACGTAATATAACTTATCCATTAGTTTACTTATCAACTCATTATCCACTTTTTAATCTATCCACCACTTATCCTATCCTCGAACCAAGCGCACCCTTAGGGTACGTTTGGCTCATAGGATAAGAGCATGATTTATAAATTATCATGGATGATCCTATGTTCTTCTCAAGTATTCAAATACCCATAGAAATGTGTAGGCCCGTGATAAGCTCCAAAGTTTAGGTATGAGGCATCCCAGCTGGCTGGTGTGATGCCTATGCCAATTGCTACAGTAGTAAGGATACAATATGCATTTTTACACATTTGCCCTCTTCCTAAATACTGAAACCCTACCATAAACCACGATAATTTTCGAGCAGACTCCGACGATGCAACAACAATGAATTGAAGACGAAGTGAAGTCCAGTAGAAGGATAAACAAGGGTCATTGAAGGTAATTTGTTGTGGTCTTCATATTTTCCCCTAGCTATTGTCGTCCTTCATGAACTCGAATGTGTATTGCTCGCCGCCTTTTTTACTTGATTTTGTCAATTTGAATTCCTGTACATTCATTTATTGGGATTCGTCAACTCTTATGAGGGATCGCATTCCATGATTTTGCTGATTATTGGAGTGAGGTATGAAAATTGAAGTAACATTGCAAGATATGAACCAAAAAAACTACACTTTATTCAAGTAGTTCAACATGATCTGTTCTTCGCGGAAATAGACTTCATGTCCATGTACGAATCATTGCATGTTATAAATCTGCCTAGTGCCCACCGTTTCTAATAGTATTGAGAAGTATTGTCATTTACATATGGGCAATTGTTTGTCTTCTGACGAATTTGAAATAGAGCAGGTGATACTATCAATAACCTCAGCTCGTCTTTACGAACCATTCAATGAAACTTGGAACCAGACTTGGTCTCTGGTTGGTGTGGTCCTGCAGTTGTCATAGATGGGGTATTATATATACTGAACCAAACTTTAGGTGTGGCAGAAGGATCGTAGGGAGTGGATAACTGTGAGGAGATTTGTAGACTCCCTGTCGAATTGTAGCTGTTGGTAAGAAAATGTTTGACATCGGGAAGGGACTGAGTACGGTGATGTTCGCTGTTCTGAGAGAGAAGTTATGTGGATCGTGGTCTGATGAGTTCTTTTGTTCCAGGTTTGATCTTCGTTATTAGCTGCAAGTCTCTATCAATTTGAGTTTCTTACATTCATAAATTGCAATACATTGTGGAAATTGTATTGATAGGAGTCTACCTATTGTACATACAATGCGCATTTTAGAGGCATTAGTTGAAGAAAGGGGGGGAAAATTCTTCATTGAAGTATGATTGTCTCATAAGTTAGTTGATTCTGATGTTTCAATTTTAGTCTTATGCAGTATCCTTGATTTTTAATTTTGTTTTGTGCAGTGCTATTGTTATGTTTGTGATTTCTCTGCTCCTTGTGAAATGTGGACTGAAACCTCTGGTCATTGCCTTGCTTTTGATAATGAAGCTTGGAACAACATGAGGAGGTCGAAGAGGGATAACCACAGATTTACGAGGTATCCCCCACATCAATTCTAAAATGCATGTGTGGAAGAAGACACACGATACCCTTGGCGACTTTGCTTAGTCGGAGTCGAGTTGGATGTACTTGGTTCATAGTATTTGTATATATTGAAGCAACTTCTGTAGTATGTTTATGTAATGAACAACTTTCGTAGTATGGTTATTTATTGAAGCAAGCATTGTTGTATATTAAAGCCCAAATTTTGGTTCCTAGTTTATGCAAAAGTTGGTGCAAAACCTATTCGATGGTATTTTGATTAATTTATGGTGATAATAATTATTATGATATTTTATTAAAAATTAAATTACTTAAATAAATTTATTTTGATTAATTTAAATTTAATTGAAATAAAATAATAGAAATAAGTGCAAAACCTATTCGAGGGTATTTTTGTCATTTTACAAATAAAATTAATCTATACCACCTAATTATCAAGTACACCAAACACAATATTACTTATCATACTTTATTAATCATACGAACCAAACGCATTATAACTTATCCATTAGTTTACTTATCAACCTATTATCCACTTTTTAATATATCCATCACTTATCATATCATCGAATCAAGCGTACCCTTAATAGTATAGTTGAAGGATCAAGCGCATACTACTAAGATATGGTAGAGGCACAACTTTATTACCTTATAATGACATTGCAAAACTCCGTACTAAGTGACCGGTGGACATGAGAGGTTGCACCCTATAGATGCCAATGGACTAGGCCGTTAAGTCAATATACGACAGATGACCGCACCTTCACCCACATGCGCACAGAAGAACTTGCCGGACATACACTGCCCAAACAATCCCCCCAGAAAGTGCTTCCTGACCGGCTCGAACACATGACCTCGCTCTGATATTAATCAAAGGATCAAACGCTTATCACTAAACTAAAAACCATAGTTGGTAACAGAGGCGCGACTTTATTTTTTTATAGTGGTAGCACATAGCCTCGTACTAAGCGACAAATGAACATGGGGGGTTGCACCCTATAGATGTCAATGAGCTAGGTTGTTAAGCCAATAAATGACAGATGATTGCACATTCGTCCACGAGCGGACAGAAGGATTTACTGGACATACACGGCCCCGACAATAGTAATGATAATAACTTTTGAATAACCATTATTTTAATTTTTTTTATTAAAATGTGATTTTATTGTTGAAAAATAATTTCATTCCATTCCTCTCATTTCTCTTGTTACCAATAACAGAAATGGTATAGACATTCCATTCCATTCTCGTCCACATTTCATTCCAAAGCTGATTCCATTCCTATCTTACTCCATTCCAGCATAACAATGATGGCCTAAATCCTTACCTGATTCCTTTCACTTTCCATAGCCTAATGTGTTTTGACAATGGTTGCCCAAACAAAGTGATCTTGTACGGGGATCATTTTTCACGAAGAATGAAACAAGAAGCTTTCTCCTCTAATTATATAAACCATGTGAATATGCTTTCACTGACCTAATAAATATTAACCTTTGATTTCTGCCCATCACACTCGAAGCATAAGCGATATTCTTGAACATATATGCATGTTTCAGAGCGGCAACAGTAAAACCATTTAAGACATCATGGTTCATCGATATCAACAGCATACAAGCATTAGACCCAAATGAACTATGTCGGCTACTTGGATCTCGCAAACATAATGTTAGCATAAAATACCCAGCAAGCCAAACGTTGGCCCGATGGGCTTTATGAGCCATAGCCCAATTAGCTGTCTCATAAACACTATAAATATAAGGTTCAATCTATGGTTACTTAGACCATTCAATACACTTTTATAAGCCGTCATCACACTAGCACTGGTACCGGGCTTATAGATTTGGTCAGGTTGGTTGGACTCGATGATCAAAGCATACAGATTGATTTCGTTGTTCTCGGTAATTCTCTCTTTTTCATTATATTCGATTTATAAATGTTAATATATGAATCAGGCACGATCGATCCGTCCCTGGAGCAGATCTGTTTATTGTATTATTTTCGCTGCGTTTGGATCTGGTGCCGACGTACGAAAACCCAACACATAACACAAAAGCATTTTTTCAACTTAGTTGATGGCTCAATTAAGGATTGCTGACACCTAGCATGCAGGAATTATATGAAGAAAAGAACATGAATTTTATGATTCAGCATTAAGAGAAACTGGTTATTAAATAATACCAGTCATCATTTGAACCAGGAGGTGTCGCAAAAAGTGCGCCAGCCCTTTTCCAAGTTTCCAATAACTTTTTTGTTTCCAGGGTGCTGAGCAGGTCCACCGGCCACTCTACTCTGGTGTAAAACAATGAGAGGCAATTTCTTTGAAGGGCCGATTTGACGCATCGTAACCTTCAATTCTAACAATCTTATCACATAGGACAAGGGACAAAAGGAATCAAATTCCATATGTACCTGAGAAAACTGAAAATGTATTGATTTGCAAGTCCCAAATTTGCACCATCAACTACTGTATCAAATGGATCATGTCGTTGAAGCCACTCCTGTACCAGTACTCAAGCATTAGAATCAAAATCTTTATTTTTACAGCACAATAATGAAGGTGTCAGATTAAATTGCCCGTGACATCTAATTTCAATTTAACTTATTGTTGAAATAAAATGGCCTGCCATGAGCCATAATTTACCAACTGAACACTGAAAAATTATCGTCTTTTTTATTTTAACTCAGTACCATTTCAAACTGTCATCAAGCATAGGTGCAGCTGTCACGCCCCGAGACCGGGGTCAATAACACCGGCATTGATTTCCACTACAACTAGGAAACCAATAAGCCTCGTAATATCATAACAACTGAAAAGCCAGTCTTTTTCCATAAAAATAAAATAACCATTGTCTTTACAATGAATAAAGATATACAGAATTAAAAACTTAACAACTGAATAAATCAAAGTGTCTTAAAACTTGGAAAACTTTAAAACATAAAAGGTCTTGAGCTACGCAGCGGACTTGATTCACCAACCCCAAAATTGGTGCTCTTCTTCTTGCTCTAATTCTTCTTCGACTTTATCTGGGGATGTAGAGTAAGGGGTTGAGTGCTTTGGAAAACACTCAGCAAGTGGGGGACAATCGATATCATACATATACATAATTTTCATAAACTTGGATCATAAAACTTGCATAAACCGATATGAATGTATCTTAGCATACTTGATTTGCCCTTACGAGCCATGACATAACATATCGTTTCATAATTTTCATATACTTAAGCACAGTAAAGCATTCTACTCTCTTCTTGGTACTGATATCAGTCTCTAGACTTAACCCTCCTAGAGATGAGGTCATAACATCGGCTAACCCACGAATAAAGGGTCTGGATAATCCAGAAACAACGGATTACCACCGTATAAGGTTCTTTTAGCGGTTACATCCCACCGCATCAGGGTCATGGGGATCCAAATCCAATTAGATTTCGAGTTTAACGTGCTTACAAAATAATACTTTCATAATTTCAACATAATACATATCGATTGGGAATTTAAAACATACTATATGATTTTGGAAAACGAAACGAATATACATAACAAAAGCCCACTTACAGTGCTTTGTATCGTGCTTGATTGAGCAAAGGTATGACCCGCTTGAATCCTTATCTCCTTGGATTTTGAACAACACGAGAAGGACCGTGATTCAACCCTTGAATCACTTCTGGAAAAGTGCAAAAGCTAAGGCTTGATGGCTGCTGGAAATCGATGAAACAGATTCCAAAACGAGGCAGAACTTTGGCTTACAATCTGATATTTTGTACTTCCAATAACGAACAGAAGGTTGGAGAGATTTTCGATGGGATAGGTTGCTGAAGATTGATCGAGAATCACTCGGTTTCAATCTCGAAACTTGCTGGAATTACTCGATTAAATTCTGGACAGATTCTGGAATTATTTTCGAAGGCAATTGGATAGATTTTTCGAACCTGCTTGCTTGCTGAAACTCGATGAAGTGGCTGGAAATCTTATGATATAAAGGGCTGGAAATCTTGACAATTAGGGGTGAAACAGATGCTGGAAGTTTCGATGAAAGCCTCGGCTTTTGGTGCTGATTCTCGAAGGGATTTAGCTACTGGAATTCGCTGGTTTGATGTGAATAGGTTGCTGCAGATTTCTGGAAAACTTGGACAGAAACCGTGGTTTTACTCTTCTCGATTTAATGGCTGGAAGGAGTTGGCTTGGAGTGATTAATAGCTATGGTTTGGTCCCTATTTATAGATGATAGTTGAGGCTTAATCTAAGAGTTCGACTAGGATTCAAACTCTAAAACAGAAGGGATCAAACTCTGAAATTCTGAGGTGGTTGGCAGATTTGTTGCGATCTTTAGCTGGTATACGGTGGAGTCTATCGAAGGCTGAGGTGAGTGGCTTGAGAAGAGGTTGAGTTTCGGTCTTTGATGCTACCAAAAGAGATGATTCTTCGATGGATTAAATGGCTTGGACTCTTCGAATATAAAGGGATAGAAACGTGCAGATTAGTGGAGGTGCTGGGATGGATTTTGGTTCGATCTTGACAGCTGCAAATCGATTTAAATGGAAGGAGTTTGATTTGGTTAGGGACTCCTTGATGCATTGAAACTCTATGCTAGAGTTTAGAAATATTTAAACTCTTTTAAATCAGATTTTAGTTAACTAAAATCCGGGTTTTTACATCCCTCCCTCCTTATTGGAAGTTTCGTCCCCGAAACTCGAGTCAACTTGATTTAGGAAAAAATAGGGATATTTCTCCCGCATTGATTCTTCCATTTCCCAAGTAGCTTCTCTTTTCGTATGGTTTGACCATTGGACCTTAACGTAAGTAATTGTCCTTCTTCTCAGAACTTGGTCCTTGGTATCCAGAATACGGATTGGGATTTCTTCGTACTTCAAAGTCTCGTCTAAGTTCCCTTGAGTTACTAGGGGTTCTGTTTCAAGTACATGACTTGGGTCGGCAATATACTTCCTTAGTTGTGATACGTGGAAGACATTGTGAATTCTCGACAGATTTGGCGGTAGTGCTATTTTGTATGCTAGCGTTCCCACCTTTTCTAAAACTTCAAATGGTCCTACATATCTTGGGTTCAACTTTCCCTTTTTGTCGAATCTAATCACTCCTTTCATTGGTGAAATCTTTACGTAGACCTTTTCACCAATCTCGATATCCACTGGTCTCCTTTTCAAATCATCCCAACTTTTCTGTCGGTCTTGGGCTGTCTTGAGCCTATCTCTGACGATGGCTATCTTGTCAATAGTAGCTTGCACTAACTCTGGTCCGGTGATAACTCTTTCTCCTACTTCATCCCAGTATAAGGGTGATCGGCATTTGCGCCCATAGAGTGCTTCGTATGGCGCCATCCCAATGCTACTATGATAGCTGTTATTGTAAGCGAACTCGGCTAGAGGTAATAGTTCGCTCCAATTTGCAGTAAAATTCAATACACAAGCTCTTAGCATGTCTTCGAGGGTTTGGATAGTCCTCTCCGTCTGGCCATCAGTTTGTGGGTGATAAGCCGTGCTAAGAGTTACCTTACTTCCCATAGCTTGCTGAAAGCTTTTCCAGAACGCGACACGAATCTGGGATCTCGGTCCGATAGTATGCTCACAGGGACTCCATGCAATCTCACTATATTGTCCATATATAGTGTTGCCAACTTATCCAAGTTGTAGTTCATGCGGACTGGTAGGAAGTGTGTTGACTTGGTTAGTCTGTCAACAATTACCCATATTCCGTCATGGCTCTGCTTTGACTTTGGTAGTCCCACGACAAAATCCATGGAGATGTGATCCCATTTCCATTCCGGGATTTCCAGAGGTTGAAGAAGTCCTCCGGGTCTTTGATGCTCAGCTTTAACTTGTTGACATACCAAGCATCGGGCGACGAATTCAGCTACGTCCTTTTTCATTGCGTTCCACCAAAAACTTTCCTTCAGATCCTTGTACATCTTTGTACTCCCAGGGTGGACTGAAAACTTTGACTTGTGCGCTTCCGACATTACCTCTTGTCTTATGTTGTTCACATCTGGCACGCACAATCGTCCTTTCATCCACAGGATTCCATTGTTGTCGATCTCAAAGTCGGTAATTTTCTTTTCTTTGACTTGTTCTTTTAGCTTGGTTAGGCTCGGATCTTGATCTTGGCTTAGTTTGATGGTCTCTCGAAGACAAGGTTGAGCTGAGACCGTAGCTAAGATTATTTTTCCTTTGCCTTTTCGGCTCAAAGCATCTGCTACTTTGTTTGCCTTGCCGGGGTGGTAGCTAATAGTGAGATCGTAGTCTTTTAGAAGTTCGATCCATCGTCTCTGCCTCATGTTGAGTTCCTTTAGAGTGAACAAGTACTTGAGGCTTTGATGGTCCGTGAACACTTCGCACTTGGCGCCATACAGATAGTGTCTCCAAATCTTCAAGGCGAACACTACTGCGGCTAACTCGAGGTCATGCGTAGGGTAGTTTTGCTCATGGGGCTTGAGCTGTCTCGAAGCATAAGCAATCACTCTTCCTTCCTGCATGAGTACACATCCTAGTCCTTCTTTAGATGCATCACTATAAATAGTGAAACTCATGTCTTCAGTTGGTAATACCAGTACGGGTGCAGATGAGAGTTTTTCCTTTAAAGTCTCAAAGCTCTTCTCACATTCTTCACTCCATATGAACTTTGCGTTCTTTTGTGTGAGCCTGGTAAGAGGTACTGCTATTGACGAAAATCCTTCGACAAACTTCCGGTAGTAACCAGCTAATCCCAAGAAGCTTCGGATTTCGGTCACTGTCGTTGGCCTATGCCAATCCAAAACTGCTTCTACCTTTTTAGGATCCACTGACACGCCTTCTTTTGATATGATGTGTCCTAAGAAAGATACGCTTTCTAGCCAAAATTCACATTTATTAAATTTGGCGTAGAGCTCCTTCTCTCTCAATGTCTGTAGAGTGAGGCGAAGATGTTGTTCGTGTTCCTCATTGCTTGACGAGTAAATGAGTATGTCGTCGATGAACACTACTACAAAGTCATCCAGGAATGGCTTGAATACACGATTCATTAAATCCATGAATACGGCTGGCGCGTTTGTTAAGCCAAATGGCATCACCGTGAACTCGTAATGCCCATACCGTGTTCTAAATGCGGTTTTCGGCACGTCTTCTGCTTTAATCTTTAGTTGGTGATAGCCTGTCCTTAAATCGAGCTTGGAAAACACTTTAGCGTTTTTGAGTTGATCGAACAGGTCATCTATCCTTGGAAGAGGGTACTTGTTCTTGATTGTGATCTTGTTCAGCTCTCTGTAGTCGATGCACAATCTCATGCTCCCGTCTTTCTTCTTTACAAACAACACTGGAGCTCCCCATGGGGATACACTTGGTCTGATTTGTTTCTTGTCCAATAACTCCTGCAGTTGTTCTTTAAGTTCCTTCAGTTCGGCTGGAGCCATTTGGTATGGTGCCTTAGAAATTGGTGTAGCGCCTGGCACCAAATTAATATCAAATTCCAATTCTCGGTTTGGAACAGAACCGGGCAGCTCTTCAGGAAAGACATCCGGAAATTCTTGTACAACAGGTATGTCTTCTATCCTGGGTTCATCTTCCTCTTTAACCTCGCTTATTGTAGCTAGGTAAACTTCTTCACCGTTCTTCACGGCTTTCCAGGTTTGTGCTGCTGACAGAAGGAATTTTCGTTCCTTAGTTTTGTCGTGGTATACGATCTCTTTCTCGTCTGGAGTTCGTAGTTTAACATTCTTGTTACGGCAGTCTACTACTCCATGATGTTTGGATAACCAATCCATTCCCAATATAACATCAAAATCCACCATGTTGAGTTGAATTAGCTCAGCATTAAACTTGGTTTCATTAATACTAAGATTACAATCTCGATGTATGCTATGTGCTATAAGGGTCTTATTGGCTGGTGTTGCTACGTTATATGGTTCAATAAGAGTTCAGGCTTAAGGGCTAGTTTCTTAGTAAACCTCTTAGATATAAACGAGTGCGTGGCACCACAATCAAACAATGTATACGCAGGTAATTCGTTTAAATAAATGGTACCTGCCACAACGTCGTTTGCGTCCTCGGCCTCATCTCGCGTTATAGCAAACACTCTGGCGTTCGGCTTAGTCCCATTTGGTTTACTAGGAGGGCCGTTATTCCTTACAGTCGTCCCCCTCATATCAGGTTCGGGACACTCAGCAATTCGGTGACCTGTCTTCCCACATCGGAAACATGCACCTTTTCCTCTGAGACATTCTCCTAGATGGTTGAATCCACAGTTCGAGCACTTAGGGTACCTCTGTTGAGTTGGGCCTACTGTGGGTCATCTTTGCTGGTTGCTGGACGGACTAGGCCTCTTGAAGTTTTGATTACTAGAGGTATGCTGATTGGTGGAGGGTCGCTTGCGTTTAAACTCTTCCTCGCGACGCTTGATATCTGCTTCAGCCCTGATGGCTGCTCCCATTAAATCTCCGAAATTGGTTGTCTCGAAAATTGCAAGGGCGGATTGGATTCGACTGTTCAGTCCAATCCTGAAGCGATGTAGCTTAAGGGACTCGTCTGCCATTATGCTCGGCGCATATGTTCCCAGCGAGTTGAACTTCGCGGTATAATCTACCACTGTCATGTCTGGAGTCTGCGTCAAGTGTTCAAATTCTCGCAGTTTCTGGTTTTGCAATCTGGAATTTTTTTTTTGTTTTTTTGTTTTTTTTTAAATCGAAAATTAGGGTTTATAATCGAAAATTAGGGTTTCAAAATTAATCCCTAATCGGAGCTTGAAATCTGAAATTGGCAGAGGGTTAATGATCGAATTGCTTGGAAGATCTCACGAAAATTTTTAATTTCGAAAATACGCAGATAAGATCCAAAAATCGAAGGATTAATATATTTTGGGGGTTAGGGTTCTTGACTGGTACTGGTCCGATTTGAAATTTCCCGTCGTCCAGTGGTTGAGAGTGACGGTGTTCATGGGGCTTTTACTCCAGAGGTCAAGCTCGTCGTTCGTATATTAATCGAACGGCGTTCAGTGGTGGCGGATCGGAAAAATAAGGACGTTAGGGTTTCAGAAATTTTGAACAAGAAATTGATCGGGCAAACGTAGTCCGATCGACCTGAAATTTATACAGTGTGATCGACTGGAAGGGACGATCCCAATGGTATACACGTCGACGGCTATCGTGGCGGCAGGCGGCGGCGACGACTTGAAGCTAGGGTTTCAAATTTTCTTAATTTCGAATTTCCGAAAATAGAATTTAAAAAAAAAATTCGAAATATTTTTTAACAAAAACAGAACCTAAAATTTTATTTTTAAAAGTCGAAAATTCGTATTCACGTGATTAATCAGATTGGACTTCTGATTATCGTAATTATCGTGAATCGATATTTTTCCCCAACTGTATTTATTTCACCAGTTGGTCTATTTCAACCGGGATCTTCTCTTCTAGTATTTTTATCAACTAGAATTCTTTTCCCAGCGGGATTATGGAACCTGGCTAGCTCTGATACCACTAAAATGTCACGCCCCGAGACCGGGGTCAATAACACCGGCATTGATTTCCACTACAACTAGGAAACCAATAAGCCTCGTAATATCATAACAACTGAAAAGCCAGTCTTTTTCCATAAAAATAAAATAACCATTGTCTTTACAATGAATAAAGATATACAGAATTAAAAACTTAACAACTGAATAAATCAAAGTGTCTTAAAACTTGGAAAACTTTAAAACATAAAAGGTCTTGAGCTACGCAGCGGACTTGATTCACCAACCCCAAAATTGGTGCTCTTCTTCTTGCTCTAATTCTTCTTCGACTTTATCTGGGGATGTAGAGTAAGGGGTTGAGTGTTTTGGAAAACACTCAGCAAGTGGGGGACAATCGATATCATACATATACATAATTTTCATAAACTTGGATCATAAAACTTGCATAAACCGATATGAATGTATCTTAGCATACTTGATTTGCCCTTACGAGCCATGACATAACATATCGTTTCATAATTTTCATATACTTAAGCACAGTAAAGCATTCTACTCTCTTCTTGGTACTGATATCAGTCTCTAGACTTAACCCTCCTAGAGATGAGGTCATAACATCGGCTAACCCACGAATAAAGGGTCTGGATAATCCAGAAACAACGGATTACCACCGTATAAGGTTCTTTTAGCGGTTACATCCCACCGCATCAGGGTCATGGGGATCCAAATCCAATTAGATTTCGAGTTTAACGTGCTTACAAAATAATACTTTCATAATTTCAACATAATACATATCGATTGGGAATTTAAAACATACTATATGATTTTGGAAAACGAAACGAATATACATAACAAAAGCCCACTTACAGTGCTTTGTATCGTGCTTGATTGATCAAAGGTATGACCCGCTTGAATCCTTATCTCCTTGGATTTTGAACAACACGAGAAGGACCGTGATTCAACCCTTGAATCACTTCTGGAAAAGTGCAAAAGCTAAGGCTTGATGGCTGCTGGAAATCGATGAAACAGATTCCAAAACGAGGCAGAACTTTGGCTTACAATCTGATATTTTGTACTTCCAATAACGAACAGAAGGTTGGAGAGATTTTCGATGGGATAGGTTGCTGAAGATTGATGGAGAATCACTCGGTTTCAATCTCGAAACTTGCTGGAATTACTCGATTAAATTCTGGACAGATTCTGGAATTATTTTCGAAGGCAATTGGATAGATTTTTCGAACCTGCTTGCTTGCTGAAACTCGATGAAGTGGCTGGAAATCTTATGATATAAAGGGCTGGAAATCTTGACAATTAGGGGTGAAACAGATGCTGGAAGTTTCGATGAAAGCCTCGGCTTTTGGTGCTGATTCTCGAAGGGATTTAGCTACTGGAATTCGCTGGTTTGATGTGAATAGGTTGCTGCAGATTTCTGGAAAACTTGGACAGAAACCGTGGTTTTACTCTTCTCGATTTAATGGCTGGAAGGAGTTGGCTTGGAGTGATTAATAGCTATGGTTTGGTCCCTATTTATAGATGATAGTTGAGGCTTAATCTAAGAGTTCGACTAGGATTCAAACTCTAAAACAGAAGGGATCAAACTCTGAAATTCTGAGGTGGTTGGCAGATTTGTTGCGATCTTTAGCTGGTATACGGTGGAGTCTATCGAAGGCTGAGGTGAGTGGCTTGAGAAGAGGTTGAGTTTCGGTCTTTGATGCTACCAAAAGAGATGATTCTTCGATGGATTAAATGGCTTGGACTCTTCGAATATAAAGGGATAGAAACGTGCAGATTAGTGGAGGTGCTGGGATGGATTTTGGTTCGATCTTGACAGCTGCAAATCGATTTAAATGGAAGGAGTTTGATTTGGTTAGGGACTCCTTGATGCATTGAAACTCTATGCTAGAGTTTAGAAATATTTAAACTCTTTTAAATCAGATTTTAGTTAACTAAAATCCGGGTTTTTACAGCAGCAGTCATGAAAGGTTATGCCTCTTCACAGACCCATTCAATAATCTCATCCAATGTTGCAGTCATAATTGTAAGGTTGGAACATACACATCAACACCTGCGGTAAGTAGATCTCTCGGCAACATTCAATCAAACCTCTGAAAGCTAGCTTGGGATTCCCTAGTCGGGGAGCACGAGAGCGTATAATAAGGAAGAAGCAGCTATTATGGCTGTTAGCAGGAACATGGAGGAGCTGTTTCGAATCGGCTATGAGGCTTAAAACCTTGGACAATGACAACATTAGCAAAACAGGATGTAATACTTCACTGAATGGGCACTCCAGCATTTTTAGATCAATCACTCAGAATTTTTTGGATGCAGAGGATATGAATTGCCAACACTATGACTACATCTACTACGGTCCTGGAATAATGGATGCAGGGTAGATCTTAAGGGGTTGTGCTGAACGACTAACCCTTTAAATGTCCTTTCTCAATGCCTCATAATTTCATAGGGGATAGGCTAAAAAATTTTGACGAATTTTTTTCGCAAACTGCGAGACTTGAGCACGAGTCTTTTCTTCCCCAAAGATGGAGTGAGCTTTTAACCAAATCAACGAAAGCAGAAAAATCAAATTGCGACGATTTTAAATGTTGTTTTATGTTTGGCTACGGGGGATTTAAAGGAATTGGATAGGATTTGGAATTGTGAGTACCATTTTAATTATTTGTAAGACTAGATTTTAAAATAAAATTTACATTTGGGAGAATTTGATGGCATTTCACTAAAACCAATTGAAATATTTCAAAGTTAGTCGAGGAATTGGAATGTAAAAAAGAATATAAAATTCTTTTTTAGATATTATTTATCATTTTTACTTTTTATAAAATAATATTTATTATTTATTAATCATTTATTAATATATTACCAAACATGCTCTAGTAAAAACCATTGATCCACGTGTGATTCTTCCATTTATAATTAAATTTATGAATCCTAAGAAAATCCAATGAAATTAGGTGATCTTGAAGATAAAGAGTTGACAGTGTAACACGATTATGCATAGAGAGTTTGAATTAATCTCCATATAATTCTAAAATAAAGAGTTTTTTATTTTCCTAATATGCACTGTGTCGGCAAAAATCAAATAAATATATTTTTAAAAAAAAACAAATAATTTTTTTTTATTTACAAAATAAATAATTTTATACATAAAATAATATTTTCTTTTAAAAAATAGGCCCAATAAATGTTTTTCTTTTGAATTTTATATTTTTTGCTTAATCAAGTTGAGAAACATGTATTTTGAAATTACACGGCATATTATCTGTGTGCTCATAGATAAAGTGTTTCTCATTGTCTATGGCATAACAAGTCTGATCAATTGGCACTTATCTGGTGCAGTCACTTATATCTAACTGTCATTAGTACGAAACATTTGTGTTGTAACTATATAAGAAAATAAAGTTACATATCTACTAACAACCACAAATTTGATATAATGATAAGCATTTGACCAATTGGCACTTATCTGGTGCAGTCACTCATATCTACATGTCATTTAGTACGAAACAATTGTGTTGTAACTGTATAGGAAAATAAAGTTACACATCTGCTAAACAATCACAAATTCGACGTAATGGTAAGCATTTGATCATACTATTGTACGCTGAACTCAACTGCAAATAAAGCAATAGGGGACAAACAATTTGTGAACGTTCACAGTTAAGGGTGGAGGCAGGATGCAAATTTACCTGGGTCTGGTCGAGCTAGGCGAAGTATTAACGGACTACAACGGTATAAAGGGTAGGCTAAAACATAAATTTTTCAAAATTAACACTAAATTTTTTTCCTAAGTAATGCAAATTTTTTTTTGAAAAAATCATAACAATTGCATCAACCTCTGGTCACAGTTGTCTATCACCCTTTATTGGGGAGATATTTCTCTTCATTAATCAATAGAAAATAAGTATATAATTAATTTCATAAAGTAAAATCTTGTATGAAAAGAAGTTTTCAAATTGGCAAATACAAACTATGTGCTCTTTCTAGGATTGTCATGGTTTTTAGTTGGAGAAATCAAAGAAATTTAAAACATGGTTAATTGAAACCCTATCACACAGTAAAAGTAGAGAAATAATATGATGTTGAATATATTATTAAATTATATAATCAGAACAAATATATTTAACGAACAAAAACGTTCCACGATTTCTTTATTTTAATTTGTGGCCCAAATTCAATAAAATATATTTTTCATTGTTACATTATTGTACAGTTGGGGTGTATTTATTTAAGTTTTTGGACCCATATTTAATTCTTTATTAATTAATAATGTATGGGCATGGGAACTGCATTAAGACAATGGGATGATTATGTCATCGCATGAAAGGGTGTCCACATTTAATATGGATCCCAACATAAGTTTCCCGTTTGGTTGCAGTCAGGTAAAACCTTGACTACAAGTGTGAAATGATCTGTAGAGCTGATCTTGTGAAATTCAGAACAAGCAAGGATTTGATCAGGTAACCAGATCAGTTGGACTGTGAATTGATCAGGTAATGAGGTCCATCTGATAATGACTAGATTGAATGAAGAACAGATCAGGTGAATTGATCTTATGATCTCTACTGATTGATGAGCTTGGTCTGATAAGAAGGACTCGTGTCTAGCAAGGATGAAGATTGATGAGTTGAAGGATGATCAGTTTAGCTGATGGATATCTGCTCAACCGATGATCAACTCAGTAGATGGCAAGAAATAAAGAAAATAGATGATAACCGATTGCACGTCCAGAAGTTAGGAAGTTGAGCTTTTCCATCAACTAAACGGATGATCAACTCAGTAGATGGCAATAAATAAAGAAATAAACTAATTGATTGCACGTTCAGAAGTTAGGAAGTTGAGCTTCTAACTGACAAGTGGTTATCATTAACCGTCTAACCAACTAACTACTACATAAGGGGAGGAGCTCCATAAGAGGACATAAAATAGAGCTTACAGCGAATATACAGAAATCAAATAAAAAAACACAGAGATCATTTTTGAGATATTGGAGTAATACACAGAGAAACAAAATGAAATCTTGATTGATTGCATTGTAAATCATATAAGTGCAATTGAGGGTGATTCAAGTTTATGGTGTTGTATTATTTCGGGAAACACTTATTAATCAATAATATCATCCTTTCGCGGAAGTAGGCAATATGTCGGGCGAACTACATAAATCTTGTGTCATTAATTATTGCTTTTTATTATGTTTTGGTTAATAGTTTGATTCGTGTGTGGGGTATTCCAATTTTTTTGCCATCATTAGTCGATATAAAAAAGATCGAGAATTATTCATAACAATCTGCGTGATAATTTTATTCATCAAATATAAAAATAAACTCCACAAAACCCACAACCATAATTTTCATTAGTCTATAGATTTATTTGTATCTTACTTTACTGTATTTGCAGAATAATTTTCATTTTTCTATTAAGTTTTCTGATGAACAAAATAGTGCAGGAACTCGAAATTCTTTGCATTCAACTTTGTCAAGCTACATGAAAAACGTGAATTACCATCTTTAATGGACAGTGTTGTCTGGACACACACACTTGTTTTTTTTTTAACAAGGTATCCAAGCTTGCGTCTGATTAATCCTTGAGTGACGATCTCGGCCCTCAAGATCGTCACCAAGTAAATCGAGGAATATGCACAAATGCCAGGTTTCTGAGGGAGCGGACCAACAAGACCCGAACACAAGACAAACCCCCACAATATTTCAGTAAAAAATTTGTCCACATGGGATTCGAACATGCGATGTCGGATGAATCTACCCACATCACCTCAGCCCTTACCAATCCGTCTATGCTCATGGGGCTGTGGACACAGTTAATTGTGGGTTAGAGGGGTTTAGTCAAAATTAGACTTATTTATTATATGTGGAAACTCAAATGGGTCACACGCTAATAATTACCATACTATTAATATATTTGATTATAAGACCAACTTTATTATTAAAAAATAGAACCTATAATGTGAAAAAATATATTTGACATATTGTCTTCAAATTTTTTACAACTATATACCAATATAACAAAGCAAAGTATACATGCAAAAAAAAAAAAAATTTTGAATTTTATTAACTCTTTTTCACAAACATTTTTTTTGGGAGTGATAATTGTCTCTGCTGACAAAGCAATTAATAATTGTTGCACGATTTAAAAATAATATAAAAATAGTTTGAATATATGATTGCAAAACACAACCTAAGGTCCAATTGGTTTGTTTGATAATGCCCTTAAGGGCAGTGTTCTTAGGGGCATCATCACCGTTCATTTGTAAATTTTTTTTTTTTAAAAGAAAAAAAAGATTCTATATGGATGGTGGATGATGCCCCTAAGAGCAGTGCCCTCCAGGGCAGCAACAAACAAACCGGTCCAATTAGTAGTTCCATAAAAATTTAACATCTGTTAAATCTTGCGTCAGACATGAAACGAAAA
This sequence comes from Haberlea rhodopensis, assembly GCA_907163345.1. Classification (NCBI taxonomy): domain Eukaryota; kingdom Viridiplantae; phylum Streptophyta; class Magnoliopsida; order Lamiales; family Gesneriaceae; genus Haberlea; species Haberlea rhodopensis. Next base: position 2,020,683 of record CAJQUN010000017.1, read on the forward strand.
ATGGATAATGAGTGGCTGAGTAGTTTCACAGTTTTCACACAGAAACACACACTGACCAAGTCTTCCTTTTCTTTAAGAAAAAAGCTCTTATCGGCGGCTTTCTTGCGATCCCCAATTGTCTGACTCCACTCTTTGTTTTGATCTTATTTTGTGGTTTCCTTCATTTCTTGTCATTTTATTCAATCCCTCGTCTCTTTTACTTTCGAGGCACCTCCCCTCTCTCTATCTCTCGCGTAAAATCTAGACCAATTCTTCGGACGAAAAATAGATAAAATAAAAAGAGCTCGGGCTGAAGTACTGATTTCGGAGTGCAATTCATCTATTGAGATTTGAGCAATTGTCGAGCTTTCTGGGTTTTCTTTATCTGCCTCCAAGATCGAAGTTTGCTGGTTCATTTCCGCCATTATTGAAGAGTCTGGTTTTGGAAGGTTTATGTTAAGTGGGTTCTTATTTGTTGATCTCTAGTTCAGACTATTTTTTTGAATGGGGGCACCTGTAAGAGATTGAAGTGATTTTCATCTATACAAAAGACTTTGTCATCGGGGGATCTTTAAAGGTTTCCAGATCTGATTTTTCTCTCTTTATTCCTTGTTTTGGTTGTATTAGGGTCTGTGTGCTCAATCCTTTTACCTTTTTTACATGCAAAAAGATAAGGGCATATTTAGTTTATTTTCCTGTGATTGTTGTTCTTTTAGATGTCTGTTTATTTATAAAATTTATCAAGGACAAGGGCTGATTGGAAGTTTGTGTTTTTTATAGGTTGGAAGCTTTTTCTTCTACCCTGTATTGAATACAAGGCTGAATTTTTCCGAATGGATGAGTGTATTTTGTTTGGATAAACTGGATAACATCTTAGAAAATTCAGAACGGCTTTTATCGTTCATTTTCAGGAAACTGAAAACCTTCTCCATCGTGTTTTCCTCACTGAAATTCAATTTTTGATAGAGGGCTGTATTATCTGGGTTGAGCATAGGATTTAGGGAAACTTAAGATCCTTTCGTAGGATTTTGGTCTCGGATTTTTGAGACGGATCCAGTTACGGAGAATAGGGAGTGTGACTGCCTGGCTGGTCTGGAGTGCATACTGAATATAATCAGGGCCCTACGGATGGGGTCCTGCTTGTCAGGTGAAAGCAGGGGCAGCCCTCTTCCTGGTTCTCCTATGGGAGTTAGAAAGAGGAAGGGATCGAAAAGGAGACTCGGGTCTCGAAATTCGTCCTTTGATTATAGGGGGGAAGAACAACTTCATCGGACTCCTGGGCGGCTGTTCTTGAATGGTTCGAGTGAGATTGCTTCACTGTTTACCCAGCAGGGCAGGAAAGGAACCAATCAAGATGCCATGATTGTTTGGGAGGTTAGCTCATTTTCCCCTTATCTTGATGTTTGTTATTAAGGATAATGAGAGAGATTAAGTCTATATAATGATTTGATGTATTTCGGGATCACTGGTAATTTTGCCTTTAACTTGAAAAGGTCATCCATAATCTTTTTATGTACCATTTGCCTATATATTTTCCTGTAAAAAGTTATGGTATTGAATTTTTTACCATAAGGTTTTGATCTTATCTCATTTATCATTTGCCATCTGTCATTTGTCATTTGTCACCTTTTGACGATGTTATAGTCGGCTGAAAACTGCTTATGCTTTCTGGTTTCGTTCATGTATTTTCTGGAACAAATTCATTGCTACTTGATCTTGTTTTTACTTTGTTAATCCATTTATTGTGAGAAATTATAATACACGACGTGTCTTTGAATCTCTGCCGGTGCTGGACAATTTTCCACCCTTTTGTGAGATTCACAGTTCTTGTAACATTAGAGATTCATTGTTGTCATTTCTTTATTTGTTTTTGACTTCTATTCATTACTAAGCTTGAGGAAATATGTATCTATTGCGTCAATTAATTTGTATCTTCATTTTTGAAGTCAATAATGAGATACATTTTTCTTTAATACATATACCCAATTCTTCCTATGATCTTCGTATACTATCGAAGATCGGGGAATATATGGGTAATCTCTTTAAATTTAATGTACAATTGGATCTTACTATTGTGTCCATATATTCAGAACTTTGGGTCGAGGACAGACACAGTCTTCTGTGGGGTTTTCGATGGGCATGGTCCTTATGGCCATATGGTCGCAAAACAAGTTCGAGATTCTCTTCCCCTTAAGCTAAGTGCACACTGGGAAGTTAATATAAAAAGTGACGAAGTTCTTAGAGAGGTCAGTGTGAATGCTACTGGTAGTTTATGCTCTGGAGATAATTCCCCTGTTTATGCTGATGAGGAAGCTAGAGCTTCCGTTGATGTTGATGAAACGGGAAAGAATTTAGAATTCTTTCAGACACTGAAAGATTCTTTTCTGAAGGCTTTTAAGGTTATGGATAGGGACTTGAGAATGTATGCAGATATTGATTGCTTCTGCAGTGGAACCACAGCTGTGGCTCTGGTGAAACAGGTACAACACGATAAATTTCGAAGTGATTCTTGATATATTTTTCAATGTATTCTTCAATACATTTTTTTATTTTGTAGGGCCGGGATCTTGTTATTGGAAATGTTGGGGACTCGAGAGCAATATTGGGTACGAGGGATGAAAATAATGCACTTGTTGCAGTCCAATTGACTGTTGATCTCAAACCTAATCTTCCAGGTAAGGCTATCTCTTTATCATGATATTGGTTATGGTATGAAATAAAGCTTTTCAAATAAGAGATTTATTTGTGTCTGATAATTAAATGTTATGCATTGGCTGATGATCTATCACCTTTGATGTGCAACTCTGACTAAATCAAAGCATTGAAGATAAGCTTGATATCGGGCCCTCATATTCTTGATTCTAAATATAACTCTGTTACAGCTGAAGAAGAGAGGATTCGCAAATGTAAAGGACGTGTTTTCTCCCTTCAGGATGAACCTGAGGTTTCAAGAGTGTGGCTGCCAAACAATAACTCTCCTGGCCTTGCTATGGCACGTGCATTTGGTGATTTTTGTCTCAAGGACTTTGGTCTTATCTCGGTGCCCGAAATTTTTTACAGGCGCATCACTGATAAGGATGAGTTCATAGTATTAGCAACCGATGGGGTAAGGGACTGGTTTTTATCCCCATAAACTGCAGTATCCAATTTTATTTCTACAACTAAGGTCATCTTACTATCTCTTTGTTTGCTTTTCGGGGTGTCTTGTTCACCATCTTGTTGTTTTGTTGTAAACATGGAAGGTTTGTGTTTTTCTTTTTGGTTTGCTTAGTTGTCCCGTTTTTGCTGTATACTAGTTGGATTGACCTTTTAATCGATTATAGATGCTTTTCAAGAGCTGCTTTCATACCCTTGGATTATAATTATTGAATTGGTTATGCTTTTCAGATTTTGTTATTGTATCACCAGGTTGTATTCTGTATTAATTTATCGATATTTTACTTTCAAAAAAGGTTGATCTGACTTGTATTTGTATCGTAGATATGGGATGTCCTTTCGAACAAAGAAGTGGTGGACATTGTTGCTTCCTGCCCCACACGTTCTTATGCGGCTCGAACTCTCGTGGAGTCAGCAGTGAGGTGCTGGCGTACCAAGTATCCAACTTCTAAGGTGGATGACTGTGCTGTGGTTTGCCTTTTCCTAGACTCAAACGAGACTATTCATTCGGTATCCAAATCCAAGGAAAACATCCCATCACCCGAAAACGGCCCGACTGGATATAACCGTTCTGGTACAGTTAGAACTGGGAATGAGGCACTTGAATCCGGAGATGGGGAAAGTCCGGAAGCGGCAGAAGGTGAGCAAACAGAGAGTTTCGAAGCGGGAAGTGAGTGGTCAGCTCTCGAAGGCGTCTCCCGAGTAAACACACTGCTGACCTTGCCCAGGTATGTGCCCAGCAAAGAAGACAAAAAAGAGACAAAAGCTAAGAAATAAGGAGGGCGTATTTTATTTATTATTTTATTTATGAATAAGACTATAAGTCAATTTTATTTATGATGACCATATTTTGTGTGTGATGGAGAGTTGGACCCGACTAGTATTAGAGTGTCTGGGAAATTTTGTAGTATCCAACTCTTCCTCTCTATTCTATACTTTTTAAAACTCATTTTAAGTCCTTCAGAATTGTGTGTACATCTGTTTATCTACCTGTCAACATTGTCTGCCTTTCTATATATATATCATAGTGTTGATAATATTTGTGGTCATGTTGGGTGCAATATTTCGTTTTTTTTTTTGGTATGTTTGATACTGCTCGTAAGGGCCTCGAACAGAACTCGAAGTAAATAATGCAGAGCTCTTTATTGTATCATGAAGAATGAGTGTTCAAAAAAATTACAAAATGAACTCAAGCTATCCTTAAATACAAACTGATCTGTACAGTTGTCAAAATGGCTTGTGACTGAATTAAAAGAAAAATATCCAACTAAGTTGAGGATGTGTAAAACTACCCCGCAAGGTGGGTGGAAAATGTCTTTAACGATGATCTTGGATAATAATGGAACTAATAGTGTGCAAGGCAATGTCTTCTTAAAGACATCTGCAATCGCAAGCTGCGATTGAGTGCAAATAGGCATGAGTTTGACATAACCATATTGCACTGTCTCGAATAAAATGACAATTGATCTCTCTGTGTTTGGTGTGCTCATGAAACGTCGGATTAGAGGCAATGTGTATAGCGACTTGATTGTCACAAAAAAAGCAAGACAGGACCAGAGGACGGAATTGAGAAGTCCAAGAGAGGACGGGATTGAGAGAAGTCCAAGAGTTAACTGACGCATCCAAACAAGTTCACTCACTGTAGAGGTCATAGCTCTATATTCAGCTTCTACGGAGGATCGAGAAATGGTTGTTTGTTTCTTAGCTTTCCAAGAAACACACAATATCCAGTAGTAGACTATCTGGAATCAAGACAAGAACCCCAATCGGCATCGGAAAAGCCTCAAGATAAAGTGGTGAATTAGCGGAGTAAAAAAGATCTTGGCTCGGAGTACCCTTGACATACCTTAGTACACGATGAACGGTTCTAAGATGAACCGTACGTGGCTTGGATGTAAATTGACTGAGGCGATGAATAGCATATGTTATGTCGGGGCGTGAAATCGTGACATAAAGTAACCGCCCAATGAGCTTTCTATAGTGTGAAGCATCCTCCAAAAGTTCTCCAGCAGATTCACTAAGGTTAAATTTGGGATCCATGGGGGTGTTTGACTGGTTTACAAGAAGTATAACCAATATGTTCGAGTAATTGCGAAATATAATTGCGTTGAGAGATCACCAAACCTTCATTTGACTGATCTATTTCTAGGACAAGAAAGAATTTCAATACACCCAAATCTTTAAGTTTAAACTGACGATTAAGAACATCTTTAACCGAAGTTATTTCATGTGACGAAGGGCTTGTGACAATTATATCAACATAGACCAGCAAGGCAAGAAAAGAGGAGTCAGAGCCACGAACAAACAGGGAATAATCGGACTTCAACTCCTGGAATCCAAGTTGAACAATATATGACGAAAACTTTGAGTACCATTAGCGCGAAGCCTGTTTGAGGCCATATATAGACTTATGGAGGCGACAAACAAGCTTGCCAGTAGAAGATGGAGACTGCCCTTACCCAGAATATCCCAAAGGAAGATCCATGTAAACCTCTTCAAACAAATCACCATGTAAAAAGGCGTTGTTTACATCTAACTGAGCAAGGTGCCATCTTTGAACAGTGACAATGGCAAGCATGAGTTTCACTGTAACGAGCTTCGCAACAAGAGAGTATGTTTCCACAAAATCAGCACCTTCATGTTGGGTAATACCCTTAGCAACAAAACGTGATTTATAACGCTCAATTCACCGTAAGAGTTGTACTTAATCTTGTAAACCCAACCACTACCAATAGAATGTTTTCCAGGGGGAGACAAGTCACTGTCCAGGTTTGGTTAGAATTCATGGCATGTAATTTGTCCTGCATGGCCTTGCGCCATTAAGAATATCGGGCTGCTTCATGATAATCGAGGCTCGAAATGGCTACAAACATTCCAGGCAAGACTTTTGAATGAGGAACAAAGAGAATCATAGGAAACATAATGTGAAACATGATATAAAATGTGGGGTGAATGAGGAGAAAACATACTGTCATGTAATGCATTACAATGAAAATCACGAAGACGTGAAGGAGGTCTAGAAATGTGGGAGGACTTTCGAACTGGTATCACAGGAGGAAAAGGTGGAGATAAAACACTAGATGAAGGAGATGTACTAGAAATGGACACTTCAGAATGAAAATGAGGAAGGGGAATGACCAAGCCTGGAAACAAATCGGTGAGATGATGTTGAATAGACTCAGAATGAAAAGGTAAAATATGGTCGTGAAAATGGATTTCTCGTAAGATAAACACCTTTTTTGGAAACCAAGTCGTAGAGCTTATATGCGTTCATACCAACGGGATATCCCAGAAAAATACATGTCCGTGCTCGGGGCTCAAATTTGTGACGCGAAGAAGATAAAGTGGAAGCAAATGCCATGCAACCAAACACGCGAAGATGAGAATAATCGACTGGTTGTTTAAACAAACGTTCAAATGAGACATATGTTGAAGTAAAAACGTGTTGGAACATGTGCTTGAAAATACAATGCACGAGCTACATTAAGAAGGTGTTGTTGCTTGCGTTCCACAATAGAGTTTTGTTGTGGACGCTCAACACAAGAAAATTGATAAATGACTTCTCTTTGATTAAAAAAAGCTAAAACGAAGTTCAATGGCATATAGTGGTGTTAAATTGGGTATTGACGAGATTGAAGAACCGAGGAACAACATACAATGCATCTAATATATGAAGTAAAAGATACATCCATGAGAATCTGGTGCAATCATCGACTAATGTGAGAAAAAATCGATGGCCAGTGTATGAAGGTAAATGAAAAAATCTGGTGCAATCATTGCTAATAGCATTCATATGATTCCATACGTAATAGGTCGCCATTGGTTATAGAACAGTATCTTCTTGCTCAATCAATAATTGTCGCTCTCTTGCTCTCTCACTCAATTTTCAACAGGTAGATTCCTCCTGATTCTTATTTCATGGTAATTATTTCTTGATATTCTCTTAATCTCTTTATTTGTCTTCTATATCTTACATAAAAATGTGTGGTGTTTTAATATTAAGTTGGTATATAAGTGGAGCTCTACCTGATGCATAAAAATATTTTAATGTTAAGTTGGTGTATAATATGAGAGTTATAATATTTGTTGAAGATTCTCAATCTATTATTAATAAGTAGCGTGGCCTTTATATAAGCATTACAATAGGATCTTTGAAGATCATGCGTTAATCTTCATCAATCTTTAAGATCATATTAATCTTTATTAAATCTTGTAGATACAACAATATTACAAAATTTATACAAGATATGCTATCTAGAATTTTCATGGATATTTTCCTTAATACGCCCCCGCAAAATGGAGGTGCTTGGAACGAAGTATATGGTAGCGTGATGTTGGCAACGGTTTTGTAAGTAGATCGGCGAGTTGGTCTAAAGTGTTGACGAAGGAGACGAAGAGAAAACCTTCTGTGGCCAAATCACGCACAAAGTGAATTTCCATGGAGATATATGTTTCATGCGTAAATACATGATGGGTGGAGGGACAGCCGAGTAGCACCAATACTGTCGCATAATAGCCAATGGATATTTTCCTTAATACGCCCCCGCAAAATGGAGGTGCTTGGAACGAAGTATATGGTAGCGTGATGTTGGCAACGATTTTGTAAGTAGATCGGCGAGTTGGTCTAAAGTGTTGACGAAGGAGACGGAGAGAAAACCTTTTGTGGCCAAATCACGCACAAAGTGAATGTCCATGGAGATATGTTTCATGCGTGAATGCATGATGGGTGGAGGGACAGCCGAGTAGCACCAATACTGTCGCATAATAGCCGAGGGGGCTTATGTAGGACAATGCCAAGGTCACGAAAGAGATGGCGAATCCAACACACCTTGGCAGCGGCATACACAAGTGATCTATATTCAGCTTCCGTGGGGGAGCGAGAAATGCCATTTTGCTTGCGAGACCTCCAAGAGACAGGGTTCGGCCCTAGGAAAATTATATATGCAGAAGTTGATTTACTGTCAGAGTGGTCACCACCTCAATCGGAGTCTGAGTATGCAATTATCGAGTGTTGAAGGACGTCGTAGAAGTAAACCATGGTGTAAGGAGCCATTGAGGTAGCGGAAAACACGTTTGACGGCGCACCAATGTTGAGAAGTAGGGGCTGCCATGAATTGCGCCAATTTGTTGACACTAAATGCAATGTCGGGGCGTGTAACCATGAGGTATTGTAATCCCCCAAAGGCTTGCCGATATTCAGCTGGGTTGATAGACTCCGAATTAGGCAAGGAAAGTTTTGATGTCATTGGTGTGGCAAGAGACTTAGCACCATCCATACGATGACGACGCAATAGATCAATGGTGTATTTATGATGGGACAGGAATAGACCTTCTTGACATTTGGCAACTTCAACACCGAGGAAGTATGGTAAGATACCAAGATCCTTGACAGCAAAACGGGAGCCCAAGTGAGAAGTAATCGAAGCAATATGAGAGGGACTGGAGCCTGTGATTAAATCGTCAACATAGACCAAGGCAAACAAGTGAATGGATTCGCGATGAAATGTGAACAATGTAAAGCCAAACTCAATAAATGCTGAGCTAAGCGCGTGGTGCCAAGTTCTTGGTGCTTGTCGAAGTCCATAAAGAGATTTCTGTAATAAGCAAACATGGTGCGGAAGATTTTTATCAATAAATCCCGGAGGTTGAGACATATAGACCACCTCAGAGAGATTGACATGCAGGAAAGCATTGCTGGTATCCAACTGATGAAGTGGCCAATTATGCATTAAGGCAATAGAGAGGATAGTGCGTATCGTAACAGGTTTGACTACAGGGCTTAAAGTTTCCGTATAGTCGACACCCGGATGTTGATGAAATCCTTTGGCAACCAAGCGAGCCTTGAATTTGTCAATGGTGCCATCTGGATTGCGCTGGATACGAAAAACCAATTTGCAGCCAATTACATTGGACGTGGAAGTGGAGACTAAATCCTAGGTGCCATGACGGTTGAGGGCAGTGAATTCTTCCGCCATTGCAGCACGCCAACGTGGATCATGGAGAGCTTGGGAGACGGAAGTAGGCTCAACATCCATAGGCAGTGGATATTTGGTGACAGAATTGACTTGCTTGGGTTTAAATATATATTCTGGCTCCTAGTGCGCGTAGAGTGAGTTCAAACGTCAGCCGCAGAAGGATCAGTAGCGACTGCAAGAACATCCGAAGATTGCACAGCAGGACACAGATCAATGACTATAGGTGGCGGAGCAGCAACACGAACTGTTGTAGTTGTAGATGGAACATGAATCACTGATAATGGTGGCAATGTAAGTGGATCAATATGCTTCGGAGACGGTGTGTCAAAATAATTTCTGCGCTTAAATTGAAAAACAAATTCCAAGAAACAAACATTGCGAGACATGAACACACGTTTGGACTCCAAGTCAAGACATTTTTAGGCACTTCGATTTGTAGAATATCCAAGGAATAACAAGGTCGTGATGGTGGAGCCAATTTTCCTGACGCATAAGGCTTAAGCCACGGGTAACATAAGCATCCAAATGTCCGGAGTTCAAAGTAATTGGGCAAGCGCTGAAACAAAGCCTCGAAGGGACTGCGATTATGAAGAATTGGTGTTGGTAATTGATTGAGAAGATAAACTGCAGTTTCAAATGCAAAATGCCAGAATTTCAGAGGTAAAGATGCGTGATGAAGCAATGCACGCCCAGTTGAGACAATGTTCCCATGACGGGGTTCAGCAGTACCGTTTTGCTGAGGCGTGTGAGGGGCGTAGTTAACCAGCTGATGCCTTGATGGTTAAAATAGGATCGAAGGCCCAAGAGTTCCCCACCATTATCTGAATAAAAGTTCTTGATTTTATGACCAACCTGATTTTCCACAAGCGACTTAAATTGGGGAAAGATGTCAGAGACTTGGGACTTTGCAACTCACGGGTAGAACCAGCAGTACTTTGTATAGTGATCACCAGTAAGCAGATAATATTTATAGCCATTAATCTAGGGAGATTGTGTAGAACCCCAAACATCGGCATATAAGTAATGCAGTGGATGCATGCTAATAAGTGATGATTCAACAAAGGGTAAACGCATTGATTTATTACTACTGCAGGAGTAACAAAATTGTATATCTTTGACAACAGTGTCACAATTGGTAACTTAAACTTTGATATAATAAAAGAACTATTACTAAGTGACGGATGACCAAGCCGAGCATGCCAGGTTTTTTCGGAAGTGCGAACCCAATGCGTGCAACAACAGCCTTCGGATGCAAAGTAGTAGATTGAATTCGATAAACTCCATTGTCACATGTGCCGTGTGCTAGACTCGCCTCGAGATTCAATCCTTCACAACGAAGTGAGATGGATAAAATTCGATGTAATCATTATTATCCTTTGTAAACTGGTGGACAGATAACAAATTATTTCTTGCTGAAGGAACACACAAGACATTGAATAGCCTGAAATTACGAGACAGAGATTGAAGTGTGGAATGACCAATATGAGTAATGGGCAAACCTGAGCCGTCGACAACTTGAACCTCCTCGGTACCATCATATTCAAAATGAATGGTTAAATTGCGAAGATCTGCAGTAAGATTGTGAGAGGCACCAGAATCCATAAGTCATGGTGTAGGATAAGACATACCAGAAGGAGCAGTGGGAGTTTGCACAACATTTGCATGCGGTTGGAATTTTCTGCAGTATGCAGCAGTGTGGCCAGGGACTCGGCATAATTGGCAGACCACCGGGGTGCGCAGTGGGTAAACTGGAGTGCCATTGTTACGGGGGTAGTTACATCCCCCACGTCCACGACCACGGGACTGTGGATGGTTAGGGCGGCCAGAAGAGGAGTTTCTAGAATTTTTGAACGAAGACGATGGAGTTGGCGATGCAGACTGTTGAACATTGTTGGCTTTGGCAACTAGGGTAGAAGTTGCGAGTTCCAAACTTTTTAAATAACTTTCATGAGCGACAAGTAAATCATGTAGTTCTTCAAAACTTAGATACGATTCCCACGCGCGTATAGGAGAGGCTATTTCACGATACGCAGCGCCAAGACCGTTGAGAACAAACAAGGTGAGATCGTCATCAGAGATGGGCTTGTCAATAAGCGCCAGTTTGTCAGTTTTGGACTTGACGAGTTGCAACAACTCCGAGACAGATAGACTGCCGATTGTTGCTCGACAGAGATCGTCCTTCAATCTTTTATTTAAAAGATGTTGCGTTTTAAGAGTGAGTTGGTATATAAATGACACACATACCATATCCATGCAAGTATTTCTCGTTTAATTATATCTTTCATCAACACTCACCACATATATATATTATGCCAAAAGAAAATAATAAAGAAGAAAATAAACACAGAGAGAGACTAACTCCCTCCAACCATGTATTTTGCTTGGGATATTAGGGAAAAAGTAAAAAGAAAAGGAAAGAACAATTAAATAAATTATTGAATGAAAAAAACCGCGAAAAAAGAAAATAGTGTCTACATGAATCCATTACCATGATAAGGAATAGATAGACAAGCATCATATATATGACCACCCTCATCTCTTTTCTCCTCCTTTGGCTTCATAACTTCTCCATGGCATTCTCTGATTTCATGTCCTTGATCAGAAGCTGCACTGTAATTTCTGAAGTGGAAATTACTGCCATTGATAGCTGATCCAGCAGCTTGAATAGGATTCATACTCGACATATATTCCGGCAAATTCGCGTTACTCATTGGGTAGAGATTAGTAGAATTCATGGTATAGTTCTTGATCAGATTTCCATTCATTAGAAGAGAACCGTAGTGAAATGGAGGAAAGGAAACTGGATAATTAACCGAACAAGATCCGAAGTTGAGGAGATTATTCCCACTTGTGTTTGAAGCCAAATTGGAGCTAGACCTCATGATCAAGTGATGATCGTTGTGATTGAAGATAAATGAGTTTGTTTTGTTGAAATTATATAATGGCTGTGGATGATGCTGAACTGATTGCTTGCCTTGTTTCGGTGCATTATTCGACGTTGTTGATGAAGAAAAATCTGTAACGTTGTTAGTAGCTTGTGACAGCTGATGATCGGTTTGTAGGACAAGGCCGGTACCCGAATTTTTCGTCGAAGCTGCAGCTGCCGCGGTAGGCACTTCATGGTTATGTTTCCCCTCATATGTCGTGATGACAGATTTTAAATCATTTGCAGCTCTTTCAACATGCTTTCTCACAGGACAACCGGGGCTCGTGCACTTGTAATAGCTCCTGTTTATATATACATATACATTGAAAAATGGCATATTTGATATATTTGTCAATTATTTACACTAGCTATCTGTAACTATTATCATATAATTTACGAACCTTGGATTAGGATTTCCTTTAACAACCTTTTGTCCGTATTTCCTCCACCTGTATCCATCATCAAGAATATCAATGTCACTCTGTATCTGGACAACAACTCTTGGTTCCCGTGTGGACCTTGATATATTTGTGTCAATTGAAAAGCTCTCCCTCTTCCTACAAATCATAAAAATGCATTTGGTTAGATCATATTTCCATAGCAAGATTCATCTTTTCTTCTGAGGAGAGATTTTTATTTATTCCTTGCAAATCAATCATCTTATATTACCCGAAGGCTTTCTATTCAGACTAATTCGTTGTAGGCCGATATTATATTTTTGGTTACATGATAATCAAACATATCTATACCTTTTCTTGGATTCAGATTCATCATTCTGATCATCATCTTCATCATGGAAGGACATGCTTTCGGGGCTCTCCTCATCTTGATCCTCAATAATATTAAATTCTTCTGCTTCAAAAGCTTTCATGGATGTGGGTAACAGATCAGATTTTAAACTGAAAGTACTCTGAATCGATGAATTAGAAGAGTAAGCCCCGTTTAAACCAGCCGTTGAATCCAACAGGGCGTTCCTAGTTAATGTTGAACTGGCGCTTTCATTATTGACCTCCGGTACGTCGACGACGCCAAACCGCTTCAAGGGCTGAGGTTTTAGGTGATTGTGAGAACCCTTATACACAATTTCTGTAATATGGCCATCATGGGATCGCTCCACCTTTTTCTTGACCAGACAATTTGTGTGGGTACATTTGTAATAACTCCTCGGATATTCACTTCCTTTCACATGTTTTTGGCCATATTTCCTCCAATAGTACCCATCTTCTGAGGATCTTGTCACTTCTTTAGGAAAGTATGCTCCCTTTTGTTTCTTTTCCATACACTCATTCTTCTCTTTTTCTTGCAAATCCACTGCCTGCAGGAAAACGACACTAACTTCATTTCATTACAAACAAAGAAAACAGAAAACATCCTTAAATCGTAGATCATTTGCATACTTTATTTTGAGGCCTTATAAAAATGTTGGTCATTGAACAAGGGTCCATATTCCCATTGGCAGCAAGTTTCCACTTGAGCTTTAATTTCTCGTGATTAGGTGATGGATATTGAAAGGATCCAGTGGTTGGAGATAGTTGTGCCCCCTGCATATACAAAACCAAAATTCATCCAAACTGTTACCCTTGTGTAAAACCTTGATAAGACGATGTTCTATTCACAATTAACGCCAGCATTCTTCATCTACATATGCATTCTTATTTGCAAATTCAGCTGTGCAAGCGCTACTTCTCTTGATGATCAATTTAGTCCTCTAAGTTGTCCTGTTTTGGGTTTTCGTCTTTTAACTTATCAAAGTTAGGTCTTATTGCAGTAACTTGGTAATTTTTTATTTTTAGTCACATTTTCCCCGGATGTTAACGTTACGTGACACCGAAATTTTTTTGATGTGACACCGGAATCCGTTGTCCTAGGCCATAAAAGTCAATGGTACATCCCAAATCCAAAATACTTACTTGTAATAAGAATGTTATTAAACTTAAAAACTTAATTGGTTCACAATTTCTTACTTAAAGAATATTACCTTAATTTTACATGAATTGACAACAAAAAATTGATGAAAAAACTAGCCAATAACAACAAAAAAATTCCATGAATATATGATATTATAAGTTAACCAGAAAACAGATATATCTATTGGTACCTGAGCATTTGGTAGCATTTCAGGAGAGTCTAGCAAGGCGGAGGGGCTAATGCCAGGTGGCACCGTGAAATATGGCGAGCGTAGCATCGTCGGTGATGTTAGATGGGGCGGCGTATGAGTAGTAGCCCTGATCATGTATCGGGGCTGCACATTCATTTTCCCAACATTGAAACCACATTTCGCCGCCCTCCTCTCCGCAATGCTAATTGTGTTACTCCGGGCACCTCCATCTCCGCCTCGGCCACCTCTGTTTATAATAACATTTTCATGATCATCTGCATGAAGCAACGACGATGGCCTATGGTCGAATATATCATGATTTCTGCTGATCAACGGAGCTGATGATGATCTAGAGCTGTCACCAATATGATTCGACTCCATCACCAAAATAGTTTTTTTTTCAATTAACCATAGACATGTAAAACAAGAACACAATCTGAAAGAAGAAATTATGATCAATCTGGCATATTTTTCACAGTATCAATCAATGGAAAACCCTGATGATCAAGGGTTTTCAAGATTTTGATTGATACTGTGTTTGATCAAATCGATGAATTTGTATCTACAGGAGAAAATACGTATATTGTATATATATAAAGATGAGGAAACAAAGGAAAAAGGTGGTAGTATGTGTGTGTATGATATTGAGGGAGAGATAGATGGATGGAGTGTGTATATATTATTGATGGGAGAGATGAATGAATCACTTGTTGAGATCCATTGGCTTGCAAACTTAATGGAATTGTATTAATTCCACATAGCTATCTAAATATATTTACCCAACGAGTAATTTTGTAACTCAAATATTTCTGTATATTGTTACCGAATATTATCATTCATAAAGTGTTTTTACTTTCTATAAATAATTTATCCTTTCGAATATAAGAAGGGAAATGTTATTTCCAGAGCAATAATTGTTGCTGTCAGAGCAGTTTTCGTTAATTTAACATGAAAACTGCTATGACAATATCATAACATATATAAAAAACCCAAGCAGCGCGTAATGATAATATAGTAATAACATATATGAATAAAGTTGATAGGAATTTTGTTTAATTGTTAGTGTAATGAATATTTTATAACCCACATAAGTTGCTCATTTAGTTAGTTAATTATAGATTTGTTGCGCTTGTATTGTATAATTGGTTGGCGGGTGATTTGGGATAGTTATGGTGAAGCGAGAAACTTGAACGGAAGTTTAGATACACGAGGATGATAGGATACCATACTATATATATATATATATATATATATATATAGAAAAAACAAAGATATAGAGAGAAGCCACGTAGTATCCGCCACCTAAATTCGTGCCAATTTTTTGTTATCCACCTAGCTATAAATATCATATAAGTAAGTAGTTACGATTCACTTAAATTATTTCATCTGTAATTAACGGTTCAGAATCGTCGGTTAGACGGATCAGAACCACCGATTCGACAGTTCAAAAAATCTCGACCATTAACTTTAACCTTCCTTGACGGTTCCGATATAGTTTGATCCTTATTTTTAAAAAAAATATTATTAAAATTTGAAGAAATGTATAAAGTATTTGAAATTTTGGATTTGTTTTCCTCCATAGATTAATCATAAAATAACGTGAAAAAAAGTCAAGCTCAAATATATTTGTTTGATTAATATATATAAATTATAACACCATATTTAGATCAACAATGTTCTTATAACTTAGCCGTTGGAACTAATTATTACAGTCGGATGTCATGAGTTCAAATCTACACCATAACGACGTTTCAGGGGTTTAAAAGTTTATGAACCTTAACCGGCCCACCTATAGACGGGCCAGTTACTAGTCCTACTCGTCGATAATATAGAGCCCACGTGGGATCCACGCCATCCAATTATAATATCTGCATCGAGGTGTTACTCCCAATGTAAGATAGAATTGCACTTTGGTTTCTCAACCTAATTATAATTCATAGATTAATGTTGTCCACAACTACTCTTATTTTAGGATTAAACAATCTTGCTCTTTTGGAGGGATATCCCAAATCTAAATGATTTTTTCGATCAATTAAACTTATTTATCCATCGATGGTCAAAATCATATTTGGTAAGACCCACTCGAATCGTGAGTTGTGCGTCATAATTAGTCAATCCATATGTTATAAGCACCAACATAAACCAATTCAACAACCACGGCACAGTTTGCAGCAATCTACATTCCGGTTTGATTCATAATCAACAAAGGATAACAAAACACCATTCAAATTTTACGCAACTAAAAACTCAAATCTTGAATCCAATTTCACTCAAGCCCGTATGAGTTTCCCAAAAGAATATCGATCACTTATGCCTAATGTAAACCCATTCAACAACAGGAATCACAAGATTCAATAACCCTATTCTATAGCTCTCTGTAGACAGAAACTGCACTAGAACGCCCAAGATCAATCATTTCAATGGCTAAAGATGACTCATCCTCCAGCCCGTCGATCAGAAATAAGACGCCGTGTAAACTGAATTCCCTACCGGACTTCCAGCTCATGCACATTGTCTTCGCGCATTCATTCAGACACCTGCCATGGATTTTACTTGGTTTCATTTGAGCAAGTCAGAAACGATAAACGAGTTTCATCAATTCGAGCTTGCTAGATTCGTGCAAATGCAATTATATTCTTTTGTTATATAGCTGTTTGGCACAGACAAGACCCAACAAGGAGAAAATTTTAAAGGGGTTGAAGAACAAAGCATACAGATAAAAGCATCAAGTCTCTCAGCTTCTATTCTTTCACTATTCCTTGACGTCTGAGGAAGGATTCCGACTCCAGAGCATTAAAAATTGCACAAGACTTTCCTTCAGAATCCATAATTATATTCTAGATACCAGAAACTAATTCTGATTCATTCAGACAATTAAAATGAAGTTTAAATAAGAAGGAAGTTTCATATATGCTCACTCCCCGATAAAATATCGCAGCCTTGTCCGTGCATAACAAGTACTGGGCCGAAACACATTGCTCATGGAATCAGAAACCAACCATCATGTTATATAACAACTATAAACCAGCTCAACGTCATGAAACAGATAATCAAAATGTGTCAGAGCATGTCAAAAATACAAGCCAATGCAAAATAACTCAAACAGAGTACTTGGTAGCATCACCAACACATCGCACAACAAAAGAACGAATGAAACTGATAGCATGCAAGATATACAACATTGGAGGAAATCTAAAAAACACAACCAATCACTAGAGCAGCACCATAATGTGCCATTGAGCGAAACCATGATGCAGTTCTGAAACTAACACAAATACACAAGGTACAGCGAAAGAAAGTTCACACTTTACCAAAATATACAGTTCCCAGCATTCGAACAGACATCAATCCTGTTTCTTGGAACAAAATGCCCAATAAAAACTGTTATTAAGGACAATGGCAAAACAATTGCTGTGGTAAAATTGACACGCATACATCTGATTGGCATGGGTTTTTCAGAAAGCTTGCGTTAGAGATACATTTCTTAGTAACCAGAAAACATTCATATTGAACTGCTAATTTTAATGCTTCACAATGAACTTGCTTAAATATGTTGCCAAAGTAGATGAGAAACTATGGAAATTTGAGTACCTTACAAAGGTTTAACCAGTAAGGCTTGGCTAAAAGATAAAGCTTAATGCCTCGAAAAAGTTTGTAGATACACGTGTATCACTGTATCAGGAATCAATCACTAACCCAATACAGGATCCCAGCGCATCCTTTAAAATCCAGTTTCATGATATGATAGAGACTAGCCCTATAAAAAAGGGGAGTGAAGTGGTCGACTCAAATAGGGCCATTTTATTTTCTTATCCACCACCCTCAAAATTAAGAAAGAAGATGCAGCAGTGAAGTGGTTGACTCAAAGAGTGCTAGCTAATTTCTTATCCACACTCTCAAAATTAAGAAAGAAGAGCATCGATCATGAAGAAGAAAAAGCTAATAAATTTCTTAAAATTACAAACCCAACAAAGAAGTTTCTCAAGTGACTCGGTTTTCTTATTAATGTTTTGAAATCAAAAGATAGACAACTTAACAATAATGAGACTCAACATATCAAAATGAATTGACATTGATAATATTCAAATAACCCTTTCAATTGGAATAACAATCAAATAGGCCAAAACTAGTAACTCATCTATGCATAATTTTAACCCATTAGACAATGAAAAACCACAAAAGCATAAAAAAAACACAAGATATTATCACACCTTCCACACAAACAACTGCTTAAGTCAAGAAAGCATCACCAGTTACAAATATGCAAGAAGATTTTCCGGTATACACAACAGGTTTCCAAGCTTTTTCTTCAAAAGAATGATAGGTGGTAAGTCCTCCACATGTTGAAAATCAAACAAGAAGAAACAAGACTCATTAGCACAAGCATACAACAAGAGAGCAACTTCATCCACACGATAGGCAGTTTTAGTACATACAACATAATAAAGCAAAGCGGCATAACATTACAGCAACACATAAGTTTTCCAGTTTCTGCTAAATTATTGCTGATGTCAGAATCTACATAATAGGACAACTGCAAATACCAATATGGAGCTTTATCCTGGTTTTCAATCGGAACAAAATAAGTAAAACAGGGAGCATCAACCAGGAAGAACGGGGATCGAGTTTCACTTCTTCAAACTGCCTCGCACGCCGGGCTTAGGCTTGGACGTCTCGGCCACGATTGTGGCGTGAAGATTGCTGAGCTTCGAATCGTCGAAAGGGATCTTGGGGTGGCGCGCTTCGTGGTGAATCTGCATAGACTTGAGGTCGGGGGCTGTGACCTTGCAGAGGGGGCACTCGAGTTTAGCGTGTCCGCCTTTCTCCTGTCCGGAACGATCGGCAAGGCCCGCCTTGCCACCGCCGCGGTTGGTGGTAGCGGCGTCGACTTTGGAAGCAATCTCCTTGGCCGTGTGCTTCTTCGGCTTGGCCTTGCCAGTCATGATGATTGGTGAGGATGCTGCGATTTTCGTTGCCCCAAATAGTACACTGTGTGAATGTGTGCATTGAAGGGTTTTTGGATATGAAATTATTAGGGGGGAGAGTTTCAAGAGGTGGCAAACGGAGCGGCCTATGTGGCACGGCCCGGTCCGTTACGGGTCGGTCCGTTTGCTATAGTAACGGGCAGTTCAGGCTTTAGGTTTTGGCCCATGGGTTATGTCGATACAACATAGTTCGAAGGAATTATTTTTTAAAAAAAATTAAATCAATAATTTATTAAAAAATTTAAAAATCAAAGTAGGTTAAGCCACCCACAAATTAAATCAATAATTTATTAAAAAATTTAAAAATCAAAGTAGGTTATGCCACCCACGGGTCTATGGGTCATGGGTCGTGGTGCCAGACCCAGTCTCAAAACCAAATGGGCAATGCCGGCACGACCAGCACATATATGTGATTTATATTTGGGAGAGACCGTGCTAGACTCAGTCTCAAAACCAAATCGGAATGGGCATTGCCGGCACGCGGGCACGGCCCTCACGTGTATGTGTTTTATACTTGGGGAGAGAATGATTAATTGATAATTATTATTTCAATATTTAGGTTAAATACTTAAAATAGGATTAGGAGTAGTGTGTGCCACTGTCACACGTAGTCTTCCTATTTTTAATCTTTAGTTAGTCTTTTTTCTTAAGTGGGTCTTAGAAGGTTATTTAACAAAACAATTAAGAAAATATTATAAACAAATTGTTAATATATATCAAACTATCATATTCTTTCGAAAAATTTTGTGTGACGAAATTTAGTTTAAAGAATAACATAATGAGAGACTAATTTGGTACGCGCAAAAGAATATAGATTGAATTATAAGAACACCCTAACATGGATGACTGAAACGAGAATTATACTGCTTATACAAATATAGTGAGAAACAAATGTTCCAAATTGTATATCATTCCATCCTAGATCAAAAGGGATCAGGGAAAATGAGTATAGTGATATATGGACTGACAATGATGCAATCCAGGGGAACTAGCTATCAAAAAATGAGATAAACGTGGAGGACAATTCAAGATGCCTTAACCTAAACATAAGAGAAGATCAGCAAATGTTAACATCAAATTAGTTTATGATCCCCCTTCTAGCAGAAAATACTTATATGGATCGGGTGTTTATAAAGACCAAGATACATAAATATGTATATATGTTCGTATGTGTGTTGGTATTTGTAAGACCGGGTGTATAGAAATGGGGCCGTCCTCCCAGCAAATAGTTTTGGTAAACCGTATACCTCCTTTAGAGGCAATTTTTGTGTGCATAGTTCAATGATGTATGCAGCATTCCCCTGCAAGGTTCACTCTGTTGATGTGATGAACAAAACGAACTTAAATTTTGGTACATAACTATTAGTTTTCTGAATTTATAGATGCATTGTATGTTTTCCAAGATGGAAGCCTGAAGACATTTGTGATGTTGAAGAAATGATTACATAAGATATGTATGTGTTGGTAGAGGCATGATAGTATGATGTTTGTTTGATACAAAACATTCATTTTTAACATTTTTTCCCATTTTATTCGTATTTTGAACTAAATTTCTGGACTTTTGACATAACCCTTCGATTAAATAATGAATAAATTCACTATATAAAATTTTATATCAAAAAAATCTATGAATAAGTGTTTTCTAAAAATTCATTTTACTAAATTTTCATACTAAAAAAACTGATTGGGTGATAAATTACTCTTAAATTTATATGCATGATAATAACCAATTTGTAGCAAAGAAATACCTTAATTAAATATCTGATTGAGGATTCTTTTAAATTAATTATTATAAAATAAAGAAAATATTTCAAATAATTAATAAAATTAATTACATTTTCATATTAAATCTGTCGTTACCTTTGGATATTTTGTTTTTTTAAACATTGAGTCACTAGGTACGGATAAGTATTAATCACTTTTTATTTTTTTATATGTTGTGGGATTTGTAGGAATTATTGGACTAAATAAAATTGCTATTTTTAGTATTTGGTTGAAAGTATGTTATGAATTTTATTCATTTAATTTTTTTTAAAAGCACCCAAGTTGAAAATCAAAATGTCAAAATATATTATGAATATAATTGTCCAATGGGTTTAATGATTCTGACTAGTAAAACCCTTTAATTTCGGGTATGGGTGGGGATGAATATGGGTTTAGGTTTAAATGGTTCCGACCATGTCTCGGATCTTAGTGAGCCTGACCCAAACCTGGGTCATTGTCATCCCTGGTGGGCCCCAATCAATGCACATTGTTGCGAAGCTAACATGCCACGTAACATGAAAACAACAAAGGTCAAAATTCAGGTTGGTATAATACACTGAAACTTTATTCATTTTAGTCCATGAAAAAAATTTACAAACATTTAAGTCCACTTTATGTTGAAATAACAAAAGTTCCCTTAATAAGAAAATGCGACAATCTCAGAAATTTTCAATCTCTTCCTTTCAGCACTTCGTTCGAGATCTTCCTTTCACCACTGCGATTCAAATCTCCTCGTTAATCTCTCTCGCCAGTTACGGTTACTTAAAGTTGGTTTTCTCTTCATCAATTCGTGCCAGTTTTTTTTTCAAATATGATATGTGTGTGTGTGTTTGTGTAAGAGTGTGTGTTTATATATATTACTGTTTGTTGCCTTTTGAGGCTTTTTAGTTATGATTCATTGGTATCCGTGCTTCTTTGCTTCCAGATTTTACAGCCTGAAACTTGCAACGAAGAAGATGACCTAGAGAAAATTTAATTGGTGCACGAAAATTATAAAAAGTAAATGGTGCACGGAATTATAAAAAAGTAACCGGTGCAAGAAATTTAAAAAAATAACTAAAGCACGATAATTATTAAAAGTAACTGGTACACGAAAGATATTGCAACGAAGAAGATAAACCCGATATAAACTAACTGGTGCACGAAAAATATAAGAAGTAACTGGTGCAAGAAAATTATGAAAAGTAAACTGGTGCACGAAAGATATAAAAAGTTACTAATGCACGAAACTTATAAAAAGTAACTGGTGAATGAATCTTAAACTAACTGGTGCACGAACTTATAAAAGTAATTGATGCACGAACATATAAAAGTAATTGATGCACGAAAATTGAAAATCATTAAGTGATGCACGAAAATTGAAAATCAGTACTGATGGACGAAAAATGAAAATCAGTATCTGATGCACGAAAATTAAAATCAGTAACTGATACACGAAAATTGAAAACCTGTAATTGATGCACGACATTTAAAATCAGTAACTCATGCACAAAACATAGAAAAAGTATGTGATGCACAAACCATAATCGCAAGTGGGTGATGCACGAACCATATAATTAGAAGTGATGCACGAACCATTTAATTTTGTGCAAAAGTTATTGTATTTTGTGCACCAGTTGTTTTTTTTGCAAATTTTGTGCATCAATTAATTAACAAAAAGTTCGTGACCTAGTGTTGTATTTTCATGCATCAGTGTTATATTTTCGTGCAACAATGATATTTTCGTGCACCACTTACTTTTTATAATTTTCGTGCACCAGTTACTTTTTATGATTTTCGTGCACCGATATTATATTTTCGTGCACCGGTTACTTTTTAAAACTTTCGTGCACCAGTTACTTTTTATAATTTTTGTGTACCAATTGCTTTTTATATTTTTCATGCACCACTTAATCTGGGTCATCTTCTGCGTTGCAATATCTTGTTGTCAAGCTGTAAATTTTGGAAATGAGCAAACAAACACGGACACCAACGTATACCTTACTTTAGTAGTGTCAAACGGGCTGTGCCGTGCCGGCCCATTTAATCGTGCCCACACGGCACTATTCGTGTCGTGTCGTGCCAGCACGATTCGAAAATATTCGTGCCGTGCCGGCCCATTTCCACAAGAGGCAGGGCCCGGCACGGCCCCTACGTGCCGTTCCATGGGTCGTGCCGTGCCGTTACGGCCCATTTCAACTTTTTTTTTTTTTTAATTTTTTTGGCTTAGCAATCGATCGTCACCTAACTGGCGATCGATCGCTACACTAAAAAAATTTTTTTTTTATTGTTTCGTGCCTTCCCACGGGTCGGCACCCTATGGCCTGGCATGGCCCATGCTACAGTGTCGTGCCTGGCACGGCACGACACTGTAGCAAAACGCGTCGTGCCGCTCCGTGACGTCCCGTGCTCGTGAAGTGCCTCGTGCAGTCCGCTCCGTTTGACATCTCTACTTTACTTTTTCATCCATATGCATCACTCAAAGCCATGAGAGATTTTTTTTAAAAAAAAAAACATACCAACAAATTTTCGATGTCTATAATTTAGCATCGATATTCAAATTTATAATTTACATACACACACGCGGTGGAATGTGCAGAATAGACCCGTAAATTATATGTGCAGAGTAGTCCGATCTCTTCTTCGATTCAAAAAATTCAAAATGCTACGAAGAATTTAGATGCTTCGATTCAAACAAGCAAATAATTTTTAGGTCATGGCCACGAGATAATGCGACAAGATGATGAAGAAATTAATGATCTACGAACGTCGGAAAATTTTAGCAAAAAATTGGTGTGGGGGATGGGATGAGGAAGAAAAGAAAGATCTGAAATTTGGTTTATTGTGTTTTCAACTGAAGGATATTTTTTGTAACTGAAAAAACACATTTTCAAACCAATATTTAAAAAATTGGACTTAAATGGATATAATTTTCTACGAAGTGTGTTTTTTGGTAAGAAGTTTTTTTTTTCCAGATTTATTTGTAATACGTTTATATAAACAACACCTACTTGCAGTTCCCCAAAAAATCATGATTATCACTTGAATTATTTGTCATAAATAGGGTTGTGCAGTTACCGCCCTAGTTGCTCTTGGTGTGAGTATATTCATAGTCCTTATTAGGGTGAACAATCGGTTAATTCAGTTATCGATCCGAGCCGAAAATAAAACAATCGATTTTTTTTACAAAACCGAACCAACGAAACTTTTTTACAAAATCGAACCGATAAAATATCGGTTAATTCGATCGATAATCGAATTAACCGATATTGTATAAAAAATAAATAAATAACTGCTTTTAAAAATATAAATATTAAAAAATTAAATAAATAAAAATCGATTAACCGATATTTTAAAATCAAAACCGATAATCGAACCATTATAACCGATATTTTAACAAAGGAAAACCGAACTTTCGAATTGACCGAACTAAATTTCTGAATTAATTAGTTCTGAATTAATTCAGTTCGCCATGTTAATTTATTAAGCCAATTTTTTGTTCACCCTTAGCGGCACATCAGATCCACCTGTAAACAGATAAATATAAAAATATAAATTTTTTTTTATCGGAAAATATTATTTATTTTTAGTAGTCAATTCAAGACAAGAATCTGGCTTTCACAACAATGAATAGGGCCCAGGCGCCCTTGAGGAGCAACAACACAATCAATAAATAGGGGGATTCTCTGGTAACAATTTTTTACAAATCTTACAGAATAGGTAGTTTCAGTTTATTTACAAACCCTTTAGGATTTTCGCAGCATTAAAATCTTAAATAGTTTTACATAGTTCAAATTTTCACGTCTTGTTTCATCCATTGACTACAGTAGAGTTCGTCATTTATTTATTGACGGATTTTCTTGAAATAAAATAATATTACTTATAGTAACGGGACATAATTTCTTAGGAGTAAGCTTTACAAGATCAAAACATATGCAAGACATTTGCAATTATAAAATCTAATTTCCAGTGCACACACTGAACCATCATTCCGAACTAACAAATTTTGAAATTTAATATAAATACTTCCAAATATATGGTCCATCCCAAAATACCCAAATTGTCTTCTCGCTTAAATTTTTCATTCTCGACTACATTTAATGGCCACGCTCGGTCTAATATTACAGTGTTGCAGGAATACATAAAAGTAAACTACAAGTTACTTTACCTCTCAATTGGTATACAACAATGCCGTCTCAACTCATCTTATTTTGTTCAATTATACTGTCGATGTGAAACGTAATCTTGTAACAAGATTACAACCCGACCCAGTATGAGCGACCATTTGTGTTGTGCAGAGGCGAGGCAGAAGGTGAACTCACACACCACTCGTACCAAACCTGGTCAGTGTTCACATCTCATTAGAAAGACCCAAATTTCATTACCATTGTTTGAATAAGATCAACCCATCAGAACAAATCTAATTAGTCACAGATCAAAATTAACTTGCCACGAGGATATTAAACATCATTTAAGCGATTTTGAAACTGCTTATATTTATTTTACTTTTTAAAGGGAGAAACTTGGAGATTGGTAACACTAGCTTGTTTTGATACATTAAATAAGTATAATAAACAGAAAAAATTGAATTCAACACAAAAAGCCAGATGTCCAAATCAAACAATGCTGAGAAACATACCTTGGTAGAACCAGAGCATCGCCAAAAATGAACTTCCAAGGGAATACCAGGTTGAACACACACAGGCGTCCTCAATGGGAAGAATACAGGGAACCTGTTTATTAATGTCGACAAGGAAACCAATCACATGATCACATCTAGAACTTGATCAAAAAATTAAACAAAACAATAAACTGCATTTCTTTTCAGTTTCAGACGTGCAAAAGAGAAATTACAAAATTGGTCCTATAAGTTGGTCTATTTGGCTTTTGGTCTTGTAAGTCGTTAAAGTGTACTCATACTGCAATAAGTTAAGTCATTTTCTCGCCGAAGTGCTAGCATGGCGCTGGCCATGTCAGTAATGTCCGACACCATGTCAGTATTCCGACGAAAAAATGACTAAAAAAGCAAGAGGAACCAGCTTATTGCACTAAGACCAGGACCAAAAGCCAAAATAGTCCAACTCATGGGTCAACTTTTGGAATTTTTCCTATAAATAAATGAGCAGTGTGTACTAAGCCATTTTTTAATTTTATCCAAAGATCAAATGGCGAAAATCTAACATGAATGATAACTGTTACTTTGTGTAAAAACATCAACCTCCTTTTCTAATTCCCATATATGAACAACGGCTTTGTACGGATTCGGTTTATTCAAGAAAAAACAAGAAGCTAGGAAACAGAAAAAGAAGAAAACTAAAAATTAACTTTACCAGCTAAACATGTTTGGGGTAAATGTTGACGGTTCAATACCAAGATGTACATCTTTGTACAATGTTGCATCGAAATAACCCGCAAAACCTGTCAGTGGCGAAAACAAATAGTCAACAAACATAAACTTTAAATGATTTTCTTTCATTAATTTTGGCACCCACAGCCAACTGTACAGATAGATACAAATGCAACAAGATAGAGATTATTTTCTTTGTTTACACTTTCTCCATGTGGTTATTTATTACATAAGACTTTAAAAGGTAGAAGATTCAAATACGACCACTGAAACAAACTCTCAAATTAAGAAGTGAATGAGTAAAAATTTATAGCTAGATAAAACTGTAATGTTATATATTGATTTGAACAGTAATTTTTTTTATAAAAATGATGACCTTCCCTGTAACACCCGGTTTTCCGGTTAGGAATTTTGTAAGACCTTTTGGGATTAGAAGAATAAAAGAATCGGAATGAATATTTCGGGCAAATAAAGCAACACGAAATCATTCAAGGACCTCCAAGATACAAAAATTTGTTAAATAAAAATTTAATTTTTTCAAAAATCTTAAACTTTCTTTTGCGAATTTTGGACGTGAGAATTTTTGGTATTTATATAATCTAGAATTTTTTAAATTTTTAAGTAAATTGCTTAGATTTATGATTTAATTAATTTCTAGTTTAGAGAATTTTAGTACTTAGAAGTTTTAGAGCTTCTAAACTATTTTCTGGGACTTAAGGTATGAAAAATAAGAAATTTGGATGAAAGATGGATTTTGAATATCACGGAGGTATATTACATATTCCTTCGGAAAATTAAGTGAAAATATTTACATTTTTAGGAATATTATGGAGGTGGTTCTAGGCTCTCACGAGCTTATTTTGATTTTGGCGGTTAGAGGATTTATCCCAATTTTTTAGGAAATTAAGTTTGATAAAAAAATATTGAAAATACTTTCGGGAAGGAAGCTATGTAGAGGATTCTATTTTAGGAAATTCCTTGAGAAATAGGTTTCTCGATTTATTGCGAAACGATAAGTATACGAGTTTAAGGATGATTTTGGAAATAGGGAAATTATACTAGCTACCCTCACCCAGAAGCCGAAAACTGAAAAACAACCAACCCTTACCCATCTATTCCGCCTTTTTTCTTTTTCTGTCTCGCTTGCACGCATAAAGCCTACCCTCTCTACCCTTCAGTGACCCTCCTAGTCTAAACTTTCAATCTAAGGCTTTGAATTATTTGGTCTATTTTGTGCTCGGTCTTGGCCCAACCCTTCAAAACCCCCCAAACATTAAGTTGAGAGGAGTTAAACACCAGATGAACTCTCTGACCCTTATGGAAACTGTAACTTATAAGCTACCACCCTAATCCTGTAAGCAATGTGGAAATGTTCATAATGCCTTGCTAATAATATCCGATTTACTCTCTTGGCAACTGATTAATAGCTTCACATACACCAAATTCCTAACCTCAAAATTTAAATCCTTGAGATGGGCATTAGCAAACTGTATCATTCGCTGTTGTGACCAGTACAAATTATGGTTAAGTTGACGGATCACTTCATCTCTTTCTCTCAATTCTTGGTACATAACTTCCACCGATGTCTCACCCAATAAATAGAGGACAAGAGTAGGTCCCACTCTCGGATAAACCACCTCAAAAGGTGTAATCCCTGTTGTTATGTAAAAAGCCATATTGTACCAAAACTCAGCCTAGTAAGCCCACTCAGCCCATAACCTTGGTGGCTTAGAAGCGAAGCAGCGTAAATTTCTAAACACCTATTCAACACCTCAACTTGTCCGTCCATTTTTGGGTGATAGGACGAACTCACCCTTAATTGTGTGCCCTATAATTAGAAATTCCAACAAAAAATGACTGATAAATGTAGGTTCAGTGTCATTCACTAAGGACTTGGGTACCCCATGCAATCGTACCACTTCCTTTGCAAGCATTTCTGTCATGCTTCTTGCTATGGTTCTTACAAACATGATAAAAAGGAGAGTTCCTTTGCTAACAAGCATGATCTCTCTCTCAAGTGCACACCAAAAACGTGTATCTAGGGATTTTCTGTACTTGAGGAAGACTGATCATTTATCAACTATCAATGCTTTGCAAGTTTGCTTCAGCATCATGAGGTCACACAAAATGAAATAAGAAGTTTAAAGAATCACATACCGTGAACCAGAGATGAACCAGTGTCTCTAGGAAAATCGAATCGTAGCTTTTTGTATCGCTGATTGCTTTTGTTATTCGAGTATTCTGGATGGATAAATGTGAAAACCTATTGAAGCAAATGCAGGAAAAAAATAAACTTCCAGACCCAATCTAAACCATTATATAACAGTGAAACTTCCCTCCAAATAATCAACAAAATGCATCCAGAAGAAACTAACTGGTTGGGTTTGAGCAAGCCTTGCCACTCGATGCAACTTGACAACATAAGCAGTTTCAAAGTGCAAGAGATCTTTATGCGACTTGATCTACATAAGTCGTTACATAAAAATAGAATCATAAGAAAAAGAGAAAAAAAGAAGACGATAAACTTGATCAAACAAGTAAAACCAGAAACACAAGGATTTTACATCATTGTAGAGTTTGGAAGCAGTCACGGGTTGAATAAAACTCGTATACCTGTCAAAGAAACAGTAAAAAAAGACTTTAAATAATAAATGTTGAGCAATGAAATTTTTTGTGGTATAATCATTTTATATGCTAATGAATCGATGAGACCACTTCTCACAGCGATTTAGTTAAGGTCTTTTGTGCCAATTTTAACTAACATAAGTTACACAGCATATTTGGTCAATCTCATGACGGAAGTGCTTTTGCTGATATTCCAGACTCGGATACTCCCCAGAATTCGCTCTCAAACAAGCGTCAACCATGCCTTACGCAAAACCCAGACCAAATCCACTCACCAAAACATGCATGACCAAAAGATGGTCAAGTGATCACTTGGGTACAATAAACACACTTAGTTATTGGAGCTATGTTTTATTTGAAGCTCAACAAATCACATAACATAGAAGTCATCTGGAGAAGCCAAGTAAACCAGCAGGGCAAGGCAATTACAACCCAAAGTAGGATATATGGATTAAAAATTAGAGGAACCGAAAGACAGCTTATTTCATTGGTGTAAAAAGAAAAAGCTTACGATGAGGGGATTGAGATCCCATCTTGCTTCAAAAACCTTTGGGCTCCATCAAGACACTCAGGTGAGAGCTCATTATCACCAAAAGATCCCAGCAATTCACTGACCTATATTAAGTGTTTTTAAGAAAAAGAATAAGCAGACAATTTCAACACAATGGCATCTTAGATATATGCAAGAATTGGTTTGCTCTATTGCTTCATCTACAACATGTTTAGCAGCGTACCAATATGTCAGCTTTCTCGGGAGCATCCCAATTTCGCATGTCACTAGAAACAATGGTGACAATTTCTTCCCAGCCCTCCAGCTTGACCAAACTCTGTTTCCATAAATTTGAATACAGGAAATTGACTCAAGCCGATAAAAGTTAGCAACAAACCTAAAGCTTTGAAGTGGAGAAAAATGAAGGGCCAATTCATAAAATCCTCGACGACTTAATGGCCAAAGAACTAACACCTAAGGGAAAAAAAATTTCTACCACAGCCCAACTCAGAAAAAATAGTACCTATCTTTCTGATCATAAATACATGACATAAAAAGTGGTGTATATGAGGATCATTAGACAGAGCATACCTTTGTTCACAGTACACAACTAAAAGTCAGTAATAACATTATCTCATAACACATAAGCCAATAGCTCAATCTGATTATGAAAATAGTTCAACGAACAATACAACATGAAATAGATGAGATGATCTATAACTTACATGAAGTGTTACCACCGCATTCGGATTTTTTTTCGACAGCATATACTTTTAATTTGCGCTCTGTCTCTTCAGCTGCCTGCAAAACAAGGATAGGGAGGAAAACACGATTAAGTAAAGATCATAAGGGGCAAAAACATAATGTTATTCATCTGTTTCAAAGTCTCAGCAGAGAGTAAGATGGACCTGTAAGGACGCTCTGACAAGAGGCCCTCGTCCGGCACCCACAACCATTAATACCTAAAAATAAAAATGTATTAACTAGCAGGTTTACAATGATACATGGGCATTAATAATGATACTATATAGTAAGAGAACAACAGACAGTTGTCACTGTAGAAGCATTTTCATCAGGAACCCTATCCACCAAAGCTTTAGCAATTGCTCTTTGGTACTGCATGATACAACACAGATTTGTACTAAATGAATAAAAAGATAAGTTCATAAACTGTCCGGTTAAGTGACAAAATTGATAGAGAACCAATACTAATTCTTCTTTCTTGTCTTTTATTCCACTTTCTTTTGTTTAATAGAGGATGGATGATGAAGAGAGTGCATAATGATGCCAAGTTAATTATGTTTACCAGTTGGAAAAATATATTGTCAAACTAGCATGTCATTAATCTCTTAGGGTATGATATATATAGTGAGGATCAATATTCAATATGATGGATAAAAGATAAGGGTTAGTTCTATGTCAAAATACTACAATCAAAATATGCACCGATAATTTCCAGCCAGAAAAGATTCATTGTGATTTTAGCGATCCCTCATACATCGATGTGATGATGATAACAAGTCCACCAGTATGAAACATCTTGCAACATATCCGAGCAATCATTAACATACCTGGCTATATTTAACCGTGTCCTTTTCAAATGTCTCGTATGTTTGAGCCTCTAAATTATCCATAAGGGGCTGCAGCGAAAGGTTCATAGGGTAATCAGGATTTCGCAGACAATTACAAAAGCTTAAAAAAGTATAATCATGACAGAAAAACAAATTTGACATTAGCACTTACTTGCAAGGGTGACTGGAGGTAATCTCTGTACCCAACCTGGTAGAGGCATTGAGGAACTTGATGAATTTGATAAGAAAAACAAATTACGCCATATCGTGTGAGAAAGGGTATTTACCTCAAAGCATTCTTGTTCAGGAAGGGGATCCATCTTTTGATAGAGATGTGCAATATAATCCAAGTATGGTCTTAAAGGATGTCTCCAATTACCTTCACAAAAATATTGTTACAAGCATTTGGTGAGGTATATTTGATTCAATCAATCAATCAAGTATTTATCCCCCACTAATTATGATCGGCTATACGGATCCTCCCGATTCATACATAAGAAATTTGTCAATGTTTTACGCTAGCTGACTACCTAACGTAACTCTCATCTTTCGCCCGGGCTGATGAGATATAATTTCATTGATACACAAAAAACAGTAAACAGAAAATATTAAAAAACATGATGATGAACTAAAGCAGTTTCACTTAAGGCTGGAGAGGGCCAAGGTATTTTGCCTTTAACTTCGACAATTAACGAACTAAGTATGATGCTTATTAAATTACCATCAATATGATTATCAGCACTCGATCCTGAAGCAACCACGGGTAGATCGTGTACTGGTTCACCAGAAATCACTATCTGTAAAATCCCCACAAGAAGCAATATATACGAATTAAAAGTCAAATATGATAGCTGATACAATAAAAGAATTATATAGTTATACTCTAAACAACAATATGCAATAAATAAGAATAACACAAGGATAGATTAGAAACCTCTAATAAACTGCCCGCACACAAAAGTTTGGTCCAATTTGGATCAGTTATAAATACTAACTCCATATTGTAAAAAGTTATCCTCTTTGAGGTTCCATCTTAATAATTTGCCTCCATAGAGCAACAATTATATGTTTATATTGAGTGGCATGATGATTGACCAGAAAGAAGGAATGGTATAACTTCCATTAATTCGGATTGCATGATTAAATATAGAAGTTTCAGTCTTCAAACAAATTTGCACACTTTCAACACCGCACAGATACATGTGCTATTTTAAGATTATTCCATGTAGCTCATTTCTCAATATACATACCACAAATACAAGCTCTATTACTTAATTACACAAATATATTTCATACCTTATTTTAATACTATCTGAATAGATATAATTGCGAGAAAGTAAAAGATTGTGAGATTAAAACTTTATTCTATAGGCTCCTATAGTAAAAAAGAGAGAATAGTTTGGTTCTCAATAATATGATTATTGAAATGTTCTATTTCTTATCAGTTCAGCATCGGATCACCAAGACAACAGTGTTTGGCAGATCATAAGTGAAAAGTGTAACTAAAAGGAGTCATAATGAAAATGAATCCCAAGTCCCAACTACTAAAATTTGCTTATGTTGCCATTCCATTACGATGGCTAAAGGAGAGAATTTAAATTAGAATGCATTTTCCATATTAGAACACCACCATTCATCTCAAGTAAGAAAATTTGTAGTTCAATAAATACCAAGCAAACACTTGAAAAGGGTATAGAAACATGGCATAAGGGCCATACAACACTACCTGAATTGAGTGATTGAAAAATGCGGTTGTTATACTCTGGTGACGTTTTGAAAGGCAGGGGTAGCCCCGTGCATTTGTTAAGAAAGACTGAAAAAGCAGTAACCAAAATCATCACTAAAAAAATTCACAAAGCATGTGAGTAAAGAACGATCCATTAAGTGAAAGACATCACAATTATTTAAAAAACCGTAAAACTGTGAGTACAGAAACAGAAACATTTCTACATTATGTATTTTTGTTTTTTCGTTCACTTCACTGAGTGAATTGTACCTCCATAGCTAAGAAAAAGAAATACAGAAAAAAGAAAAGTGGCAAAATAATTCCCATTGCCTGCAGCTGAGGCCCGAAGAATTTTGTTAAAACAGATTTTTGAGTCAGGCTTTATAAAGTGAGATACTTCATGTTGCTAAAGAATTGATAGGAAGCTTTTGTTGTGAAGGCTTTTTATCTTTTCCTTAACAATTACACAAATGGAATGGATGAAGTTGGTGTGGGGAACCCAAAGACAGAATAAAGAATCATAGCAAACACAGGATGCCATGGCACTCAAAACTGTAAAAATCCTGAAAACATCATTCAAATGTCCCCACTCATGCTGGTAGCCCCTTTACGGATAGGAACAAATTAGCTAAGAAACAACTGTTTCTCTTTCTCCTCCAATCATATCCACATGCTCATATTTACCAGGATGAGAATGTGGTGATAGACACTCTTACTTTCGAAGTCCACATTCTTAAGGGTCTCCATGTTTTCGCCTTTGGCACCTTAAATAGACATATGTGTGTTCTTGTAAAACTCGATGTATTACACTTATTTCATATTCACTCACGAGCTCTTTGACATGTTTCCGAAGATCTTGGTCTAGTCTCACTCCAATTGTTATCTTTTATCTAATAAAATATCAGCATTCATGGCTGTTTAATTTTTTTATTTTTATTTTTAAATCTCTTTCTTCTGCGTTTACATCCCGAGAAACTCAGAGTTCAATGTCCTTCACGTAGAAAGAGGTCATAGGCTATTTTTTACCAGTAAAAGGCTAGAATGCAACAATTAAGCAAAGAACAAATCCAAATATGAAAGTCAATGAAGTTAATGCTATAAATTACTTTGGTACCAACAATGGTCACCCTAACAGGCTCTCCAAACCATCTTTCCACTGAAGAAGCTGAAGGTAATGAGGACCTGATTAACAAAAATTAGAGACCTATTACATAAAAATACCTAAAAGTCAATTCAGAAAATATCAAGAATTATAATATCTGTGGACTCACAAAATATCAAGCGCAACTGATAACTGACTATGATGTTCACAAAGAAGTCGAAAGGAATTCCAAAGTTCCCAAGAATCATTCTGAGCTTCATCCTATCGAAAATTTATGACAAACTGATGTAAGATGCCAAGTTTGTGAATTGAAATCAGAATTCATAAAGAATGGTAGAAAGTCTTAGTATAATCATTCTTCATTCACTAAGAAATCATTTCTAATTCTTCAACCAATCTCACAAAACTGAATAAAAACCATGTACATTGGCGATTGAGTGAATGAATGACAATAATGAAAATATCCCGTAATAAAGAGATCTATTTTATGTTGTCCAGACAGATCATTCCACCAAGAATATCTCAGCATATAAAAAAACAAATTAGATGTAAATAATATCGATTGGAACACCACTTGAACTCTTGGAGAGATAAATCAAATGAGACACTATGAAAAATACTCACCATATGATCTGGATTCCTTGTCTCTGTGAAATTCTCGAACTTATTCAATGGAATTCTGAGCCACAACTGTGATATAAAAGCAAACAATAAGAACAAAGTGATGAACTTGCAAGAAAGATGCATGTATTTTCAGCCAAAAAAAGATAATGGCATAATACTGAATCAGTTCAGTACCTGCATGCTGTTCAAGTTTTGCAAAATCTGATTCAGAGATTTGGCATAATTTGCAAAAGAACTTCCCTTGGGCGTAGGTAGAAGACAAGCCTACAAAAAATGAGATGGAACTAAAAATGTCTTTCACAGGTCTGAGAACAGCAAACATCACAGGCATGGAATGTCAATGTTCATTTGACGAATATCTTATAATGTTATCATGACCAGCAGACAAAACTAAGCCCACCTGTAAAGATAGGTGAGAAGCCCAGGCAATTTCTTGCTTCAAAGCAATTTCAGAATCATTCCGAATTGTCTCATCTTCAGAATCCAAGTCAATCCAAGAGCTTATTTTACCTGATAGCAAGTAGCACCATGAGCTGATATTGTTTACAAAAGCAAAATTTAACATACAATTCACAATAAAAATGTAGATAACCAATTTCCAAATGAACAGTTTATTCAGGGTGACAGAATTACTATGAAATATCCAAAGTGAAAATCATTAATTCGAGTGTCTTGAGGAGGAAAATAAAATTGAGTTGTTTAAGCTTGACAAATGGATCACAGAAATTAGAAATTGAAAAGGGATAAGGACCGCTGCTAGAGATGAGGTACAACCAACAATATGACTGCTCCACTGAGAAGGGCTCAAAACCAAGTCTGACCCAGCAAAGGGTAGACAACTTGATATACCACTGTCACCATCCACAATGCTAGGCCTATAATCAGGATCCATCTGCATCATTTAGTTTAAAAAAATTAGCATTTCATTGACCTGTAAGAGAAGTTATAAAGATATCATTCTTTTCATTTGATATCCAACTTGTTTTTTATCTTTCATGTGACACTTCCTATGATGAGCTATCAATTTCAAAACAGTAGATTAAGTATCCAACTATGCATTAACAGAGGAAAAAGCCGTCAACACAAGAATCACTGTTAGATAATGAGTAAAACATTCGAAAACAATTACAACTGTCAAATGACGAGACAGTGATGGAATATTACTATTTAAGGAATCTTAAGCATAATGGTGTCACACTGGAAGATAAATCATACTTAGTCAAACAAGTAGAATCAAGCTATACTTTCTATTACAGATCATAAGCCAACTAGCAATCAAAAAATTACAAAAATGCAACCACAACACATAAAGTGGACAAGAAAATCACCATTAAAATCCTAACACATTCATAAGCTACCGCAGTTAGTAAATCAATACATATTGTACACAACAAATTCTACCCCTGTACTACAAAATAATGAGATCTCATTTTATTCACATTTGTCTACTTCCTTAAAATTAGAAGTGAATAACCTACGACGAGGATGGTGGCAACGTAAAACAAATAGAACTCTAAAAAATTATAAAAACTGCTCTAAAAGCCCAATGATAGTATCGAAATATGTTTTGAATATAATATTCCTTAGGCAGATGTCACATCACGTCCCACGAGTTGATGTAGGCAATAACCTCTGTGAGAAAAATCATCTCTTGAAAAAAGAGGCCATCAACATATTGATCTAGGTGAGCTTACTGACCATTCACACAGAAAGACAGCCATTCAGCTGATGTGTGACTGGCTAATTAGCCACCATGAGCTCATCAATATTCTGACTATTAGAGAAGCCAATGAAAAGAATTGTTAAAGAATAATAAAACTACCATAATGTTCTAATTCAGATAAATACCATATTTGCTCAAAATGATGTTTCATTTCATTTCTCTTTAACTTTTTCAATTGTGTTTTCCCTGTCCTGCGTGTCTGCCCTCGTAAGCAAACAAAATGCCTTCGCATTCTGCTCTAACATTATTCCCACTTATAGCAGACGCAGCATTATACAAAGCAAATATTTCAGCCTCAGCCAAAGTAATATCAGACATGAAGGAAGCTCGTCGTGTGTAACCTAGAAAAGGCATCAAACTGGCTATTATGTTGTTGTGACCTAGATATGCATATAATAGTTTACTTCACGCTCAAGGTTCTTATTTCGGAGGGGAATATTAACACCTAAAGTTTCCACAATACCCAATGAAGGCATATATTCAGGTGCAAACACAATAAAAATGCCAAAGAATGAGCAAGAAAACAACTTTACCTTCAATATACTCAAAATCATTTAAATTCTTACACTCCAATTCAAACATGCTTAAGAAATTAAAATTTAGGTCTAACAATCTACATAAAAGATATCATTAGTATATCATCGTTTTTTAAGTATGAATGAGTAGGCACAACTCCAGTAATAAGAAACCGTTAAGCACACAACACTGTAGGTGATTTACTGACCATTCACACACAGCAACAGCCGTATGACCCGCCACCTGATTACCATCAAAATACACGCTAGGGCCAAAGTACTATGTTAAAACAATCTAGTAATGTACAAAATGCCAACCATGAATTGCAATCTGTAAATGATTCAACAAGGTCAAAACTTTCAAGACAAATCAAACACTTCTAGCAACAAACTAGTTGCCTAACATACAATAAACAACAAAAATGTACACAAATAGAACAGAAACGGAAGGCAGATATCTTAACAGAAAAATGAGAAAATACATACACACAACCAGAGAACTTACCAGAGGAACAACCAGAAAATCAAAACCACCATGGAGGTTGAAGGAGAAGAGGTTGGGCACGTCATCAGTCGAAGACCGTCTCCACGCCGCAGAAACGGGCGGAGTCGCTTTTGGACCCTCTCGCATCACCAAGAGGCATTTTCTCTCTATAGTTGTCTTTCTCTTGATAAGCTTATGACTTAAAAGACATTTGGGGTTTTAGGGTTTTAGGGTTTAAAAGCTCGCGGAGGCTGGACTTTTGAGCTCTTACTTAACGGGCGAAATGATTCCCTCGATCACCAAAGCAATGCAATTACACCCCTGAGCTATGATTAAAATACAATGGAATCCTTTTAAATTGGAAATGTTCGTTTTTACTCCAGGAAACTGACTGTGCATCTTCGATTTTCTTCTCTTTTACCGAATACTCGTGCAAACATTACATTATTTACGAAGGAATTGTTTATTTCATGTTGCACTTGCTGCCTTGTGATAGGATAAGTAGGTGATAGATAATTACGTGGATTAATAGATGATTATTAAAGTAATTAATAAAATATAATGTGTCTGGTGTCCTATTGTCCCCAACGTCTAATCTCATTTATAATGTATTTATGATGTTATTGCTATATAAATATTTTCATGGAGAGTTACATACTTCCCATTTACGGTGTGACCTCTTTCAAAGTTTTCGACAGAGTTTTCCCCGAAATTTGAACATCCAGGTAAAAATATAAAACATCAATCCAACAATAACACGTTTTCCTCAATCCATGACCAACATCATACTCAAATTCTCAATATACTCAATTTTTAAAGCTCATATTTCTCAAATTTAAGCAAATAAATCAACCAAATGAAAGGAAGACATCTCAAATATTTATATAGACCATATACATGTCTCAAAGTGCTCACAGACGAGCCATTAATAAATAAGTATAAATCTACTTGACTAAATCATACTTCCTCATCAACCAATATTGATGCAATGCTTCCTTGCTCAATGCTACCCAATGAGACTCGAGCATACTTTCAAGGGACGACGTATTACATGTTTTACCTATTTCAGTAGAAGCAAACCCCATACAAGGTGAGCATATTCCAACACAATAAATATGATCATATCAATATATCAAAATCATAATGAGAGTTATTGGAAATCTATAAAGAGTATTCCATGAATCATTCCAAACGTTACAAGCTTTTGCGCACTGTTCTGTTCTCATAATCTCACAATCTACAAACGTCAATTCCACAACAACAATACGATATTATTCCATTGCTAAATCGTTTTCATTGACAAGAATATATATGTATGACAATATGTTACTTCCATGTCAGCCCGTCACATTCCAACTATTCCACGTCAACCCGTGATTATTCAATGATTCCATGTCAACCCGTGATATTCCAGTAATTCCACGTCAACCCATGACATTCCACGTCAACCCGTGACATTCAATGATTCCACGTCAACATGTGATGTTCCTTGTCAACCCGTGGCATTCAATATTTCTACGTTAACCCCTGATTTTTCATGTTAACCCATGACATTCCAATAATTCTACGTCAACTCGTGACGTTCCATGTCAACCCGTGACATTCCAATAATTCTACAATTCACAACAATTAATATATTTCAAATAAATAAACATAAACATAATATACATATGTTGCTCGTACGTAATCACATACCTTGTCATGTGAGATACTGTTAGTTTACCTCCCTCTTGTCTTTAAACTTGAGCAAACTCTACATATTCAGTTAATCCATATTAACATTTATGCATATAAATAAACCCACACCCAAACACAAGCCTATTATCAATATCTAGAACCCATTCATGACAACATACTACTTAAAATTCTCGGACAATGAATTCATTGACATTGCAACACAAAATCAATTTTTTTTCAACATTTAAACTATACAGATCGATTGGTCTCCACCTACCGATCTGTAAGACACTGCTTACGCTAAACAAATTATACTCTAATAATATCAGGATTTTAAAAAAATTGACAACTCTAAACGTAATTTGGATCATCCAAATTACACAACAAATAAAAAATCCTCAAACAAGAAGTTTCACAACTAACAGTAATCATAAGACGTCTATTCAATAAAATGACACTGGATGACTACAGAATGATATTCATATTACAAATCCCATATGCAATGTAATAAACAGAGGAAACATTATATCTAGTGTACTAACTCAACTCGACCTTGCTAAGCCTCTTGACTCAGCAACTCTGACACCTCGAACTTTCTGACAGCTACCCTGACACCTGTTTCCACAGAAACCGCCCCCACACAGGGTGAGCATACCAATAAACAGGCAACGACAAACACAATTAAATATGACTTGTATGTCTTCAATGGCGGTACAACTTATACACATATCATCGCCCACAAATTGGCGGCATAAATCAAGGAATTTAAAGGTGACTCACATGTATGTAGCACTTTGCTCATTTCGGACTCGAGAGGTGGCTAACATCACATGCAACACTTTGCTCATATCGGGCTCAAGTGTGACTCACATGTATGTAGCACTTTGCTCATTTCGGACTCAAGAGGTGACTCACATCACATGCATCGCTTTGCTCCCTTTTGGACTCAAGAGGTGACTCACAATTATGTAGCACTTTGCTCCTTTCGATCGCCACCTGTGATTTTCAGAAAACTCGCGCGATTTCCACAAAATCCGGCCATTTCTCAACCAACACACCAATACACTTAAATCTAACAATAATCCAACATCCTTGGACACTCAACAAGGGCTAAAACATGACCATAACAAAGTTCAATCCATATAAACCCCAAAATCCTACAAAACCCAACTCAAAACCCTAACCAAATTTCTCAAAATTACATTCAAAATGACCACAATCAAGAGATGAACATGATTGCCTACCAATTTGCTAAAGAATCCAGCCCAAATCGAGCTCCATCGTTTCTTCTTCAAGAAAATTGAAGGAGGAGATAAGGGCGAAGGAGGAGAGAGAGGGAAGTGAGTGAAATGATTGAACACTGAGCCCACTTTGTATATATAGTATCAAGGCTCAAAAAACCTGAGTTTCAAATACTCGTACCAAAAAAATTTAATAACAAAAGTGTTCAATAATTATCTCTCACTCACTCAATTACATCACATCCTCAATCCAAAGCCCCTAAACTCGAAATCTCACTATAAAACAATTTCAAGGTTCAACACACCAACAATATTAAAATCTCGAACTTGAAGCCAACAATCCAGATACCTGATTAAAATCCCCGGGAATCTCAATTCAGTAATTATTTCATAATCACCACAATTAAAATCAATTAATGATTCGATTAAATCTGGGATTACTACAATTAATTTTCGGATATCATATTTATCCCCCACTAATCAAATTTCTTCCTCGAAATTTGCACACGCGCACTCAACGTACCACACAGACAATGCAACACAACTCAAAAACTTAGCATCGATTCATGAATACGTCATGAACGAAACACCAAATGCGAGGACATCGACCTCGCACCGAACTCTGGAATGGAGATATCCTCCCAAAACCAACATTATCTTCTAAAAGATGTTAACATACCTCGATGTTAACTAACCAAAAGCAGTCTATTAACCTTAAACTGCTATCTACTCGAATCATTCTTGATTCCAAAGAGATATCACCTATATGACATCTCAGAGACTTGATCTACGATGCAAAATACAC
The DNA here is from genome assembly GCA_907163345.1 of Haberlea rhodopensis. NCBI lineage: Eukaryota > Viridiplantae > Streptophyta > Magnoliopsida > Lamiales > Gesneriaceae > Haberlea > Haberlea rhodopensis. The sequence goes on from CAJQUN010000017.1 coordinate 2,061,475, forward strand.
AACTTTGAAGGAACCACCAGTATACATCAGTATACTCACACTAAACTCGGTTTCCACCTCTCCAATTCCATCACAAATATTGGAATCATACTCATCGAAGGAAAAGTTGCACCATTTGCAACTCGAATCGGGCAACCCTCAGCCATCGATCAACACAACATCTTCACATATGTCAACATCAGTGTATTCCAAGAAATCATATCTTGGCCCCAGCACACTATCGAAAACTCCGCAAAGTCACATGATTCCACAGAGAACATGCAAGGAACCCACTTGCATTCTCACAATATGTGTCGACAACGACACCCAACGAATTCGAATCCTGGTCATCTCTTGTTTACCCTTAGAATAAACAATTCTAAGACAATGATAACTATCGAATTAAACTAACAACGAACTTCCTCAATCCAAAATACGACAACCTCTCTCAGAAGAGAGTCAACCAAAACCTCACAATTCATTCCTCAGAATAAATCGCCTCATCAAGATCACCAATCTCAAGGATAATACAATCTCTTACAAGAGGTCCATCGTCCAAATCGTACTTTTCAGCTGGTCAACAAACAAATAACTCTGGCATATCTATATACATATCGATATATATGCCTCAACGCCAAATACACCACATGCATATCCAATGCAAAACTTGACATATAGTATTTCCAACAAATACCCACACGCCTCAGATACGACTATCAATCACTCAGTTATTATCAAGACCCCGCTTACGCTAAAAAAATTATACTCCAATAATACCAGGATTTAAAAAAAAATTTGACAACTCTCAACGTAATTTGAACCATCCAAATTACACAATAAATAAAAAATTCCTCAAATAAGAAGTTTCACAACTAACTGTAATTATAAGACGTCTATCTAATCAAATGACACTGGATGACTACAGAACGACTTACATATTATAAATCCCATACGAAATGTAATAAACAAAGAAAACATTATAACTAGTGTACTAACTCAATTTGACCTTGCTAAGCCTCTTGACTCGGCAACTCTGACACCTCGAACTCTCTGATAGCTACCCTGACACTTGTTTTCACAGAAACCGCCCCCACACGGGGTGAGCATACCAATATACAGGCAAATAACAAACACAGTTAAATATAACTTGTACAATACAAAGTTAATCCCCGAGTAATCCACAATGCGTACTATCTACTACCATTAGCTCAAATATACACATGTTATAACAAACAACTTAACAAATATACCACGATCTCATATACGTCTGTCCATCTCATATACGTCTGTCCGTGACAGTAAATTCCCACGTCATCAGTATCACATTGATCGATATCTCATAATCCTGCATGTGAATGCTTGACAACAATAATGCAATAATATATATATATATATATATATATATATATATATATATATATATATATTATCAAACTCATCGCCCTCAATGTCGGTACAACTCATACACATCTCATCGCCCACAAATTGGCGGCTTAAATCATGGACTCATGTATGCAACACTTTGCTCCTTTCGGACTGAAGATGTGGCTCACATCACATGCAATACTTTGCTCCTATTGGACTCCAGAGGTGACTCACATGTATGTAACACTTTGCTCCTTTCGGACTCAAGAGGTGACTCATATCACATATAGCACTTTGCTCCCTTTTGGGCTCAAGAGATGACTAACATGTATGTAGCATTTTGCTCATTTCGGATTCAAGAGGTGACTCACATCACATGCAGCACTTTGCTCCCTTTAGACTCAAGAGGTGACTCACATGTATGTAGCACTTTGCTCCTTTCGGACTCAAAAGGTGACTCACATCACATGCAACACTTTTGTTCCCTTTTGGACTCAAGAGGTGACTCACATGTATGTAGCATTTTGCTCCTTTCGGACTCAAGAGGTGACTCACATCACATGCATCACTTTGCTCCCTTTCACACATAATCCTCAATTATCAAACTTATCATATCATCACGCACGCTAAACATCAGCGACATCACAATCCATCGCAAGCTCAATAGTGTCATCATAATAATTCACAGCACCATTCGTTGGTGCCCTCAATACTTGACAACACATTAATCAATACTTGTACGCCTCTATGTACTAATTCAAAACACAACATGAATATATTAGCCATTGCACACAACAATAACACTTTTACCTATGCTCGTATGTCACACGTACTTTATAGTCCAATTGCATTGCAAGAACCATTCTTTGCCTTTGCCGGAGATCCGGTGAATTATTCGCTACACACGATTAATAATTCACAATCAATCACGAACACACAATCACATACACAAGCATGTATTCAACCTCCATAATATCATCCTAACACGACGATAAAATATCCAAAATACCCGGGCAAAGCGTTTATTTCCAAAAAAAAATAAAAATGAAACTGCCTTCGAAGATCGACCGCCGATCCACTGGCGATCGATTACCAATAGGCGATTTTTGTTTACTGCCCCTTGGCAATTGATCGCCGCCCAACAGGAGATCGATCGCCACCTGCGATTTTTAGAAAACTCGCGTGATTTCCATCAAAATCCGGCCATTTCTCAAACAACACACCGATACACTTAAATCTAACAATAACCCAACATCCTTGGACACTCAACAAGGGTTAAAACACACCTATAACAAAGTTTAATCCATATAAACCCCAAAAACCTACAAAACCCAACTCAAATAAACCCAACTCAAAACCATAACCAAACTTCTCAAAATTACATTCAAAATGACCACAATCAAGAGATTAAGATGATTACCTACCAATTTGCTCAAGAATCCAGCCCAAAAATCGAGCTCCATCGATTTCTTCTTCAAGAAAAATGAAGGAGAGAAGGGAGAAGGGGAGAGAAAGGGGGAGGCGTGAAGGAGGAGAGAGAGGGAAGTGAGTGGAATGATTGAAAATCGAGTCCACTTGGTATATATAGTACCAATGCTCCAAAAACCAGAATTTCAAATATCATACCAAAAATATTTAATAACAAAAGTGTTCAATAATTTATCTCTCACTCACTCAATTACATCTCATCCTCAATCCAAAGCCCCCGAATTCGAAATCTCACAACTAAAACAATTCCAAGGTTCAACACGCCAACAATATTAAAATCTCGAACTTGAATCCAACAATCCAGATATCTGATTAAAATCCACAGGAATCTCAATTCCGTAATTATTTCATAACTACCACAATTAAAATCAATTAATGATTCAATTAAATCTTACATTACTACAATTTATTTTCGGATATCACAATCGATCGGTGAAACATAAAAACAACATCTTTCATAAACTATTTGTCCGATCGATCGATAGACCACAATATTCACACATTCTCCTACGCATTTTTACAGATCGATAGATGGATTGCTACCGATCGATCGGTTGCTGCTGGAACCCGAAAAATACCATTTTCATATACTTCCAAACCTCTTTTTTTTTTTTACAAACAACAACAACCACCCATCACATACACAAATGACCTTCAACCAATTCATTATAGCAAGTATTAAATCACATAACACTACAAATTTGGTCCATAATCCATAATAACTACCAAACCCAACAAACATCAAACTTTGAAATATAAATTACCAAGAATGAGCTCACAACTCTTCTTCAAATTAAAATAGAACACTTCTTAGCCTCTGCAATTCTAGAGATCTTCAACAAACTGTCTACCACCTTCTGCAACACCCCTGCATCAACTAGACACTTCCTCTCAAACAACTCATTGCAAAGCTTGAAACACCAATCATAATCGCCATGGTCACGAGAACAAGAAAGAATCGGCCCAACCAATGCCAAATCTGGTACACAATCACTTCTCACCATTTTCGAATACCATTTTTTCACCTCATCCACGTCTCCCTCATTACAGTACTCTATAATCAGAGCTGCATAAGTAAAAATGTCTGGCTTCGTTCCATTTTCGCTCATTTCAGACATCCATTTGTCTGCTTATTCAAACGTCCTCTTTGACTAATCCAACAAGCCTTGCATTATAACTTCTAATATTCGGAATTAAATTGCATTTAACCATTTGTTTCCATACCTTTTCACCATCATCAAACATTTTATCCTCGTACAACCGATTAAGAAGAGTATTGAACGTTATCAAATCACGGTTAACTCCATTTTTCTCACCATGTCATCAATAAGAAGTTTTATACGACGATTTACTTTGAGAAGAGACTATTTTGCACGACGACTATGAGATCCACCTTCGTGAAGCTCCGATTTATCTCGCCGATTTCAATTCTCTGATTTATTTGATCTAAGATTTTGTCGGCAATTGAAAGCTAAAGTAACACCATATTTTAGGATAAAAGGGTCTTTACGGTAATTGCTCAAATTATCAGGCGTATTGTACGCCATTGATTTGCTAATCACGAGGAATATTTAATGTATGATGGATTTATCACATGGAGTGGTGTCCTATGGGGTAGCCAAGACCCTCCCGTTTACTAACATACATTAATACCAGTTTGTCCATTACTTATATGATCAATCGTACCAAACGTGCCCTTAATGGAAAAAAGTTGGATTGGATCGCTAATCCAAGCTCATCACACGTTTATTGGGGAAAAAAATCGATTCCCTTCATCCATTGAGCCATCATTTTGCATTGTTTAACCCTCACTTTCCTTCTATATTATTTTACTCTCACCAACAACCATAACATTTACATCTTGATAAGTTTATAACAATGTCTGGTCCTTGTGTATTATAAATTACACATATACTTTGTATATACAGGGATGGAGCTGTATCCCATAAAAAATGTATTTTTGTGATGCCTTGGAAATAATATAAAATAATAATTGAGCATTAAAAATAAGAAATATGAAAATAATATAAAATTATAATTGAGCATTAAAAATAAGAAATATATTGGAATAAGTGAATAACATAAATGAAATATAGTAACAAGATGAATGAATTGATGAGTCATCTTCGTAATTTGTATTATCTTACACCTAGTGTCACGAAAATTAAAACTCATCCAAAGCCTTCCACTACAGCTCATCGATTCCGAGAAGAAGAAAAGGTAAAAAGTGACAATTATGCCTCAAATTGGAATTTTTTTAGCATCAGTTTAAGTGTAACTAACTTTAATTCAAAGTTTATCAAGGTAAATGTCGATGATTTCATTGTTTTGTAATTCCTTTTTGGCATATTATGGTGGGGTGGTTCGATTCTTTTATTCAGACTTCTAGTGTACTGTTGGATTTCATTTAATTCATGATGAAATTGAAAACATGAGATATATAGCACAAATTAATGGGATTAGGGTAGAATTGTTGCTTTGATTATGAATTTTATTCTTTTGCTTTCTAATGGGGTTTTCAATATCGTTTAAGATTACAAAGAAAATCAATGGTTATGTTAAATAGAATGAATTGAAATGGATTTTGGACTGTTGCAAAATGAATGTTCTATTCATAGGGTTACAAAATATACGGATAATGGAAATCTTAATTCTTTTGTTCTTATTTATTTGTGAATTGAGGAAATATGATAAATCTATAGTTTTCTACGGATAATGAAAATCTTAATTCTTTTGTTCTTATTTATTTGTGAATTGAGGAAATATGATAAATCTATAGTCTTCTAGAGTTTGTGGGCAGTTAAAGTTTATACAATTTACACTTGAATGGAGGAAAAGGAACACACATGTAAAATGATTGAATATTTTGAAGTTTGTTTCTCTCCTCATATTTCACATATAGACTGAAATTGCAATATAGTAAAGTATTATTGGATAATATATCCATTGTTTTAAGTCTGATAGAGGATATTGATATTCATTAATCTTATAGATAGTTCAAAAGCTTCTGGACGATAGGACTAGTTGTAGCTCATATTTTACCAACTTTCAGGTACGTGTTGACGTACGAGCATGTATTGATATTTATATTGATGTTGTTATGATATAGCGATTATGGTAAATGCATGATGATGTTGAGGGTTGCTGAAATGAACGACGTGTTGTTATTATTGTTGTTGATTGTGTCGCAGTAGTAGGGGAGCGACAATGGGGTATAATAGGCTTGGTGTTGCCACTATATCGAATATTTTCGATGGGTCGCAATGGTGATGCGACGATGGGGTATAGTATGCTTGGTGTTGCCAATATATCGATTATTTACTATGGGTCGCAATGATGATACGAGGATGGGGTATAGTTGGCTCGGTGTTGCCACTATATCGATCTGCACATCAGCTGTGATATGGTTGAGATGATGATTGATGGATTATGATTTGATGTTGGAGAATGGTATTATAGAAACAGTCAAGAAATCTTCGTATTATTCCTATTGATTTCAGGGAGTATTTCTGTTAGATTTCCAGCATGTTATACTGTTGATAGACTACTGTATGTTTATTCTGTTATTATTGCTGGTGTTTATGCTCACCCATTTTTGGGGGCTGTTTTTGTTGAAACATGTATCAGGCTTAGACGTTAGAGTTGAAGACATGATTAGGAGCTGTTGAGCCTGAGATGTCTAAGTCCTTATCACTTACAATGAAGTTGTCATATGATAATACATATGTTTCAACTAGTTGTGGCTCGCATGTGAGCTTGTTTACATCTGTATATGGCTTGTATGTATTACTCTATGATTTGGTTATCTTGTGTTGATGCATGTGACTTATGTCATATTTAAATTGGGTAGACGTCATATATTTTTGTGAACTTATATATGTCATGTTGTTTGTTGTTGGGAGGTTCAATTACGGGGAGATTATGTCAATTTTTTTTTATACAAATGATGTCATATTTTGTCTGTTTACGTGGTGACGTTTGGGGTGCCACATTTTAATTTGTATTATTTCCATATTTATTATTTTTAATGCTCAATTATAATTTTATATTATTTTAAGGGCATCACAATTTTATCCCAAAAAATCACAGTTTGCCTCCCCCGAAATTTTGTTGACCACCGAAATTTTTTTTTGCCAAAATTTTTTTCTCTCTTTTTATAATTTATGCGTCCGCGCCCTCTGTAGATGTGTGTTTTTTTTATCCCTACTTAGGAATGGCAACGGGTCGGGTATGTGACGGGTTTGACCAATCCCACGCCCCGCCCTGCTACACATAAAACCCGCCAGCCCCCGCCCCCCCCCGATTCCAATTTTTTTTATTATTATTTTTTTTAAAAAAAAAGTAGCTAGACATCAATTTTGAAACACAAAAGTTGAGTTTTGTGATTAAATTTCATGTTTTTCTAGTAAATATTTATAATAAACATTGTAAAACTATCTTTAAATTACTAAATATTTATTAATTTGCTCTTATTTCCTTCAAAATTTCCAACTGTTTTAACATGAACACATGAATTTGGACATAAAATTAAATAATGACATTTTATTGTTCAATCAAAGAAGTAAAATATATAATCAATATCATATTTTTTTTTTAAAAAATAAAAAATGTATAGCGGGGCGGGTCCGGCCAATCCCAAGACCCGTCCCGCCCCGCTTCCAAACCGGTTGAAGCGGGGCGGGTTTAATGCGGATCCGGATTTGGACCCATCCCATTACCATCTCTATCCCTACTCTAATGTGAATGATGCTAGTTAAACAAGTGTTTATTTTAATGAAATTATGATCACTTGCTCATAAAGCATAATAAGGAGATTTGGCTTGGAGAACAGAGGACTACATCCCACTTAGATCATTAACAAGTGATTCATGTATAATTTTGTAATATATAGTTTTAATTGTTTAATATGAGTATCGGGTAAATTTTTTTTTAGCATAAACATATAATATATTAATTATAAAACAACGAAAGCGGTAATATAATAAAATCTTGAAATAACAACAATAACACACAAAACCAGCCTATTGAGTAACACAAAAGCACAACTAGGAAGATAGGTGAGCGCCTTCTGCTTTGCTCCTTTTCCTCTCTTTCTAGAATGTAGAATGTGATATGTATTCGTGTCTTAAATAGTCAAAGAAAACAAACATAATTTGCTTTCCTCACTTTAGGTGGTTGAAAGTTTCCAATATTTCATTGTCTCGTATAGAGACTTGTTTTCATTTCAAATTAGGTGTTCTAGGTGCATTTAGTCCAATCATTTATGGTTCAATGGTATTTTTTAAATTTTGAAATAAAATTTAAAATTTTATGTTTTTTTTAACAAATATTTTAGTTTTCGTCCTCAAATTATTTATCTTGAGATTTTTTTAATACTACTTACAACTAAATATGTAAACGAATCGATTTGGTTCAAAATATATTTGATTGATATTCGAAATTATCGAATTCAAACTTTTTTCGAGCCAAACTCGAGCCCAGATTATTTTGTGAGTTTTTGACATTCCATTCATATAATATAATTGGACATTAAATAATATGTTTTTAAGTCTTTTGGGATTTATTTTGAGCAATAGTAGAGTAACTCACAAATATTTTCGAATCTTTTTGAGCAGAACTCGAACCCAAGCTCTAATTTCAAGCATTATTTTATACTAGTGTCATTGTGCACGGAGTTATTTTTTAGCTAATTATTTTTTTATTTTAATTGATTTTTGTATTAAATTAGGAACACTTATATTGAAATATTTGTGATTATTTTGTTATAATTTGTAATTATTGATAGGATAGTCTGTGATATTTTATAATTTTTTTTTTTTATAAGTTGATATTTTTATAAAATTCAGTTGTCTAACAAAAAATCGACACTTATTATTAAAAAAAAAGTAGTTGATTTTTCTTCGGTTAAACATGCACGAAACACGTCATCACCTAGATATCACCAATTACCAGAGACAATAGACCGAAGAAGTTGACCGAAAGCGAACTGCCGAATCTTTTCACCAATACGACATCATTTAATACTACTCCTCCATCGATTCATGTCGAAGATTCGCGCTCTCTGTGCATTTAGCATCGGATTCTCTTACGTGTTCGATTGCTAGATTCCGATTCTTTCATATAACCCATTTCCAGGTGAACTTCAATCATAACCCTTTTGATATAATTTTGGTTCACTTTGAGAAAATAATTTGTTTTGTGGTTTTCGGAGCTAAATAATAATTGCATTTACATGCGTTGATTAGTTGTGAGTTGTTTTTTTTTTTTATCAAGCCGTTGGATTGAATCTGTTTGTTTATGAAGATGTGTTTCTGAGAAATGCTTGTTTTAGTTCAGGGGTCATGATTATCCTGGTTTCTCTGGATCCTTGGGTAGTAATAATTCTCAATTCTGATGAATTATATGTGATATTTGTGAATTCAGTATCAGAAGAATCCGCAATTTGCTATAAATTAGTGTCCGATGGGATCGGGAAGCATCTTCAAGAGGCGTGCCAAGGTTTTCACATTAGCTGTTGTCATCTACCTGGACTATAAGGTACAGTGTTATTCTCAATTACCATGATCTGATTATTTGCTCGTGCGGCGTTATGGCAACAATTTTGTTTATTCTTTTTTTTCTGTTTCAGTGCCTCGTAATCGTAAAGGCAATTTCATTTCATTTTTGTGCGATTTTATATCTATAGGCTCTGCAACAGAGAGATAAATGGACTCGCAAGTCTAACAGTGATGATCTCTGGGAGAAAGCTCACGAACGTAATGCTAAGCGTGTTCTTAATTTGATTGTAGAGCTGGAAGGTTTGTGGGTGAAACTTGGACAATACCTATCTACACGTGCTGATGTGCTTCCCCAGGCATACATTCGGCTTTTAACACAGCTGCAGGATTCTCTTCCTCCTCGCCCTTTGGAAGAGGTGATTACTTTGATGCTTAAACATTTAATTGTTTTGCTTAGTGAATATGACCACAGTTCCACTGTAACTAAAATTTGGACATGCCTAAGCTAGAAATTGAATGTTATTAGAGGTTATAGTCACCATCCTCGAGATCCATAAATGCACCAAATTTTTCTACCAGAAATTTGCATATATACCATGCCACCCATATGATGGCTATCAGAACCATACATTTTTGTTTTGGTTATATTGGTACCACAAAGATCTACATTTTTTATGTCTATATTATGGTTGTACCACAAAAATTTGTTGGAAAATTAGCCTTTTAATGAGAATGGAAATTTGTTGTGATAAAAAATGGGATTGGCCAATCCTGCATGATAGCCAACTGATTCTACTAATCATCATTTTTTTAGATTTAGGTATATACCAATATGCTAACCATTATGAGATGGGAGATCTGAGTAAGTAAATCAGTTTTACCCTCAAATGGTTGAATATATACAATTGTTGCTGGGAATCCCAAAAGCAATATGACTAACTTCTTTTATGCAGGTTCGTCGAACTATCGAAAGAGGGTTAGGTGAATCCATGGATGAGCTCTTCTTGGATTTTGATAAAATTGCTCTAGCTACAGCATCAGTAAGTCCCTTATTGCAAATATTACTGTCAAAGAGAGCCAAGTAACTCTTGATGCAGACTTTTACTTTTTGATAACATGTCGAAGTATGATTAAATGTGTGTTTTCTTAGTAGAAAAGGAATGGATATTACACAATTATTACAACAGCTGTGCTTTTGTTCTTTGTTATGGAGATTTTTAGGCAAAAATGGTTCTGTTGAAAATTTCAAACTGTTCTCTAGTGTCTTAAGAAGGATTATGAATAAATTAGTTCTCCACAGATATCTACTTTTTCCCAGATGCAGGACTAGTGGTCATTAGGATAATTTTTCATTTTGTCTTCTACGAACATGAACAATATTTTGTCTGTCGTTGTTTTGATTTCCGCTGTGGCAGAATGATTTATGTGCTGGATGTCCTTAATGATCTTTTCGATCTTTTTTGCAGATAGCTCAAGTTCATCGGGCGACTATGATGGATGGAAAAAAAGTGGTTGTTAAAGTTCAACATGAGGGCATTAAGGAAATTATACTAGAGGTCATTATTAACCTTTGTTCTTGAGTTGTTGGCCTTTTGGGTACTCTGATGAACAGTAAAAGGATTGTTGCAACTTTCACTTCGCAGGATTTGAAAAATGCCAAGGCTATAGTTGATTGGATTGCTTGGGCAGAGCCACAATATAACTTCAACCCCATGATAGATGAGTGGTGCAAAGAAGCGCCCAAGGAACTTGACTTTAACCATGAGGCTGGTAGGTGTGGATTATTCAATTAATTGGGTCTTTTGTCTTGATGTATTATTTTACTCGTAACTTCTCTTTTTTGTGTAGAAAATACTCGGAAAGTTTCGACGAATCTGGGCTGCCAGAGTAATTTTGATGATAACAATATAAATCATGTGGACGTCTTAATTCCAGAAGTTATTATGGTATTATTTTTTCGTAAGTCTTTAAGTTCAAATTTTGGTCTACATAGATAGGTACTTTTCCTTGGGCAATTGTGGTTTTGAGTCAAAATCTCAATGTTGATAGTGAGTACAAAACCATTGTTTTTCAACAAGTGTTTTAAGATTAGATTCACGAAATTTCTTAAAATATCATCTTTATGTGTCAACCATCTGCAAAGTAATGTTACCGCATTTGCTGAGATCTTAGTTTTTTTTTTGTATAGAACTTCCCCCACCTTCTCCATCCTTGTTCCCCATCTGTAACAAAGGAACATAATAAAACGACTTCATCAAATGCCTACCAACAAATGCACCACTATCTATGTGGGTGGCAGGTTCAATATGAGTTCAGCCTGCTTGCTAGTTTTATTAGCTCCCTCGAGTGTGGTACTCAAGCTCGAAACTTGCCAAGATTAATTCAAACTTGTGAGGTTCATAACAGAGCCTAATTGCGAGCGTTTTTTTTAATATTTTATACATGTAAATTATTCAAGAGCAATCCAGCATTTATCCGAACCATTACAACTTCTCACTATGTATAGCGCATAATGCTATTCTTTGAACTCAAATTTGAGTAGTTTCGATAGTAAATAGCTAAATGTGCTCCTCTCAAGTTTGAATCCCCGATAGAGTTTGAGTTTATGCTCGAAAATTTTATGTAAGTTTGACCTTCAACCTAAAAGTTTGAGTTAGGCTCGGGCTTGCGTCATTTGTAGTCCTTGAACAAACCTACTTTTATTTGTACACTTGAATGAAATATAAAGAAAAAAATGTATAAGAAGATAGAAAGTGATATAACTGCTGAGAATATAATATGATATACTATAACTGCTGAGGGTATAATGTACTTTGTCTTATTTTCTCTGCTTAAAATCTCTATGATGGTTTTAACAATAAAATGAGTGATCGATACATTGTGAGATTATCTTCATTGAGTGTAATTGCTGAGTATATAATATACTTTGTCTAATTTGTTGTGCTTAAAATCAATATGGTGGTTTTGACAATAAAATGAGTGATAGGTAGCATTGTAAGTGAGATTATCTTCATTGAGTTTAATGAATTGCCAATGGTTTTTCTTGAGAGACCACGAAGTACTTTCATTGATTATCTTCATAGTGTTATCTTTTTAAATTTAAAAGATATCCTAATCTATTTACAATCCTAATAGATCTTATACCATATCTTGACATTCCCCCTCAAGTTGGTGCATAGATATCTATCATGCCCAACTTGCTAATAAGAAATTCAAAGTTTGGTCTGAATAATCCCTTCGTGAGAATGTCTGCTACTTGCTGCGATGTTGGAATGAAGGGCATACAAATAGCTCCGTCCTCAATCTTTTCTTTTATAAAATGTCTGTCAATCTCAACATGTTTAGTTCTCGGGATTTTGGGCAATGCTAATGGCAGCTTTGTTATCACAGTATATATACTCCGCTTCAGCGCTACTATGGGCTACAACTTTCTGCTTCTTGCTTCTCCAAGTTACTATATTTCCCCACACAAATGTACAATAGCCTAGATCTCCTCTCTGTAATAGACCCTACCCAATCTGCATCTATGTAGGCCTCAATACTTCGTTGTGGATTTTTTTTTAAAAGTAGGCCTTTTCCAGGGGAGTTCTTTAAATATCTCAGAATGCGGTAGATTGCTTCAAGATGCTCCTCATGAGGAGAATGCAAAAACTGACTTTCTAGGCTTACGGCGAATGCTATGTCTGGCCGTGTATGTGACAAGCATATCAGTTTTCGCACTAGTTTTTGATATCCGGTTGTTTCTACCGTTTTTCCTTCCTTACTTCCAAACTTATGATTCGGATCAATGGGTGTTTCAGTTGGGCGACAACCACTCAGTTTCTTTTAGTAAGTCCACCATAGTTTTTCCTGAGACACTACAATTCATTTTTTTGACCGTGCTACCTCCATACCAAGAAAATATTTAGTGAACCTAGATCTTTGATTTCAAAATCAGACTTAAGGCACTGTTTTAACCGCTCCATCTCTATCATATCGTCTACTGTGAGGATAATGTCGTCAACATAGACTATATGAATAGCTACCTTCCCATCGGCTGTCGTGTGAACATGGTATGATCTGCCAGTCCCTGAGCATATCCTTGTCTTTTTACAGATTGAGTGAATTTTTCAAACCAGGCTTTTGGTGACTGTTTTAATCCATGCAGAGATTTTTGTAATTTGCATACTCCTGATCCAAACTTAATCTCAAATCCTCGAGGTGGCTCCGTATAGAATTCTTCTTCTGAGTCACTATTGAGAAATGCATTCTTCACGTCTAGCTGTTAATGTATTAGCTGCAATTGTTAAGAGTACTCTGACAATATTTAGTTTTGCCACCGGTGCAAAGGTCTCAAGATAGTCAATCCCATATGTTTGAGTAAATCCCTTTGCAACTAGGCGAGCTTTGTATCTTTCTAAAGATCCATCAGCTCTAAACTTGGTATTGAACACCCATTTGCAGGCAACTGGTTTCTTTCCCTTCGGTAGCTCCACCACTTGCCATGTTCCATTTCTTTCTAGGGCTCGCATTTCTTCAAGAATAGCTTCCTTCCATTCAGGAACCTCTAGAGCATCCTGCACATTCTTAGGAATCTCACTGGATAGTTGAGAGATAAATGCAGAAAACAATGGGGACAGATTTTTATGGGTGACAAAGTTAAACATTGGGTATTTTACACAACTCCTGTCACCCTTACATTGAGCAATCGGAAGGTCAGGCTCGGACACAGGGAAGGTGGTGTCAGAATAATTACCTAGATCATTGGTTGAATCTGAATGATTTGAGGTGGGGGTTCTTGGCAGTGTCGGTCTCCTTTCCTTGCTTTTGGTTCCGCCTTGTGTATACAAGTAGCTTGCTTGTCTGTTCAATATTTTCATTCGTGCAAATGTTATGAGATGGTTCTATAGTTCTAGTATCTAAATTCTCATTAGGTAAATCAATTGGTTCCATATTTAGAAACAAGGTAGAGTCGTCACTAAGGCTCTCCCCCCTGACAAGGAGAATTGAAGAACGGTTGATCTTCGAAAAAAGTGACATCTAGATTAATAAACAATTTTTTTGTTGTCGGATCGAAGCATTTATAACCCTTTTGATGTGCAGATAACCTACAAGCACACACTTCCAAGCTCTAGGATCCAATTTCCCCCCAAAGATGGTCATGTATATGGGTAAAGGAAAGACACCCAAATACTTTGAGTGGTAAATCAGAAAATAATCTAGAGTTAGGAAAAATGTCTTTGAAAATAGAGAGGAGTTGTAAAGTGCACAACCTTTGTAGGCATGCGATTAATGAGATACATAGCCGTTAAAAGTGCCTCGAGGGCCCTAGTGACTTCGAGAAGATGCTTATTTTTTCTTTCAGCTATCACATTCTGTTGTGGCGTATCAAGGCACGTGCTTTGATGTATGATACTTTTTTAAAGAAAAAATCGCCCAGTATCTCATTGAAGTATTCTCGACCATTGTCACTATGGAATACTTTAATTTTTTCTTGAAATTGTGTCTCGACCATTGTATAAAATATTTGAAAAATCTCTTTCACCTCAGATTTATCTTTTAATAAGTAAACCCAACTTAGTCTGAATAAAGCTAACAAACCATTTTTTTCCAAAAGCTGTGGTGACTTTTGATGGACCCTTGACATCACTATGGATTAATAAAAAAGGTTTGAAGCTTGATATGGTCGAGGAGGAAAAAATGTCCGACGGTGTTTTGCAAATTCACAAATTTCACACGAAAAAATGATGGATTATTATTGGTAAATAGATTAGGTAACAATTGTTTTAAATAATAAAAACTTGGATGTCCTAGTCTATAATGCCAAAGCAAAACATTATTTGAAATAGAAATAGAGTTCAAACAAATAGTCCGAGCTTGATATCCCGAGTTAGTTCCATCCTCAAGGAAGTAAAGCCCTCCACTTTCCCTAGCACTGCCAATCATCCTCTCCGAGACCATTTCCTGAAATTCACATCGAGATGAGTCAAAAACAGTACGACAATTAAGATTTGAAGTGAGTTTGCTAATTGACACGATTACAAGAAAGATTAGGGACATGGAGGACATCATAAAGAGTTATGGCATTATTTATCATGACATTGCCAATTCCAGCAACTGCTGAAGAAGACCCATCAGCAATCCTAATTTTTCTATTGCCTGCACATGGAGTATAGGGAGAAAAGGACTGGGAACAACTTGTCATATGGTCGGTAGCCCCGGAATCGATGATCCAGAGGCTGTTCGAACCTTGGTTACTGCTGGAAAAAACCGAAAAAGGGGTAGAATCATTTTTACCTGTTTGGGCAATTGAACAAGAAGGATTGGGTGGAGTTACTTGAAATTGAGGAGATTGCAGAAGTTTGTGCAGTTGCAGTAGTTGTTCCTTAGTAAAAGGGAACGATTCCAGAGTACTTTGTTGCCCTTGAGAGCTCGGCTGCCCTTGGTCTGCCGAGGAGACTTGTAGTGCTCGAGTATTCGGAGCAGATTTTTTCTTCCAATTGGGAGGTTTCCCATGAATCTTCCAACAAGTTTCCAAGGTATGCCAATGTTTTTTGCAAAATCACACCACGGCTTATCCTCCTGTGCAGGAGTAGAACCATGCTTTGATAGAAAGGCAGTGTTTTCAGAGGTGGAATATGGTGTGCATTTTATATCAGAGGTTCACTTAAGCATCACATGGCGCCTAGATTCTTCATGACGAATTTCAGAAAACGCCTCACGAATTGTAGGCATCAGAGATCGTACCTCATCAAAGTCTTGATTGAGCCCTGCCAAGAACAGATACACCCGATAATTTTCTTATTTTTTTAGAAACCGGACATTGTCAGTATGAGATTCCCATTCATCATTGAAACATTGATCCAACTCTTGCCATAAAGAGATCATTTCATTGTAGAATACAGTGACATCTCAGTCACCTTGCCTTGACTTCCATAGCCTTTGTTTGAGTTCGGAAATTTATGAGAAATTTTCAGAATCAGAATACATAGTTTTTACTGCCTCCCAAACGTCTTTTGCCGTGGGAAGAAATATGTATGGTTTACCTATCAATGACTCCATTGAATTTATTAACCAAGTGATAACCAAGGAGTTTTCCGACCCCCATGTACTCAGTTTGGAATACCTATCCTTGGGTCGCTCCACATCATCAGTCAGGTAGCCTAATCGCCCCTTGCCGTCTATCGCGAGTCGCATGGACTGCGCCTATTCCAAGTAATTTTTGTGGTGGTTCAATATGGTACACCAGAGACGGGATTAATGAGGCGGACAAGAAAAATCAAATCGCGCAAAACAAAAAAGGTGGAATTGCGCACAAGAAATTCAATCGCTTATGGGGTTCAAATAGGGATGATGAAGAATGCGCACAGAACGAATTGCGCAGGAAAAAACGTGGAATTGCCCAGAAGAAATTCAATCGCGCATGGGTCAGATAGCGACGATGAAGAATGTGCAGAAACGTGATGGGTAGCACTGGGTAAGGGCCGCGTGGGTCAAAGCTCGCGATGGGTAGAAGGATCAACCTTACGGCTCTTGATGCCATGTAAGTTTGTAGGGTTGAAGAATTCTTCGTTCAATAATTAAAACGTATACATGTACGTGAATTTAGAGAGGAGTTTTTGTGCCCAATAGGTAACTTAATCTCTATACACTAGGAATTTCTTATCTAGAGATATCTTTTTAAATTTTAAAAGATATCTTAACCTATTTACAATCCTAATAGATCTTCTACCATATCTTGACAATATATATACACTATGTTAAATAAGGAATGCTGTGCGATGATTGATATCCATGTTGGCCGAGAGTTAATTAAGGAAAGCCGAGATGATTGCCAACTGATATGGTAAGGCCGAGATGATTTGATGGTTGACCCCTCCTCAAATTGATGCAGGTTGATCTAGAAGCAGCAATTTGCCAACCAGAATTGATGTCGTTGCGAGTCATGGTTTTGGTGAAGATATCAGCAAGTTGAAGTGTAGTAGAAATATGCGGTTCACGAATAGGATGACAATCGACGTCTATATGCTTTGTGCGTTCATGGAAGACAGGGTTGGGTGCAATTTGAATCGCTTGTGTTGTCGCCATGCGTAGGAGTGGGTTTGAGCTGGGAGAAGCCAACCTCATCTAAGAGACCATGTAGTTAAAGGATTTCAGAGAAAGCGATTGATAATCAGATTCGGTGGAGGATTTGGATACTCGGGCTTGTTTCTTGCTTTTCCAAGATATTGAGGATTGACCCAAAAAAATGGCATAGGGTTAACCCAAAAACATGCACCAACCTGTAACGGAGCGACGGGTATCCAGGCAGCAAGCCCAATCAGCATCACTGAAGGCGACAAGAGTAATCGGATTCCCGCTGTGAAAGAATAGACCACGAGATGGCGAGCCACGAAGATATCGAATTATACGGCGAACAACCGCTATATTAAGGATTGACCCAAAAACATGCACCAACCTGTAACGGAGCGACGGGTTTCTAGGCAGCCAACCCAATCAACATCACTGAAGGCGACAAGAGTAATCGGATTCCCGGTCGTGGCGAGCCACGAAGATATCGAATTATACGGTGAACAACCGCGAGATGTAAGTGTCGAGGAGACTGGATAAACTGGTTAACTTGTTGAACTGCAAAGGAGATGTCAGGGTGAGTGATGGTTAAATAGTTCAAACTACCAACTAGCTGATGATACATAGTGGGTCAGAAAGGAGATCACCTTTCTCACAACGATATTTGAGATTAAGTTCCAAGGGAGCATTCATGGAGGAAGAGTCCTCAAGTCGAGCTAGGTTGATGAGATCACTGGTATATTTGTGTTGGTTCAGGAAAGTTCCAGAGGGTCCAGTGTGTATTTCCAACTCCAAAAAATATGTAAGTGGACCATGATCCTTCGTATGAAACGAAGATTGTAGATGCTGTTATAGCCGAGTAATCAAGGCCAAATCGGTGCCGGTAATGACAATATAATCCACATACACCAGAAGAAGAACAATACCTGCTATTGTTTTACAAAGAAATAGTGGAGAATCATACTTACTTTGCTGAAACGAGAGCTGAAGGAGGGTTGTACATAATTTATCAAACCAGGTCCTCGCGGCTTGTTTTATGCCATACAAAGATCGTTTCAATTTACATACGGCCGATGAAGGAGTATTGAGAAGATCCAGAGGTAATTTCATCTACACCTCTTCTTTGAGTTTACTATGAATGAATGCATTTTTAACATCCATTTGATGAAGTTGCCAGCGTTGAGAAGCCGCTATTGAAAGAATAGTTCGAACAGTAGCCATTTTGGCAACGGACGCAAATGTGTCATCATAGTAGATCCCATACTCTTGTCGATTACCAAGAGCAACCAATCTTGCTTTGTAGCGATCCAAAGTCCCATCAGATCGAAGCTTAATGGAATAAACCCATTTACAATCAATGACTTTAGTATTTGGTGGGCAAGGGACAACATCCATGTATCATTTTCTTGTAGGGCTTGTAACTCTTCAACCATAGCAGTTTTCCAACATTCATGCTTAGTTACCTCCGAATAACATGTAGGAACGGTATGAGAGGACAATATAGTGTGAAATGAGGTAGAGAAGCCATACCTATCCGGAGGATGAGAAAGGCGCGTGGAACGGCGCGGAAGATCATTATTGGCCGAAGTAGTTCAACGGTCCAGAGTTTAAACAGGATCAGGTGGTGGGTCCGGCTCACGAATAGGCGTAGGGAGACGACATCTTTCATAGACAAGTCCGGGCATGAAACGTTGAGGAGAAGGTAGCAAGCGATCACAGGATGGAATCATAATAGGCTGTGGCGGTGTGGATGGAACCGTAGTGTTGCTGAAAAAATATTGATTTTCACAGAGTACAACATGCCGTGAAATACCAAATTTGTTAGATGACGAATCATAGCAAATATAACATTTGTGAGAAGGACTATATCCCATAAATGCACATTTGACTGATTGAGCCGACTACTTGTGTCGTTCATGACTAGGCATATGGACAAAACACACGCACCCAAAAGTATGCAGATTAAGCTAATTAGGCGTGTGATGATATAAACATAAATAATGAGATGCTAACTGTAAGGCGCGAGAGGGTAAACAATTGATGAGGTAAATAGCCGTGGATAAGGCTTCAACCCAAAAGTGTGAAGATTTAGTTCGTAAAAAATATATCCAAGTGTATTTGCTTTGATCATCAATGAAAGTAACAAAATATTTGTATTTGGCATGAGATATAATTGGTGAGATCCCCCATGCATCGCTGTATATTAAGTCGAAACAGTTTCAGCACGTGTCCCATGATCGGGAAATGATAAGAGATTTACTTTTCCGTAATTTGCATGTAGGGCAATCAAGAGGTACATGAGATGAAAAGAACATTTATCACCCAATGAACCAGAGTTTATTACATGAGATAAAATAAGAGAGTTCGAATGACCCAAACCTTTTTGCCAAATCGTACGATTATTAGTGACAACATTACATTGCAATGAAGGGATCGGAGGAATGGAGAAGTGCAGAAAGAACAATCATCCCATTTTAGGCCTCTTTGCGAGTACCTTTCCCGATACCTGATCCTGCACAAGACAACCAGAGTGAGAGAATACAACTTTACAATTATCATCAACTAATTGTCCTGTGGAGATAAGAGTAGTTGACAAATCGGGAGACACAAACACATCCCGGAATGAGGAGTTAACATCAGCAACCGCGTGAATAGGTAGTTGACTACCAACCCTGTCTTTTGTATTTAAGTATGCCTTAGACAAGACAAAAAAGCTCTTTAGGTGTCTCTATCAACCAAATTGCAGCTTCATGCTTCCAGGGTAAAGATAATCTATATATAGGAGTATAATATACTTCCTCTGGTAGTATGCTACCATAAGTTGGTGCACACCTTATTGGATGGCAGCTACATCATTGTGATACTGGATTTGTAATTTTTTTGTGAGGGTTTCAACTGGCTATATAAAGATAGTTTACGGGATTCCAGAAAATCTTAGTTTTCATTCATAATGTACTACTTGTTCTGAAGATAGTTTTCTGGGTGTGAAAAAATTTTCTTCTGCTGACTGTCAGTCCAATCAATCAATTCCCCAATGCACTCACACGGCTCCATCAGTCTTGTCCCTTTCCATACAAGAAAGACGCGTCCAAATAATCCCTCTCACTTACCATACATGATAGATTTGAAAGGTAAATTAAGGATGTAAATTATGGATGTTATTATACTTTCTCTATTTAGGGCCTAAATTGTAGGATGTAAATTATGTCATTGTAGTCTATATAAAGAGAGAAATAAATCAAAGAAAGTATTCAGACAAGCCGGGTGTATTTTGACACCGACGACCCCATCTGTCCTATCAATTTTTCCTTTTCCTGCATTTTAATGCTATGGGAGTCGTATTAACTTTTCACTGTCTATTTTTCATCAAGTCAACTGAGAAGGTCCTCGTTTTAGAGTATATGGATGGAGTACGACTAAATGATTTGGAATCATTGGAAGCACTTGGTGTTGACAAACAAAAACTTGTGGAGGAAATTACACGCGCGTATGCCCATCAAATCTATGCTGATGGTTTTTTCAATGGTGATCCTCACCCTGGTACTCTCTACCCCCTCTGTCCCTACATGTGTGTGTGTGTTATTTTTTCAAACAGTCTGCGATTTGTTCATTGTATCTGGGTCCTAATATAGGAAATTTCCTTGTGAGCAAGACTCCTCCACATCGTCCAATTTTGCTAGATTTTGGTCTTACAAAGCGCCTATCAGCAAGTATGACACAAGCACTGGCAAAAATGTTTCTAGCATCTGCTGAGGTTTGTACTATTCTTTTATTCTTGTTCTTTATATTAACTGACCCGTAGAAGATCATGAATGATCAGCAAGCACAAATCCAATCTATATTATTCTCTGGTACCTGAAACTGCAATGCTGTGGCTGAGTAAAATGTGTTCCACCTTTTACATTGAGCTGTGCTGCTATTTGATTACTAGTACCAGCATGGCTCGAATTTGTGATATTTTAATTTTCTAACTTGTACATCACACATAACACCCTTTCTTTTGCAGGGTGATTATGTGGCACTTTTATCTTCCTTTGCAGAAATGGGACTAAAGCTGCGGTTGGACCTTCCAGAGCAAATGATGGAGATAGCAAATGTTTTCTTCCGCACATCAACCCTGGCAAATGAAGCTCCTGTAAGCAAGCACATTGAGTTGTTATAATGTGATTTTTCCATCTGTATGCTGAATGAATTTTACTCTCTGGTATAGCAAAACATGAAGACCTTGGCTGAGCAAAGGGCTAAAAACATGAAGATTGTACAAGACAAGATGAAACTCAATAAGAAAGAAATGAGACGTTTTAATCCTGTAAGTCCATAGAATGTCCTTCACTTTGCTGTTATCAACCTGTCGATGAACTGTTTCCCTCAGTTTCTAAGATATTTCAAACAATTCTTCAGGTTGATGCTTTTCCAGGTGATATCGTTATCTTCGGCAGAGTAATTAATCTCCTTAGAGGTGAAATATTTGTTCTATTTTTTCCCCTCTCGGCATATGAAGTGTAATCTCTATAAGTTAATAGCATTGGACCACGTAAATTCTATTAATAAAAGAGATATTTATTAATCAAAAAATTTGTATTTTATTATTTTGTGATTAAATGAGTATAGATCTAATCAACTAAAATTCATGTGCATAATATTAATTAAAGCTGAATTAGTCTGTAATCATGTTAGACAGTTATTGTAAATAATTATGAACTGCTTAAAACAATAAAAGAAAAGAAAAAAAATATTGTACATGATATTGTTAGTTCGTTGAATGGTATCAAAGCCCTAAATATATAAAACAACATGTGACGGTGGAGGAAGTAGACAAGTTTTTTTTATTAGGCATAAATATATATATTAATACAAAGGAGTAAAAGCAGTACCCAAAAGTTAAACAATCATAAAATAAAGGGAAAGCTAATAACATATAACACTTTAACGCTAATAAGCAAACGACCGGTTTCCTAGTCCAATTTAGAAACGTAAAAGGTAGGTTATTTCTACTTCTGCTCTTAATCCAAATGCGCTTCTATATTTTATCAAATCCAAAAGATTCTTTTCTTCAATGTCTGGTTCTCTGAAAATTCTTCAAATCATGTCCAACCAAATCGTCCATAACACTGCTAGCCAAACAGTTAACCATTTCTTCCTTCCGTTTCGCTGCCACCACAATCCTCTATGTTGAATTAGATGGCTAACCACTTTCATTATGAGTGACCACTTGTATACCTAACCACACATAACAATCCTTCCAAAGAGTGATATATTGAACATTAAAAGAATAGATGATGAGTTGTTTCTTCCTCAATATGACAAACTGCACACAAATCTGAGATATGTCTTTTTCTAATATTCCTAACAAGTTGTCGTACGTTGACATTCTGTCTCTAATCAGTCTCCATGCAAACGTTGCAACCTTAATTAGGGGTCGTAGTATTCCATATGATTTCAAAAGCTGATCGTTGATCCCCTTCTGGAATTGCCTCGTCCTCTTGAATTATGTGATAAGCCAATCAAACCGAGAATGAATTTGATGAATCTTGATGTCGTTCCCACCGTATTCCTTGTCCTGAGGTAATGATATCCTGCCAATAAAAGTTACGGAGGAAGTAGACAAGTATCAACAACATTTCATTATTTTTTTTATTATAATGTGATAAAGTCAAGTACAACCTCTAGACCTAATTTTAAAAATTAGAGATGAGATTTAATTAAATTTAAATTTTAAAAACAATCAAGGAATAATATATTCATGTTTAAAAAGTTGTGATATCTGATTATTTTTGTAATTTTAGCAAATTGTTATGTTTAAAAGGTTATAATATATGCATTCACACACACACACACACACACACATATATATATATATGTTCATTTTTTCTCTATAAGTTTCACCTGATATTGGGAGCCCCCATGGACATCAGGGCTTTCATCGACGATGAATGTGCACATAGTGTATGTGGATATTATGAGACCATTTGCTGAATCCGTTTTGCAATTGTAAGATGTGCTCTCTCTCTGTCTCTCTCTTTTTTAAATATTTGCAAGGTTGCTTGCCTCATTTTTACTCTTTGTGTAACTTCTCTTAGCAACCTAAAGAATGGGCCTGCATTTAATGCATGCTGGATCCATGACACTCCGGTTCTATCTGATGTTGAAGGCAAGCTGAGGCGGCTCTTAGTTGATCTTGGGAATGCTGATAAAGTTCTTGGAATCCAGGTGCACACTACTGCTTCATTAGTTGACTGTCTGACTAGTCCTTGGTTTTTCCCCATTGAATGACATCCTATCTCAAATTATCTTACAAACTAGTGCCTTGAGTATTCTAATCTTTTGGGACTTCAGTGATGCATTCTCTTAAATCTCAGCCATGTGTTGCATCATTAAGCTATGCTGTTGATTCTCCTGCAAAATTATGTTTTTGTCTTACAAAGGATGACTAATTTATTTAGTTTGCTTTTCTCTTAGTATGTCAAGCATATAATCTTTCAATTGGAATGGCTGATTTGACTCGTCATAAATTGTCGTCGTTTCAAAAATGTATAGGTATGCGCCTATAAAGATGGAGAAGTAATTATTGACACAGCTGCTGGGGTGCTTGGAAGATATGATCCTCGTCCTGTTCAGCCTGATAGTTTATTCCCTGTTTTTTCTGTATCAAAAGGAATTACGGCGGGCATGGTTCACTGGCTGATTGACAATGGGTATGCAAAATCTATTGTGCTTCCCTTGATCCTTGAAAGGATAATCTTGCAAATATTCTGTCATATTCCCTTCATTTTAATAGTCGCTTAATATTTTTAACTTAAAACAGTTAATTGGATTATTGCAGAGATTTGGAATTTCTATGTATTGTAGCCTCAAAATAGGTTTTTATAAGATCAAGCAGTTGCCGATTTACTAAAAGCTATAATTGCTATTAACAATGTAACTCAATGTTTTTTTAAACCGTAAAGCAGCCCAAACACCAAAATTTTGAATACTCTCATTGTAGGTGTCATTATTGCTCCCCAACAATCCCAACTGCACCACCTTGCAGCTTATGGGAATCAAACAAGTGATTTTTGGCTTTGATACCGATTGTATGACCAAATGTTGACAGCTTTATCTAAGGGCATTATATGTATGTATGCATGTGTATGTACATTTATATAGGGACTTGCTACATGTTTTGACTAAGCTCCCACCATTGATATTTTTGCTCCTCAACAGCTTTGGATCAAGAATGCTTTGGAATTTGAAGATGGGGTTTCTGGTTATTATTGAGTGCTTCTATTTGTTACTAAGTATATATGTAGTAACTTGTTTGCTTTAGATTAAAGTGGATTTAATATTTCTGATCCAAAAAAAAAAGTGGATTTAATTAAATATTTGTAATAACAAAAATAAATGTGACTATATTTAACATCGCTCCTACCGATCTCAACCTTCACTTTCTTTTATTTAGGAATCCAAACCACTTGAATTGACCATTTACAAGTGTTCTAGATGATTTAAGCGGTCTTGTAAGTTATCTGTTTCTATACATAAATTTTAAATTGATTATCTCAAGTTCTTGTCGCAGGATGCTAAATCTCGAGGAGAAAATTGCAAGTATTTGGCCTCAGTTTGGATCCAACGGAAAAGATCAAATAAAGGTAACGTTTTCTGCTCCCAGTTAATTTCCCGATGCTATTGAAGTTCATCATCTATTTATTGACAAAACCTGTAGTGATTGAGAAAAAGAATAAAATGGTAATGAGAAAATCTGAAGTTTCTGAACTCCAACCTTTTACTTGACAAAAATAAGATGCAGTTTACAATTCCTATGTAATTATATTTTAATCTAAGTGGTAATTTACTTTTCCCCTACTTTTACAATCAGAGCTCCTATTTTGGTTTATTTGTTTATGTGTAGCATAATTAAACAAAATTATGTCTATATTTTTTATTTATGCAAAAATAGGTTCACCATGTGCTTAATCACACATCTGGGTTACACAATGCCTTGGCCAGTCTGACACGTGAAAATCCATTGCTAATGACTGATTGGGATGAATGTCTGAACTGTATTACAACAGCAGCACCAGAGAC
The DNA here is from genome assembly GCA_907163345.1 of Haberlea rhodopensis. Taxonomy (NCBI): domain Eukaryota; kingdom Viridiplantae; phylum Streptophyta; class Magnoliopsida; order Lamiales; family Gesneriaceae; genus Haberlea; species Haberlea rhodopensis. The sequence continues at coordinate 2,086,917 of CAJQUN010000017.1, forward strand.
TGAACCTGGCCATCAGCAGTTTTACCATTATTTATCTTTTGGATGGCTATGTGGCGGTATTGTTGAGGTAATTCAGATCTTTTTAAAATGAAAAGCATATAAATTCTGGTCTCATCCAAAATGGCCGTTTACTTTTTTGAGTTACTTCAGGTTGAGCCTTAACTTCTATCAAAAGCCTGATATACCTGATTTTGAAGCAGCACAGACTTCACATACTACGACCCTTACATTCAGACTTACGTTTTTTGACATATTAAATAAATAAATGTACATGGGAGAAGGAAGGAATAAAATTTATAGTTATCATGCCTAATCATGATCATATGTCCAGTTGTAAATAGGTATATGGCTTAGAAAGATTTTTGAAACATTTTACTTGAAAAGGATGGTTTTCCCTCTTGACGAATTGCCTCAATACTGCTCAAAATTTGTCCTCCCATATAAGAAGGATTAGGGCCCGGAGCCTTTTGCGTAATCTATTTATATGCTTTGATATACAGTGTAGAAACTTGTAAATATTTGAATTGGCATGACGTAGATATAATAAAATAACTTCATCATTCTTCATTGTACAGTATGCCTCACAAAAGAAGTTTCAGGAGATTCTTGAAGAAGCATTTGTTCGTCCTCTTAATATAGATGGCGAGCTATACATTGGAATTCCTCCAGGCATGTTCATTGATTTAACTTTTTTGCACACATTCACTCCTGCTCTTGATATACTATACTCATCTTTGTTGACTCAATTGTAAATTTTTTCAAACTCATGGAGGTAATGTCAATATTTTTCAAACTCAGTGGAGGTTGATATAGTAATGGCTATGGTATGAGAGGTTTCGCTGGTAAAAAAACCTCAGTGGTTGGTACATTTAGTTTACCTATATTTTTAATCACTCGTTATTTTGTTCATTTATGACTTGTATTTATCTTTGCAAAATTGTTAAAGCATGGGAGAAGTTGACGACATTGTTTGACTTTGTTCCACTTGGAAGCAAACTCAGATTAACTGTTGACAAGAAAATTTCAACTTCTGTATATATTAAAATATGGCTGTTTGTTACAACTGCAGTGCAAACTAGGAAAGAATAAAATCATGAACTATCATAATCCTAGGATACAAATAAAAACTCAATTCCCGAAAGTCAGGAATTGCTTTAACCACTAAATCTCCTGTATTACAGCACACGGTTCCCAAAAGACAAAAAACGCGTTTTTTTCATAATTGCTATACGAACTATACTCATTAGAAAACAAAAAAGATATTCTAAAATGAGTATTAATGTTGTTGAGTAGCTTATCCCAATCCGTTGAGATTAAATACTTAGTTGTTATTGTAGTGTTAATGTTGTTGAGATCGTGAAATGTTTTTTATATTATTTTATTGTGGTTTAGTTTTATGTGATGATTGTATGGCATTGAGCTGTGGATGTAGATCTTTATGATCGAATAATGTAAATATTATGTTAGGTTGCATTCTCTATTTACTATATCTCAACTACTTAAAAAAAGTAAATCGGGGAGTGATATATTCTCTCTTGCCAAAATTATAGCCTTGATATTGTTCTTAGTTTTTTGGCATACAGCCTAACCACAGTCTGTCTTTCTCTTAGGTGTGGAATCTCGACTTGCCACGCTCTCAGTAGATATGGAAGAGATACACAAGTTTGCAGAAATCAGTAAGCGTCCTGACCTACCATCCACCTTTCAGAACCAAATGCAAGATGTTTCTCAAATGGCATCCACTCTTCCTGCCTTATTCAACACACTCAATGCACGTCGTGCAATCATACCTGCTGCTAATGCACATTGTTCGGCTCGTGCCCTTGCACGCTACTACGCAGCTCTTGTCGATAAAGGCGCCATTCCACCACCACATTCTTCTTCCACCAACCCCCCACTTGGAAGCCATCCACACATTCCCAAGTTCCGGTCTCCAAAAACTTCCAAGAAACGGACGTGCTTCAGCAGCAGCTCCACCAAGAAGTCGGGAGACAATAACTACACTCAGGTTCCAAGCAACGACACCACCAACAATGGCTCCTTAGCTAATCATAATGATTCTAGAGCTACGAAGCTTTTTACTAACAGTAACATTCATGACGAATTCATGGGAGTTGGAGAGTACGAGGGTTTGACACTTCCGGATGGGCAATTTGGGCTTGGATTCAAGAGATCTTATTCGAAGGATGGTAGATTAATTGGTTTTGGCCATTCGGGCATGGGAGGTTCGACTGGATATTGTGACATAAACAATCGGTTTGCGATTTCTGTGACTCTGAATAAAATGAACTTGGGTGGCGTGACTGCAAAGGTGATAAATTTAGTTTGCTCAGAACTTGATATTCCATTGCCTGCAGATTTTTACAGATTTACAGAGAGGATAGATGGGAATGAGGTAAATGTGGCTAACCCTTTGATTAATTGAGAGGCATCGATCTTTATAGTGTATATTTCTGAAGATCATATTTATTTTTGTTGATCTTGTTTTGTATAAATACAAAGTATATACAGATAATGGAAACTGAATGAATTGCATTCTTGAATTTTGATCAAATATATTTGACAAATAGAGGTCTTAATAATTCAATCTTGTTCCAGATGTTGGATAAAGGCATGGTAGATATTGATAAAATTATAAATATCATTTGGTTCAAATTTCACTTTGCAACTATTATTTGGAAAATTACAGTTTACATCAATTTTCATAAATTGTAACATTTGCATCATCTTGATTCGGTTTAGTATTTTTATCGAATATTCATTGCCGCCTTTCGTCATCATCTTACATCTTCAAATTTAGAGCTCCTTGAGTTAGTTGTTGCAAACTTTTTTTGATATGAAAAATTATTTAGTTGTTTGATTTTGGAAAAAAAATCTTGACACTCTAAAAATTTATTTCAATTTAAAAAAAAAAAATTGCAGTAGCTAGCTTAAGGGGTTTTAAGTTTGAGCATGTATGATGATGATGGAATGTGATGATAAATTCTTAATAAATATCAAACTGAGTCAACATGATGTAAAGTGTTATAATTAATGAGATAATTATGTAAGTAATAATTTTTCAAAATAAAATTTGGACCAACTTTAATGTTTGTAATTTTTCTTATAACCCTTTTTTCCCATGTTGTGATTGTAATTATTGAGCCTGGAAGTAGATCAGCAAGTTCACCAACTTTTCACTGTTTTGGCACGCATCTACAGGTGGGGTAAATTAAATGTAAGTGTGAGTGGATTAAACCCCAAATTCCCTCACTTACCCTGATATTTATACTCCCAAAATATTTTAAAAAATGAAGTATAAAACTAGAGGAGTGGACAAGGGATAAAGGTGGTCAGAAATAGTAACACAGGAGGAGATGACTGTGACGGGGATGATAACTAAGATCGACGTAGTGCAAAGGATATCCTCACATGTGTAAACTTGTCATATGGTGATCGTTATGTACTAAAGAAAACATGCTATCAAATATAGCAAGTATGGTTTTATGGGTAGGAAAGATCAACGGTGAACACTTTGTAACTAAAAAAATTCTACCCAACTAGTAGAAATCACTAAGAAAATTTTGGGTAATGGTCGTTCAGTGAATTCATATCAGATGAGCACATATTTGTGTGTCTAGATTTTTCTACATCAGTGCAGATGAAACACTGGTTTCAATATATCTCCATTTATGGTCTCGGAGAAACTTAGTCATGTATAGGTTGAATGTACCAACAATTAAAGTTTTGGTAAGCAAATAGTGTATCAATATTTGGAGAAATATTTGTATGCATCTTCTTTGGACCTCACTTATACATCTAACTCAATTTTAAAACACAATATTTTTTAAATAATATATATATGAATTAACATAGCAACCATTTTAGACATATGATAATAAAATGGTCAACAAGTGAGGTTCAAACTAGTAGTTTTTCTAACGTTGCATATTATTGTATATGATGATCAGAGACCACATGAATACACTTTGCAACAGGAAGACGGCTATTGCTCTATATTACATCATGAGATGAGATATTTGGCCTCTTGGGATAGCTTCAAGCTATCTGTTTAATATACGAGTGTTGATATAAATATGTCAACAAGTCATACTATGAGGCGAGGATGGCTCCATATCAAGCTTTTAGAACACGAAGATGTGGTCCATTGGAAATTTGGTATACAAATATGTTCCCACTATTTGTTATAAAATATGTTGGAAAAATGATGCCTACAATTAAGCATCGAAGACTAAACGACATGAATCCATATGTCGGATAGTACCGGAGGCCGCGATCGCTCGCCGTATGTTGGGCGACCTATCACGACACAATGGGAAAAACACATTGAAAGTTTCTGCATCACGTGATCGATCGCGACCGATGGCGCGATGGATCGCACAGTGCATGATGTTGAAAATTAAGGGGCTCGATCGATCGCGCCCTGTGCAGATTTTTGGGTTGGGTGCGTCCTTTCACATTTTGATGCGGTTTTTCCTGAATTGTTGTCTCCAATTGGTGTCCCTAAGTGTCATTACTTGGTCTAGTATATAAAGGACAACCCTTGGATGGATTTAAATCAGATTTTCGAAAATCACTTCAGATTCAAGAGCAAAAATCTTGTGCATTTTATTCATCCAATTCTTTGTTCTATTTTGAGTGCCTTCAAATCTTTGTGGTTTGTGGATTTACGATTTGGTGTGCTTCTATCACAAATCATAGTTGTTGTATCTTGGGAGACAAATTGCCAATTGAACTGTTAGCACCGTAGCGATACAATATTGTCTTAAGGACGGAAATTCTAAATCTCGCATCGACATATGATCTAAAAAGTCATTATTGTCTTGCTTGCTACTTCTTAAAAGATACACACCCAGGAAATTTAGTATTACAATCTTAAGACAATATCGGCAACAGATGGCTTCTTCAAGAGCAACAACAACTCCTATTCATCATGGTGAATGGCCAGAAAAGTTCAATAGGAACGACTTCAAAAGGTGGCAGCAAAAAATGATATTTTACTTGACCACACTGAGCTTGGCAAGGTTCTTAACTGAGGATGCTCCTACGATTGAAGAATGATAGACCGACATCCAAAAGAGGGCGGCACTTGATGCATGAAATTAAAGCGACTTTCTTTGCAAGAACTACATCCTAAACGGGTTAGATAATAAATTATATAACGTCTATTGTCTTGTGAAAATAGCAAAGGAACTTTGAGAATTTCAGGAAAAGAAGTAAAAATCCGAGGATGCTGGAATGAAGAAATTCATTGTTGGACAGTCCCTTGATTTCAAGATGGTTGACACCAAGCCTGTGATGGCGCAAGTGCAAGATCTACAAGTGATTTTGCATGATATATATGCTGAGAGAATGAACGTGATTCATTCCAAGTCACCGCAATGATTGAAAAATTGCCTCCTATGTGGAAGGACTTAAGAACTATCTCAAACATAAACGAAAGGAGATGAGTCTTGAATACCTTATGGTTCGATTACGAATCGAGGAGGACATCAAGGTTGCCGAGAGGAAGGCGGGTAGGTTTCAAATGGAACCACGGGCTAACATAGTTGAACAAACAACCAGATCAAAGCGAACGTTTGACGGTATGACCTCCAAAAATGGCAAGGCGGAGAAGTTCAAAGGTAAATGCTACAAGTATGAAAAACCCAATCACATGGCAAAGGATTGTCGTAACAAAGATGTTCGTGGGAAATCATAGGATCAAGTCAATTTGACAGAACATGATCGGATCTCAAATGACTTGAATGATCTAATATTAACCGATGTGATCTTTGAAGCAAACTTGGTGGACAATCCTATGGAATGGTTCGTCGATTCTGGTGCCACCCGACATGTGTGTTCGGACAAATCCATGTTCTCCACATACACGCCAATAAGTGGTCACCAACTCTACATGGGAAATTCGACAACATTTTCGGTCGTTGGATTGGAGAATCTAAAGATGACTTCGGGAAATGAATTGTCTCTCATTGACGTTCTACATGTTCCAGACATCCGAAAGAACCTGATATCCGGATCGGCTCTAGTCAAGGCGGGTTTTAGACTAGTTTTTAGAATCTGGAAAAATTGTACTCTCCAAAAATAGAGTTTTTGTAGGAAAATGCTATATGGAGAAAATCCTTTTCAAAATGAATGTAATGACGGTTATCCTTCAGTTTGAAAGTAATAAAGTTAATGCTTCTACTTATTTGATTAGTCTTGTGATTTATGGCATGATCGTTTCATGTAAATTATAATCCACTTAAAAAATTAGTAAAGTTGAACTTATTACCTTCAATGAATGTTAACTTAAAACATAAATGTTAGACTTGTGTGGAGGCTAAGTTAACGAAACCGCCATTTCATTCAATTGAAAGAACAACAACTCCTCTTGAATTAATTCATACGGATCTATGTGATCTAAAGTTTGAGCAAACTAAGAGGTGGGAAAAAGCACTTCATTACTTTCATAGATGATTATACAAGATATTGTTATGTCTATTTGCTACGTAGCAAAGACGAGGCCTTGGAAGTGTTTAAATAATACAAGAATGAAGTTGAAAATCAACTAAGCAAAAAGATAAAGATTGTTTGAAGTGATAAAGGTGGAGAATATGGAGCACCGTTTGACAAATTTTGCTCTGAATATGGCATATACACCAAACCACTGCTCCATATTCACCACAATCAAATGGTATCGCCGAACGGAAAATCGTACTTTGAAAGAGATGATGAATGCTATGTTGATAAGTTATAAATTATCCCAAAGCTTGTGGGGGGGGTGGGGGGGGGGGGGGAAGCAATCATGTCGGCCAACTATATTCTAAGCAAAATACCACAAAAGATTAAGGACGGAACTCCTTATGAGTTATGGAAAGGTCACAAACCTTTCAAAATACTTAAAATGTGGGGGTGCTTGGTTAATGTAGAAGTACCAAAGACAAAGCAGGTAAAGATTGGGCCTAAAATAATAGATTGTGTATTTGGTTATGCTTACCATAGTAGTTCATATCGGTTTTTGGTACACAAATATGAAATAAGTGATGTGCATGAAGATACAATCATGGAATCAAGAAATGTGGTATTTTTTAAAGAAATATTAATTACAAATCAAACAATGAAATATGTCCTAAGAGAAGGATGTATGCAGTAATTAACGATGACTATAATGAAATTGAAGAACCACGGCATAGCAAGAGGGCTAAAGTGACAAATACTTTTGGTCCTGACTTCATATCTTATGTGCTACAAAATGAACCAAGATCGGTTAGTGACGCATTATTTAGCCCCGGGCTCCTATGTGAAAAGAGGCTATTGATGGCGAGATTGTCCATAATGCAAAACCATAAGTGGGAGTTGGTTGATCTTCCAAACAGAGGTAAACCATTAGAAAGCAAATAAATTCTGAAATGGAAATATAAAACCGATGGTTCAATTGATAAGTACAAAGCAAGACTTGTGGCGAAAGGATTTAAGCAAAAAGAATGCCTTGATAAGATTGATAATAGATATCGTTGCTCTAAACAATTTAGAGATGCATCAAATGGATGTTAAGACGACATTCCTCAATGGGAACTTGAGGAAAAAATATATATGAACCTGAAGGGTTTGTGATTCCCGGACAAGAGAAGAATGTGTGTAGACTCGTTAAGTCATTGTATAGGCTTAAGCAAGCGCCAAAACAATGGCATGAAAAAATTGACAAAACTATGTTGCCAAATGGTTTCAAAATTAGCGAGTGTGAAAATGTGTATATATGAAAAACACAACTAAAGCATATGTAATAATATGCTCGTATGCTGATGATATGCTCATAGTGAGAAGTAATTTAGAAATCGTCAATACGACAAAGAAAATGTTAACAAAACATTTTGAAATGAAGGACGTGGGTAAAGTGAGTGTAATGCTTGGAATTAAAACTTCCAAGACATATGAAGGATGGGTATTGAGGCAATCTCATTATGTTGAGAAAATGCTAGAGATATTTCTCGGAAATGACACATTGTCAGTGAAAACACCCTATGATCCAAATATACACTTAGTTAAAAACAATCGTGACCTTGTCATGCAATTGGAATACACAAGGATAATTGGCAGTCCAATGTATCCATGAACTGCACACGTTCTGACATTGCATATGCAGTTGGTAAACTAAGTAGGTTCAATAGCAATCCAAGTAATGACCATTGGAAGGCATTAACAAGTGTTCTTAAATATTTAAGGTATACCTTAAGTTCTGGATTGCATTATACAAGATATCCTGCTGTGTTAGCATCATGTATCTTTCTAACAAAGGTGCTTAAATATTGAAGGTATACCTTAAGTTATGGATTGCATTATACAAGATATCCTATTGTGTTAGAAAGATACATCGATGCTAATTGGTTATCGGACACAAAAGAATCTAAGTCCACAAGTGGTTATGTGTTCACCATTGGAGGGACTGTTGTATCATGGAAATCTTCCGAACAAATTTGTATTGCTAGATTCACTATGAAATCAGAATTCATAGCTTTTGATAAAGCGGGTGAAGAAGCCGAATGACTTAGAAGTTTTTTGGAAGAAATTCATTGTTAGGAAAAACATGTGACTGCAATTAAAATACATTGTGATAGCCAATCTGCTATAGGAAGGGCACAAAGTAGCATGCATAATGATAAGTCTAGACATATATGTCGTAGATACAATACCATTAAATAGTTGATCTCAAATGACATTATGTCCATTGACTAGGTGAAGTCAAAGGAAAATATTGCTGATTCGCTCACGAAAGGTTTGCCTAGAGATCAAGTATATAGTTTATCGAGGGGAATGTGATTAAAATCATATAATCAAAATCTCATAGTGGAAACCCAACCTTGTTGATTGGAGATCCCAATATCTAGGTTCAAAACAGACAACTAAATTATGAGATTGTATAAACACCTTGGATATCAATATCCAACACATTCCTATGATAACGGGTGTAGCCAGCAAAAAGGGTACGTGGATAAGCAAAGGGCTTTTAAGGATTCCTAAGACATATAAGAATATGTTGGAGTATAGCATGATATTCTTCTAGGAGCTCGCCAACGTAAGTGCGAATGAGACCGCTTCAAAGATGGAAAGCACTTATGAAACCAAGTGTGGTCCATGGTCGAAACAGACACAACCATAAGAAACAAATACGAATGTTAGAATTGTTAGGGTGTGAATTCAATTGTCTAGGTTTACACCAAGGACTAAATAGTTGAAGACTTTTAGTTCACCATTAAGTCAAGTAAATCTGATTAAATACTACTACGAAAGGTTCAAAGCCGCAAACTACCTCTCCAGATATTATACAATTCGTTGAAGGCACTCAATTTAATTCATGTGGAGGATTGTTGGAAAAATGATGCGTATTGAATTACAATTAAGCATCGGAGACCAAACTACACGAATCCATATGTCGAAGAGTACTGGCGCCGCGATCGATCGTCGTATGTTGGGCGACCGATCACGACTCAATGCGGAAAACACATTGAATGTTTCTGCATAGCGCGATCGATCGTGTCCGATGTCGTGATCGATCGCGTGATGCAGGATGTTGAAAATTAAGGGGCGCGATCGATCGCCCAAGATTTTTGGTTAGGTGTGTCCCTTCACGTTTTGATGCTGTTTTTCCTGAATTGTTGCCTCCAATTGGTGTCCCTGGGTGGCATTACTTGGTTAGTATATTAAGAACAACCCTTTGATGTATTTAAATCAGATTTTCGAAAATCACTTCAGATTCAAGAGCAAAATATTGTGCATTTTATTCATCCAATTCCTTGTCCTATTTTGAGGGTTTTTTATTAAAATAATCGGGAAAAAAAAATAATTTAACAAAATATCCGAATTTTAAAATCATTTTTAAAATGACCCAAAACGCCATCTTAGATGGCGCCTTCAGATAAAGGCGCCATCTGAGATGGCGGCTTCCTTATCTGATAAAAAAAATAATTGAAGGCGCCATGTTGGATGGCGCCTTCAGATAAAAAATTAATTTTTTTTATGAAGGCGTCATCTCCGATGGCGCCTTCTCGGGTATAAATACCCCGGTCGAGCCCTTCATTTTTCATACCGAAGCGAAAATCACATATCATCATAGTTTCTTATCTTATTTTTATCGTTAAAATTGTTCAATCTCCAATCTCAATTAACCACTCTCGAAGTATTTATCAGGTAAAAATCTTGTTATATTATTGATTTTATCATATTGATTTTATAAATTTATTAATTATTGTAATATTTTATAAATTTTTCAGAGATGTCGATTCAAATATTATTATATTGTGGAGGTAATATATTACAGGATTTGGATACCATTAGATATAATCGTGGTCCAATAAGAGTTACCACATCTCGCACAATTAATTTTATGCAGTTGTTGACCGAAATATATAATATCACGGGCATCGATGGCAACCAGTTTCTTCTGAAAATACATGTAAGACATATGTTTAGAGATTATGCCGGGGTACGACAGACAATTTTGCCAATCGATAATGATTATAATTTAGCATGACTATTGGATTCAGAACAAGGTCTTAGTTGCTTGGAACTTTACATAGAAACGGAACAAAGAAACTATGATTATATTCCAAAAAATGTAGATTGTTTGCCTGTAGTTGCAGAAGGACCGACTGTCTCCGGTAGACACCACGATGACGATCCAATAGATGCTGATGTTATTGCTCCTGAGCCACTAGCAGACAGTTTCGCTGAATTGGGAAATGATATTCAGTCAGAACCAGATGGTATTCCGTCCGAAGATGATGCTGATGACGACGAGGTTGACATTTGTGTCATGTCAGAAACAATTGCAGATGAAGATGAAGGGATCCCAATCACCCATGAAGTGTCAGTTAATGTACCGGAGACAACCACGATAACTAGTCATGTCCTTTATCCAACAATTCCATTCTTCTCAATGACACATCCTGAAGTATTTGCAGACTCAGTAGACATTCCAACAGGTAAATGGGGGAGTTATTACGATTACTCCAAAGGGGATATGCATGTAGATATAATCTTCAAAAATAAAGCACATCTGCAGGCAGCTGTAAAGGATTACTCTGTACGTGTTGCAAAACGAGAGTACCGCGTTGTGAAAAGTACAAAAACATTGTGGAAAGTTGTGTGCAAACACAGTACAGAAGATGCACCTTGTAGATGGTACCTGCGCGCCTCGTTGAAGAAGAAAGTTGGATTATTCAAAATAAACAAATATGGAGGTTCTCACACATGCCTTTTGAGTGAGCTGTCTATTGATCATGCAAATTTGGACAAAAACATGATTGCTAGCTTGTTAGTGGGAATTGTTCGGTGTGATCCAGCTTTCGAGATAAAGTATGTAATTCAAACAGTCAAAGACAAATATGGATTTGAGATCTCTTATGCAAAAGGATGGTTTAGTTTGCGACGTGCTGTTGAGAATGTGTATGGAACATGGGAGAGCTCCGTTCAGAAACTGCCTTACTATACGGGAGCTTTGCAAAAATGGAATCCCGGCACCGTCATTGAGTGGGTTCACCTTGACAATGCCAGACCAAGAGAAAAGACATTGAATTACGTGTTCTGGGCCTTCCGACCATGTGTAGAAGGATTTCAACATTGCCGCCGGGTAATAAGCGTGGATGGAACACATCTGTATACGAAATATCAACATAAGATGTTGATTGTCGTGGCAATGGACGCTAATAATCAAGTGTTACCTTTGACATTTGCAATTGTTGACGAAGAAAACTTTCTGTCATGGAGATGGTTTTTGGAGATGATAAGCCAGCATATTGTGAGAAGATCTGAGGGTGGTGCATGTTTGATTTCTGACCGTCATCCGGGCCTCATTGCAGCAGCCGATTGTATTCCTGACTTCAAATCACCGCGTGGAGTACATCGATTTTGTTTGAGACATATTTGCTCAAACTTTAATAGTCGCTTCAAATCCGTTCATTTGAAAGACTTATGTTGGAGAGCGGGATCAGAAAAACAACTCAGAAAATTTGATCGCACAATGGAAGAGATAAAACTTATAGAGCCAAGTGCTTTTGATTACTTGAGTCGTATCGATAAGTGTCAATGGTCTCTTGCTCATAACGGAGGCTGGCGTTGTGGTATCATGACCACAAATATGTCAGAATGCATAAATGGAGTTTTGAAAGGTGCTCGTGGGCTTCCAATCACAGCCATTATGCAATTAACTTTTGATCGTTGTGTACTATATTTTTCCGAACGGCTTAAGAAGATGGAGCGAATGATTGAAAATAATCAAGAATGGCCAGATTCTGTGTTGGAAAGATATGGTCGTGCCGACTATCATTCCATCCATCATGATGTCCAGATGTTCGATCGTAGACAGCTTACAACTTCTGTTATCACAAGAGTACGCCCAGGACGTGGGGGTAACACCCATGTTGTGCATCTAAAATCAGGAGAATGTTCTTGTGGAAAATGGAAGAGTTCAGAATACCTTGCTCACATGTGATCCAAGTTTGTCGAAAGTATGGCCTAAATGCTAAAACATTTGTCAAGGCATATTACAATATGAATGAATATTGGAGCACATATCAAGGACGGTTCGAACCAATATGGGGGGAGGAGTATTGGGACACCCCATCTTTTGAGTTGTACCATAACTCCACTCTGCGAAAAACCAGAAGAGTGGGTCGAGATCGAACAACGCGCATTCAGAATGAGATGGACTGGCCAGAAGCCCGTGCAAGACGACAAATGGCTTCATCTTCTCGAAATCAATAAATAATTTTATGTGTAATTTATTGTAAGTTTATTTTGTAAATGATTTTACGTTATTGTGAAAATTGGTTGTTTGTCTATCACACTATTTTAGTATATGTTTAATTGCTCACAAAACAACATTGTTCAATATTTCAAAAAAATATCAAATATCAAATATTTACAAGAGAAAGACAACAAATATCATCCACGACCACGACCACGAGGCCTCGTTTGTAAATGACCTCCGGTACCACAAGGAGGATGAATGATCTCTCTTCGAACTCTCTGCCTCCTATCCGCTTGGTCATTCCTCTGTTGTGCCACAGGTACATCAGTAGGTGGTCGATATGGTGTGAACTGTGGAAATGCAACAGGTGATACATCAAAATCGAGGCCCGCAGATGTGGTATATGATTGTGCAAATTCATATCCCACATCTGTACCCTGCTGTGTGTACATCGGAGCATACAGAGTGAATGGTGAAGGATCATACATATGTGGCTGCGGGACATAATAACCAGTAAAAGATGTAGATGGACCTGCCCCATCTGCCGGTATAGGTGTATACGTAGATGGACCTGCCACATCTGTCGAGAAAGGTGTATACATAGAAGGCCCTGCGATATCAGTCTCGCTGAGTGCATGGACCGACTGTACTGGTTCTTCATCAGGCTCGTGAACTTCTTCGTCTGGTGGGAAGTTTCTGTCTCGTTGTTCACGAGCCACTTGCATCACATCCTGCGCTATTGCCCTATGATGATCTCTCATCGACTCCATATACGTGATAACAGATTCTCCCTCAGCAGGATAGCGGTCGCAACTAACACTTAACTGTTGCATCTGATCAAGCTGAAAAGTGAATAACAATGATTACATGTTCAATCTATAAATCCATATGACATATTCTACAAAACAAAGTTTGAATATATTTACTTACCACATGATGCCACGCTGGGCCGTCACCATGTTGGTATCCGGTCTGTACAAATTGCCTTTGATGGCCAATATATCTGCGGGTGACTCGGTCATACCACTCACTATATCCAACCACTACTGCACAATATAGTGGTCTGTCCACACATAAATCACCTGCCATCTCCCATTTCTGTACATATGCAATATGATGTGCACTCCAATCCCTGTTGATACTTCCTCTTCGGTCAACATAATGCAATTTATCATCCCTTGATTGTGGATCTGTGGGGATGTCTTGGAGCATTCCAAATTGACGAAGAACCCTATCAGGACGGTGCATCTCAACAATTTCATAACAAATTAATGGGCCGGTATATGTCCATAACTGGTGGCTCAGATGCTCAGTACACTCATCAGGGTATGGCTGCCAATTAAACTACAAATACAAAATTGGATTAAAATAATATAAACAACATTATTAACTTTCATAACAAACACAACTAATATACTGCTTACTTGAGTTGATGGCTGCTCATCAAGAATGTCCCTAATGATACGTACAGAAGCCTCCTTGTTTCCGTGAACCTTAAATGGCATGTCCACCTGAAAAAAACACAATTACAAAATCTATAAATATATTTAAACATATAAAATAGCACAAAACATAATTACATTATTACCTTGCACCATATGGAGCAGCAGGTAAGATATTCTCCTCATTGATAATTATTGGGCCAGTGTCGAATCTAGCATCACCCAGTTGAGGAGTTAAACCAGGTAATCTTGACCATGCCCAAATCTAAAATATTATCAGGAATAATATCAGTTATTATGACGACAATAATATTTCAAACATTTGAAAAGTGTTAATGTAAAGTTTACATGTACGACCTGTAATGCACCACCGATCACTTTTTTCCCTCTCATCGAGAAAGTGCATACAAATATGCCAATACGGCACTCCCCCAACTATAATTACCAACTAAATGAATATTCTCTAATATATGTAAATATAATAACTTTACAGTATTGCCGGACGAATCAGGAAACAAAATTCCACCTAACATCAATAACACACAGCCCCGAGTATAACAGACTACATCTTCTTCCGTATTGTGCTCAGTAAGAGCATTATTCACCAAATGATTGTTTATTGCAGATAAAAATAACTTTGCACCTTTAAAGTGTGCAGTATCTGGTATAAATCCCAAAAGCATATGGCAATATGCTTGCCAGTCAGGTATACTTCTATCATAATCAATACCGGATACTACGTTACCATCTACTGGCAATGCCCATATAACTGCAATGTCTTGTAGTGTGATGGTCGCCTCTCCGGATCTAAGATGGAAAGTATGTGTTTCACGGCGCCATCTCTCAGCTAAAGCCGTGATGAGGTGAAAGTCAAGTGTAATTCTACCAGACCTATAAACACCATAAAAACCAAAACTGTCCAACAAACTCGCAACACGAGTATCGAGGGGGCAAAGATCCCAAAAATACTTATCAGGGTTTCTGCCTCGAAGTGTAGAATCAATATCACCTGCCCAAACAGCCTCAGATCGATGACCTGACTGCAATGATAGCAGATGACTGTCAATCGATCCTGGTCCTCTTTGTAAATCCATCCTGAAATATTACACAATAAATAGCAATATAACAAAATATCAACATGGCAACCACCACCCGCCCCTGCCGCTGACAACACGGCCGCCTCTGCCGGAGTGCCGCTGACGCCGCCGCCGCCGTGCCGAAAAATTTATAAAATATTACAAATACTTAATAAATTTATAAAATCAATATGATAAAATCAATAATATAACAAGATTTTTACCTGAAAAATACTTCGAGATTGGTTAATTGAGATTGGAGATTAAACAATTTTAACGATAAAAATAAGATAAGAAACTATGATGATATGTGATTTTCGCTTCGGTATGAAAAATGAAGGGCTCGGCCAGGGTATTTATACCCGAGAAGGCGCCATCGGAGATGGCGCCTTCATAAAAAAAATTATTTTTTTATCTGAAGGCGCCATCCAAGATTGCGCCTTTACCTGAAGGCGCCATCTGAGATGGCGTTTTGGGTCATTTTAAAAACGATTTTAAAATTCGGATCTTTTGTTAATTTTTTTTTTTTTCGATTATTTTAATAAAAAAACCCCTATTTTGAGTGCTTT
Source organism: Haberlea rhodopensis (assembly GCA_907163345.1). Lineage (NCBI taxonomy): Eukaryota > Viridiplantae > Streptophyta > Magnoliopsida > Lamiales > Gesneriaceae > Haberlea > Haberlea rhodopensis. The sequence goes on from CAJQUN010000017.1 coordinate 2,102,731, forward strand.
GGTTTATGGATTTGTGATTTGGTGTGCTCATATCACAAATCATAGTTGTTGTATCTTGAGAGACAAATTGTCAATTGAACCATTAGCACCATAGTGGTGCAATATTATCTTAAGGATGGAGATTCTAAATCTCGCATTTACATATGTTCTAAAAAGACATTGTTACTTGCCAATTCCCAAAGGATACACATCCAGAAAATTTAGTATTAAATAATCTGTTCTAAGAAAAAAAGCCTACAAATAACAAGGAAATTCTTTGGTGCACCTCTTTTCTTGGAAATTTGGAATACAAATATTTTCCCACTATTTGTCGTATAATTTATTCTAAGAAAAGAAGTTCATGAATAATGGGGAAATATCAACACACATACATATATAAGTTGGTCTTTTTGCACCGGATATACCCAAAAATTTTCCCAAATTTACCTGATCTAATAATAAATTACTTGTGAAAATCTTGTAGAATCCATCCTGATTCCCTGACACGTTTTCAAATATACCCGTGGTTGCTGGGGAGTTTTGTCTTTGTCGTTTTTTTTTTCTCTAAACCGAATCTTGTGAACTGGCTTTGTCATCATCCCAAAATAAATTCAAAACAAAAATTATGGTACTATTTAATAAGAATAAAGAGATACTCTAGATTAATATTATAAAAATTGTTTTAGATTAAGTTAGTGTTTATGATTACTTTTCAAAACTACTTATCTGTTTTTCATATAAAAAAAAATAGATTTTGACTGTTTTATTTCATTGCTTCTCTAAAAATAAGTAGGTAAAAGCAGAAATAGAAAAACATGATATGATATGATTTTCACTGCTTTTACTTGTGTGATGATAATTTTGTATTAAGCTGTTTTTTATTTTAATAACAATCAATCAATGTTTTTACTTTAATAGTGATTTTTTTCCAACTTTAAGCAAAAACCACATAAAAATTTTGAATAAAAAATTATAAACACACCCTAAATCTATTTTTAAGAAGAACAGATTTTATTATATATATATATATATATAAAAGTTGATTCATTAGAATTTATTAAATAATTCTATAAGAAATGTATTTTATTTAAAAACTACAATTTATTATATTTACTAATTACTAACTTAGAAGTTGTAACAATGTATATGAAAAATACTTCTATGGATCATGTGTTTGTAAAAATTCCCGCAAAGTCGAAGGCTATATATGTCCATATTATGACTACTCTTATATCATGTATCACTATAGATCATCCTTATTTTAAGATTAAGTTGTATAATATGATCTAACAATAATAAATATATAAATATATATTATTTGTTTAGACAAAATAATATTTTTTATTTTATTAGGTCTAAGCATATTAATATAATTTAATTGTTTTTAAAATTAAAAAAAAACACATGAAATCTCTCATCGTCTCTTTTTTAAAATGATTTTAACGAGTCCTATAAATAAATCGAGAGTTTCCACTCATCACCTCCTCTCTCTCTCTCTCTCTCCCCGCACAGATCGACAAATTCTTTACACAGAGAATAAGAATTGATACATAATTATCCTCATCCTACTTTTTTCGATTTTTTAGCGGATTCCCCGCTGCCAATATCCGTTCCGAGTCCAATTTACAGCCATTCGTTGCGCTTGATTCTTCTGTAAGTTTTTTTATTAACATTTTCCCTTATTTCTTGGTGATGTGAATTTTGTGGTGGATTGTTTATTTTGTTTTTGATTTTGTCAGGTATTTTTGTTGAAGCAACGAAAAATGGTGTTCTGGATTTTTGGGTACGGGTCATTGGTGTGGAACCCAGGATTTGAATATGACGAAAAGGTGATTGGGTTCATTAAAGACTACAAGCGTGTATTTGATCTGGGTATGTGTCCTTTTGTATTTTATGAATTTTTTGAGTCTTTTAATCTGTATTCATTAGAATGTGAATTTTTAGCAAACCCCTTCGATTTAATTTTTTGAGCATTTTGAGTTACTTTACCTGTTGCTATAATCGAATCTGACATTTGCGCTATAAGTTTTTCAGCTATTATGTATGATATGTTAGTTTCTTAAAATTAAGGTTGATGATTTTCAGAACGCTTGGAAGAATTTTAGCTAATTTATTGTTTAATTGCTTTTATTTTTATGGTTTTCAGCCTGCATTGATCACAGAGGTACGCCTGAACACCCAGCAAGAACCTGCACATTGGAAGAAAATGAAGGAGCTGTCTGCGTAATGAATTCACTGATTTTTTTTCTTTTTAAGTATTTGTTAGATCCCTTTAAAAGCATGATTGATATGATTTTGCTACCGATGATATGAGCCACACAAAGTAAAATGTCGAAATCCTTTTATGATTTTTTCGTCTTTTGTATCAACGAATTGGTGGTCGTGGAAGTTATCAAGAATTAGGTGATTTGGTTTATGTGCCTAAATTTGATGTTAACTTAGAGAAGAAGGCCAAAATTTCCAACAAATTGGAGTTCTGTTTTTCCCACTTTTGTATGCTTATCTGGTTTCTTGGCGCTTTTCTATTTTTTTTCATGAGTTTTCAGGAATTAGATTATTGTTTATGTTAACTAATTTTTTTGTTACTCAAAGAAAAGGTCAAATTATTCCAGCAATTTGGACAGCTACTTTCATTATTTGTATGCTTCTCTTCTTTCTGAATGTGTCCCTTGTCTATGTTGGAAGGTTATCTTGATATGTTGTTCCTTTTTTCAGTGGGGCGCTGCCTACTGCGTGCGGGGAGGGCCAGAAAAAGAAAAAGAAGCAATGGCGGTATGATAAGTCTACGTGCATTATTTTTTTGGTTCAAGTATAACATAACCTATGTGATTGGACTTTTTCCATGTATGATATAATGCACACAGTTGTATTATGTACAACTAATTTCATAATTTGATATCTTAATGTGGCATTCTGAATTTATTATTTTGCTTATCTATTTTTCCTTAGTATCTGGAACGAAGAGAATGCGAGTATGATAGAAAAAATTTGGTGGACTTCTTCCAAGTGAGTTCTACTTTTTCAGTTTCTTGTTCCTTGTCCTTGTACTATATCGTATTGAACCTTTTGCACGTTTCATTAGCTCAGCCATTTCGAAAGCATGCCAATTTTTCATGGTTGCTGATTCCATACCCTTGTGTTCTTCTTAATGCAGGATGAAGATTCGGAAACACCCTTTATTACAGGGGTAATAGTGTAAGTGATATCCTTCTACCTCAAACATTTGAACAAAAAAATATATTATTATTTGATAGGAAAAGGGGGAGAGGGTTTGACATCTCGAACCTGATATCTCTCCCGAATGTGGTAGCTCCTGGTGCTAATTGAGCTAGAATTATGCTATATCAGGATTTAATTTCAGTGTTTTCTGGTTGTTAAGAAAATAGTTGGAAAATGTGATATATGTTTGTGTAATGTCTGGGGTTTTTTCACCGGAAAATAAAGAACATTGACTAGAGAATCGAAACAATCATATGCTTGCTGTCTCTTTGGTTCAACAATGCTAGATTTCCATTTCATGTTACAGGTTCACATCCACACCGGAGTTATCAAATAAGTACTATCTCGGGCCTGCCCCCTTGGAGGACATGGCTAAGCAAATAGCAACTGCCTTTGGCCCATGTGGGAACAACCGAGACTACCTTTTCAAATTAGAGAAGGCGTTGTTTGATATCGGTAAATTCCCTGAAATCCACGTATGGTGTTATTTGAATTTGTCTTGCCCGAAAGAAGTCCCTTTTACCATGTTCCAAGTTGAACTGTACATCTGCACAGGTCATGAAGACGACAGCATTATCGAGCTGGCAAACGAGGTGAGAAAAGTCCTTGGAATGGTGGGAATTGTACCGAAGGAAATCAAGGTGTTTGGACCGTCCCTTGTTCCACATACGGCTACTTTGTCGCCTCGTAAAATCGCAACCGTTGCGTGAAGTTTTAGCCATTGACGACTGAGAGGTGCTAACAGATGTTAAAGTTGAAATATGAGATTTTCCTTCAAAAAAAGTTCAAGTTTTTCTACCTTTCCACGTTGAGTTGTAGTTTTTTACACGTTCATGGTTTGCAGTTTCGTTTTAATAAAAAAAATTAATGATATTACAAACTTTGTTTTGCTAATTTTCCTTATTTGGTAACTTGTATTGGAATGCATACGTGAAATTGTATGTTTTGTCAATCAATAAAAAATTTGTCGCAAAATGGAGTTGTTCATCAGCCTAGCAAACAAATGTAACGAGATCAGTAATAAGTGTACAACAAGCCAACTTGTGGCTGTGGATTTTATTCGACATCTTTTTATTTGTATCTATGGGAGCGATTGGAGGTTCAACTGCATAAACAGTAATCCACTAGTTGTTTCATGACATACATGATTAACAAAGATTTCGGACAAATATAACCAGATACTGAAGAGAAGAAGGCCAAGCCTTTTGAAATTCACTTCTCGATAAAACCACTAACTTACCGACACTGCTGTATGAAGTTTCTAAATCGAGCCAATGGATGGGAAAGTCAGCAGAACCTTGACAGGTAATAATAGAAGAGAAGAGAATCGTCAAATCCTCTGTTTGGTTCTCTGGACTGTGCGAGTGAAAGAAGAAATACCACTGGAAAAATGATGTGCGGGCTTTCCACTAAGCCATTACATCAGGTTTCAACCATTGGTTCGGGCCCAGATGACTCAGCCCCAGGTCTATTGCACTGGCAAACTGAATTGAAGAGTATATCCTTGATGACCTACAATAGAAGGTTAACAAGGTACAAATCAATAGCACTCAACATAAGCATTGTGGGCATGAAAAGCGCACAATAATGTTCGATGGTGAATTGTTGAATCACATATACCTGGGACATCAAACCATGAACCTGCTCCACAGTTATCTTTGCACTGTCGCGAGTGATCTTGTTAAGTTGAGATTCTTCCTGAAATACACAAAGGCAAGTGTCTACAGATTATTGTAATATTTGCATGTTGAATGAATTGTAAATGCATTTGTATGATAACCTGGCTGAAGAACATAGTAGCTATAACATACATAAAATTCATTCAAAGCAAGCAGGTGTTCTTAAAGCACTTCACAGGATGTTGTGAAGAAACATCAGTCTTATCTTTAAGAAAATCGGATGTGCTCATTGTTAACAACCAAGCACGCTACTAATTAATATCATTGTTATGATCAGTCGAGTTAGGCATATCACGAGTTACTTCTTGCCATATAAAGTAACATAGTAGTAAAATTAGGGATATGCAGAATATAAACTTGTTTCTCTGTTGTGTCTTCTGTTTTCCCTCCAAAATTCTAGAGTTGTAAGCATACTCGAAATTGCTCAGATTCAGGTGCTAACAACGTAATATACAATCATTCACATTACTACTTGGAAGTGGCATACACTAGAGGAAGAAATTTGTAGACCAAGGAGTACGAGAAACTAAAAGAAAGTTTTGCATACAAAACAAAATGCAACAGAAAATAGCACTAGCATACTCCTACTGGCGTTCTAGTATTATACTTAAGTAAATTGTTACGAAATGCTCTGACCTCTTTCTTCCTTTGAGGAGCTGCTATCAAAGGACCAAAACGTGAATGAGCCAATTGATTTTCAGCTTGCTCTAGTTTCTCGGCTGCACAAGTTTGGGAGCATAAACTAGTATTAAATAGTGGTATGACATATACGGGTTGCAGTATCAGAAGTTGTAGATGCCGAGATAATTAAACGGACAGGCTGATTGAGCCGATTGATGGTGGGGGAAAAACCACTTTCGACTGCATTTGTTTGCCACCAATGCTGTATGTTTGACTGATCAGCTTTTAAAATTAACCATCATTCCTTTCAAAATAATTCTCTTGCTATCACAAATGAATGCAATACACTAATCACCCCACAATAAATTTGAAAATTTTAAATCTCACTCCATTTCAAAAAATGATTAAATCAAACATGCTTTCAAATGACAAAATACCACACCACCTCCCGAAATTTTCATAACACACTTCCAAAAAGATATTTCGAAAGACATGGAGTTGAAAATAATTAAACACAGAACCAAATCACCTCACGTATCTCCAAGAAAATTACCTAAATCTGATATTTGGCCAGCAACATAGTCTCCGTTACCAAGTAAAGGAGAAGATGATAGGGTGTTAACCCAATACTTGTTCCATAGTAGGTCCAAAAGATGAGAATCAAGAGATGACTTGAAGTATGTGATATCTAATGAATAATACTGCATGCAAAAAAAGCTTAAGTAAGTGAGCAAATTCAGCATAGAGTATTTCTGAGTTATGTGGAAACAGAAATTTTACCTGTTTGCAATGAACACCAAAGTCCTCGATTTTGTTCAGGGGGATTGTCTGATACTCGGAAACTGGCTCATCCGGAGGCTTATACCCTTCAGGGTATGTTCTAAAAGCACCGATCTCAACTTTTCCAGCAGAAATTGTCCTCGTCGGGTCAATAACAACAGCCAGAAAAGGCTCCTGGAATTGTTGGTTAAGCATTTGTGTGGAAACATCTATACCAGAAAGCCAGCATCCATAACCAGGATGGGAATGGTACCACCCAACTACATTCTCTAAGCGACCGGCCTTCATAAACAAAATCAAAACACGAAAAATTTACTGCAAGAAATGACATGCAAAATAGCTACCAAAGAATTATGATACAGTATATTAAATTACCAAACACTCCGTGTTTACAGGAGTTAAAATAATCAAAACTGCACTTCACATTTCCTAAAGAAATGGCCTAATGCCCAATAGCTAATACAATCAACTCCCTGATAACCCCAAAGAAAAAAACAGGGAACACACAAACAGTACACACTGATGTTATTGTGTTGAAAAAAATCAAGTTAAATGTTTCACATAAAAGATTTTTTTTTTTGGTGCCAACTAAAACATAAAATATTATGAGTATTGTTCCAACTGTGAGAAAGGTAACATTTTCATGAATCATGCTAAAAACTACCAATAATATAAAATATCAGATATGCTGCGAAAGTATCCCCCAAATTACTTCAAATAGCTTCAAGGCTTAGAGCCTCGCACAAACAACCCTGTGATTTTTTTCTCTCATTATCACAGTAAAAACCCAGATGCCCAAAAGTTCTCCCAAGACCATCATTTTCCTAACAATCCATATAAAACCGATCCAAGAAAATTCCTTGACCATCATGGTTAATACTAATAGCTGTGAAGGCAGTGACAGTGGCATCATTTCAGTTTCGAATGCAATGTCGTGGAACAATGGAACATTTAAAACTACATCAAATAAAATTATGCGAATATCTTCTATAAAAGCGTTCTGCAGGCATACAACCCAATTTCACTATCCTTTTTGCACTCGTTCCACTCTGATTTATCATTTGTTTCAGTATTACTCATACAGTCCTTCTGCTACTTACTTTGCCTGTGTTACACACCAGAACACGAATAGTAGCTACCATTAAGCTTACAATCAAGGGTGAACTTGGAGTCTTGGATCCAGCAGTGGAGACTGAAGCTAAATAAAAGTTAATTTTTTATGCGGATTTTACTTGTTCTAAAAAAGACATTCACCTCCCCAGATTCCAGTGAATCACCCTTCACTTCTTATCCAGTCGAGACAATGGCACTCCAACTCTTTATATATAGTACTGATAATTGACTAAATTCCTATTAATTCTCTCTCCGCATACACAACCCTAAGACTCCACACTAATTACCTAACACATTTATATCACGACAACATAAGCATGTGATCATAAATTCCAACAAGTTAAAGCAATATTAAGAACCTGCTTATTTGTCTGTGAATAATCCACCATATATTCGTACGCATCAGCCTGCGCATTAACCCTAGTTTCAGTGCCCTCAACGGGAAGGGCGAAAGCGTCCATCACAATAATCGCATCTCCATCAGTTTTGCCCTGCATTAGGCCCATGACTTCAATGGTTCCTCCAGAACGCGCGTGGACAACCATCTTGAGGAGCGCCAGAGCAGATATCTTCACGCGCTTGAAGTAGTGAGGATCGTTCGTCCACGGCTTCTCTTGCTGGACCTTCTCCTGAGCCGCGGAGTCGTAGAAGAATATAGCGTCGGACGCCGCCGCCGAGGAATCGATGGCGGAGGCAGAGATGATGTTGTTCTCTAGCTCCCATGTTTGCCGAGCAATCGCCGCCGATGAGAAAGGATCCATTGTCGAAAGGAAGCGGAGCAGGAGAAAGCTAAAACCTTGTCTCGGTTTGTTCTCTCATGGTGTTTATTAAAAATAAGAAATAAAAAATAATTAAAATTACCAAAAGATCATATAAAAAAGATTGTATTTTTAAATATATAGAACCATAAATCGAAAGTAGATGGCCCAAAATGCTATTCATTATGTATTGTGATTACGGCTGTTTATTGCACCGGATCAATCCGGACCCAAATTGATTAGCCCTGTTCGAAATCAGAACTAGGCTAACCGGTTCCGAACAGGTTCAACTGATTGGAACGGGAACCAATTGGGATCGAAGTCGGATCTGATCTGGTTCCTTAACGGATCGGACCGATTATGAGATTATTGGATCCAGACACGCTAATTTCGGACCTGATCGAGCCGGTTCAATCCGTTAAGCATTCCTAATTGTGATAATCGATGGGTATAGACTATAGAGTAATCATTTCCCTCTAATACATACTATCAAAATAATTAATATGAAATATGAATTTTCTGAAAAATTAAATAAAATTTCTACTAATAAGTTTGTAAATTAGTCACAAAAAAATTATTAAAAATAAATGTAATATTAAGTTTTAGTTTTTTTACATAAAAAACACATAGGTACCGTTTGGAGTGAGGATGTGATAAGTAATATAATGATCAAAATAATGAAGTGGTGATAAATAATATAGTAAGTTATATGACGTTTGTGATTTTAAAATGGTTGATTAATTTATTGTTTGGTATAATGACTAAGCCTCAAAATTTTGAATGTCAATTTTAAGCAGGAATTTCAATTTTTTGGGATTATGTTATAGGAAATAAGTTGAAATTTTTTGCCGAAATTTCAACTTTTGAAATAGTAAAAAATGTGAGAAATTGTATATATGTCATTTCGTTACAAAATAGAATTTAAAAATGATAAATATGATGTGATATTTTTTAAAAAAAAAACAAACCAAACTGTGACAAAAAATTAATCATAAGATAAATAAATTTTATCACACGTAAAAAATATTAACCAACATAATATAATAATAATTGTTATTATTAAAATGAGAATAACAATATTGGAAGTGTAAGATAATCTTTATCATACTTGTAAATTATCACATTCGCAATTACAAGTTCAATATGACAATTGCAAATATATTTATATGTATAAAAAGGTCACTTGCAAATTTGCAAGCTTTCAATAATTGAAATTCCATATTTTTGAAATTGATTTGTATTTGTTAGACTATAAAGCCCACATCACCAACCATAAATTTCATCAGCCTACGGAAAACAGACCCTATCATCTCCACTTTACTTCACAATTCTCGGACTTTGACACACTTTTTGATAACCAGGTTCGTATCTCTTCTTCTTCCCCTACCTAACATACATATATACATACAAACTCAAGGGAAAATACCCTGGTGGGGATTGTGGTGGCTATAAATCAAAAGACTTAGTTGACTTTTGGGGAACAGTGGATTGTATTTCTTGATTATTCAATACTGATGTGTCGTGCTTTAATGGCTTCGCTTCATATTTTTTTTGGTTGATTAATGGGTTTCATGCTGTTTTTGGAATTTTATATATGTTGATCATCCAACCCATGTGGAATTTCCCCGTTCTTTGACCTTATTTCTGTGTCGAATGTTGAGAATCAGAACCCTTTGATTTATTTCGGTTTATATCATGAAAGAGAATTGTATTTGGGGAGAATGAGATTGTATGACCTTCGGTGAGGGAATTTTTGGGCTCATGATTCCTCGCTTTGAAAAAATTGAAGCATGAAAAACTATTATATGTCAGGAAAATTTGATTTTCTAGTTAGTTTCTGCCATTTACTTATCATGATTTGAAATCAATCATGTGTTGATTTTTAAATTTTTTACCTTACTTCCAGACTTGTCCACATAATTTCAATTTGTTTATAATCTATTTTCCCTGAAATTTCTGTTTTAGCTTGGTTATAATTGAGAGCAGTGATACTTTCTCTGTGAATTAATGTTCATTCTTTATGGAGAAGTACTTAGCTTTACTTGGAGGGAAAAAAGTGGCGACCCAACTGATTGATTGTTGACTAAATAACTTGTAAGAAATGTGCTGGATAGTTTGTGCATGATGAACTGCAATTGTTAATATCTGCAAGGATGTTGGGATAATGTTTCTGATTTCTTGTTTTTTTCTGTTATAGAATTTGGGGAATGGTCGAAGGGTGATTTTGAAAACTTAGTTATGATAAGTAAAAGTAAGAGTTAGACATGTTTCTGATTTCTTGTTTTACTCTGGTGAATCACATGTAGAATCCAGGGTGTGGTCAAAAAGTGATTTCGAAAACCTAATTATGGTATGGAAAAAGTAAAGAGTTAGACATGTTTCCGATTTCTTGTTTTACTCTGGTGAATCACATATAGAATCCGGGGATGGGCTGAAAAGTGATTTTGAAAAATTAGTTGTGGCAAGGAAAAATAAGTGTTAGGCATGTAGGTGTTGATCACTAACTTTAACCACAGGAATATCATCAATCCGATAAATAACCATTTCGGACGCAACAACCATGCAATAAATGAACCTCAATTTAATGATCTCTTCAAAAAATTCACATAAATTTGATATCGACAATTCCAAAAAAATAAACATGCCGGCAGATATAAAACTCAATAATAAACTATATATGTTATGGTAAATCATTACAGTGAAATTTGACTGAATAAAAAAACGTTGTCAATCATTGTGAAAGTAGCATTAAAATGTAGCTTTCCATCTCATACATTACAAATATGTGTTTTGTCTTGGTTGGTTGGTGCTAAGATGGAAAATAATTAAGCTCTAGAACTTTACAAAGCGTTCAAACCACGGAACACTCTGTTTTCTGTTTGAAATTAGTTTATCATAACATCTGGAATGATAAGAACTAAAATATGTGCCCCATATTTGAAGTGTTCGTGTGTAAACATAGAGGCGTCTGCATGTGAACTCGTCATAGAGGCGTCTGCATGTGAACTCGTCGCACATGTAAAAGCACGAGGGCTCGGTAGAAGAACATATCCGTTCGATGTCCGTGCTCTTATCTCCATATGGACTGTGAGAGAACAAACCAAAAATAAGAAATTTTCATCTCCATTCAAATTTTTTACTTGCCATTTATCAACTCTTTTAAACTTATTTATGCAGTTATTACTCTTAATACTATCTTGGTAAATAAAAATAATCACTGTTAGTCGGTTAAATCCAGGCATCACACTCCCTCAACACCCTTTTCTATTTTGCATGGTGAACTTATTATGATCATCGTTAAGCTACTATTCATTAGCTAATACTAATATCTTTATCCAAAGGCGTGAAGTTTCTTGCTCCGTGTTCTGAAGACTTAAAGCTGAAGCCTCTGTGTCTACTTTGAAACATTGTAAAAAAAGGCTTTATGCCAAAGGCAACTGGAATGGAGAAGATTCAGCTGTATACCAACTGGGATGATGTTAATTGTCCCATTTGCTTGGAGTTTCCTCATAATAGTGTTCTCCTCCAATGCACATCGTACGAAAATGGATGTCGGCCATTTGTATGCAACACTGACCATTTGCTATCAAATTGTCTCTATCGCTTCAAACAAGCAAGTGGGATGTTAGCTGGATCTAAATCACCGAGTTCTGTTGAAAATATGCAGTGTTTGGATTTGGAATCGGATGTCAAACCGGCATGCCCCTTGTGTAGAGGCGAAGTTACTGGATGGATAGTGATTGATATAGCTCGTATACACCTGGATGACAAGAAACGCCGCTGTGAAGAGGAAAAATGTACATTTACGGCTGTATACTCGGAACTTAAAACACATGCACAACTACAGCATCCTCAGGCTTGCCCTTCAAAAATTGATCCTGCCCGCCAACTGGATTGGGAGAATTTCCAGCAGTCTTCCGAGATAATCGATGTTTTAAGTACTATCCAGTCGGAAGTCCCTGGTGGAGTGGTTCTAGGTGATTATGTGATAGAATATGGAGATGATAACTCAGGAGATGATTTTGATGACTTCCCTGGGGGTAAAGGAAATTGGTGGACCTCCTGCATGTTATATCAGGTGTTTGAAAACTTTCGGGCATCCAGAAACAGAAGAAGATCAAGAGTCAGCGTTTCCAGCAGAGGAAACATTCATTCGAGTTTCGACACTTCGAACTCTGACGAGGGTTCTGTATCATCTGTAGAATATCCCGATTTTAGAACTCCCGTCGAGACTGTTGACGAGTTTGTGAGTGCCAGGGAAGTTTCAAGGGGAAGAGCTGGTCGAAACAGGTGAGTAACTGCATGGTGTGTTGTTATTATATGTTTCCCATGATGAGCGAGGTTGTTAATCTTTTGAATTTCATATAACCCAATAACTATTGAGATGATGATCGAATCAAATTTCCTAGATGGTTCATTTACATTATTTATTTTACGTATATGTTGATGTTTTTTGTTTTTTACTAATTTTGACCACCTCGTTTGTTGATTAAGTTTCATGTCACCTTGATTTTTTTTTTTTTTTGTTGCTTGGCTATCAGATCACTCAGGTGCTTTTCTTCACACAGCTCCAGGAGGCGACACTCTCGTTTCTATGACATCTAGGTTAGCACTATTTACAGGATGCAACACCTTCTCCATTTTACAATTTTGTTTTAGAGTAAGATACCTGTTGGGTGCAATAATTGGTATGATATATTACGCCATATTTGAAAGATAGTGGAGTCAATGAGGAGGTGGTAGGCAAATTGCTCCTGTTAAAAAAATGTGATTTTTATTTGTAATTTCTTAAATACAAGAACCAACCATATACAAGAAAATGTCTTTTTTCCCCTAATAAAGTTATATGATGTTTTACACTTTGCCTCCTAAATCATCAATGCATCACGTTTAGTCCAAACACCACCATGTCTTGTTGCTTCGCACAGCGTCTCTCATCGTGAAATACTATTACAGACATCCAATGAACTGACATTGACATTTCTTTGGCTTCATTCAGCGTCCATGTTCTTGTTCTTCGTACTCGGTGATATCTATGTTTATTGTATCACTAAATGCAGCTTATCCTGGCTATGGAATGCAAAGAAGAAGCTTGCAAATCTTGCTTCATCGGTTGGTGAATGGGATAGGCTCTCATGCTTGGAACTTTAATTACATGTAAAATTCCTAGTTGACATATTTACTCAGATTTCAATTTCCTTTTTTAGTTAGTTCTTCGTGTCTAATTTATATTTCCCTTCTTGGAGGAGGTTTTGTTCGAGGTTTGAAATTTATGATCACCGATGCATGATTATTTGTTTTAGTTCCTATTACCGATCTTCAAGTCGATCTAACTATTAGGTGTTATTCAAATAGCTTGTGTATAGAGATATTGTATTATGTATAATTCCATTTTATGCGATTTCATTAAATTTTCAGAATACTATGATCTGTTCTTGATGGTGTTTGTTGCTCAGTACTTTTGTTTTGGTCATTTTGGGTATAGTCTTGGCATTCTAGCATAAAGATGATCAATACTAGCTATTTATATGTGTCTAATCCTTCATGTGAATTAAAACTTCTGCATATTTTGACCGGTTCGAGGCGAAAACCGGGGTTGCCATGTCTTAAAACTCGGAGAAAATTGATCTAAAATCCGTAGATGCGTAAGTTCATTTGTGGGAATTATTGTCCATTTATCTGTAGCTAGAAAGGGACTAATGGGCCAACTAATCCTTTATTATTTGACATTTTCTCAGATAGTCATCTTTTGAAATATTTTTTCACACAACGTGTGTATAATTTCTCTACGAATTGTGATCTTCAACTCCTATGATACAATTTTTGTGTTGTACAATATTATCTGAATCTGAATTTAAGATAAAAGGGTGCTCTTTTCATAGCTATGGAGGTCTTCATCCATCTTTTGGCTCACTGCTGACGTGGCTCGGGCTGATTGGTCTTTAGTATATTGTAAAATTATATCTTTATTCGAGCCAAAGATCCCTCAACACGATAGAGATCTTGGATTTGAGTCTCACTTGTGTGAGTTTATATCTATTGTATTACTAGTTGGTTGTAATTAGTTATTTGCTGTGTTGCACCGATACTCCAAAAAATTTCACGGTCAAGTATCGGATACTTCTGGAATACGGATACGCATGGATACGTCACTGATACATATCGGATACGCCACGTGGTGTATCTGGGGACAAAAAATAAATTTTTATTCGGATACGTTTCGGATACGGTCAAGATACGCCGTTGACCGTATCCGACACGGGTAGATACGGGAACTTTCGGAATTTTTTAAAAAATTGGGTTGAAACTGTAATTAAAATTAAATTATTTAACTAAATCCATATTTCCTAACCACTTTAATGTGTTTATGTCGATTATATGCTTGAAATTTTTAGATGTCCTGAATTAATATTTTATCATTTGTCGTGAAGTTGGTGACTTTGCAACTTTATTCTGGTTTCTAATGTGTTTAATGTTGATTATATGCTTGAAACTTGATTTCTTACAAATATTATTAATTATATATTTATATATATAATTAAATTAATAAAAGTTGCCATATCCGGACGTATCGTATCCTACAAATTTCAAAAATCCCGTGCAATCGTACCCGTATCACATCCGTGCAACATAGGTTATTTGTTAATATTATTGAATTATTTGTGATGGATTGTAACGTACTGAATGATTGTATTCTGTTCAACAATAATGAATATGACTGCTAAAAACAATTATTTATTTGAGAGAAAATTAAGTTAACAATAACTATTTACAAACATGTGTATTATTGTGAATATGCTATTTTTTCAGGTGTCATCAGGTATTAATGAAGAAGATCTAACATATCATATTAGTAGTTTAAAAACAATTATTGAGACCAATAATATAGATGCTTCAAGAAGTGTTGTTCAAGTGAAGATAGTTGGATGAGCTCAGCCTTGTATATTGACAATCATCAGGGCATTGCCCTCATGCTAGATCCAATGGTCTAAATTTGATTTGGATATGTGGGATCTACTTTTTGAAATAGACTTCACATATCCAAATCAAATTTGGACCATTGGATGTTGGGTAAGGGTAATATCTTCATGCTACCGTTTCATTTCCTAGATAGTTGTGGTGAAACAGAAGATATATGGTGTGTTGACGAGGGTATTTATTCCATGTAAAATTGATGGATAAGTAGATTATGTATGTATTATAAGATTATTAAGTGGACAAAAATTTATATTTATAATAAGACCTCGATTGGAGGTTTTGATCGATTGATGAGTGAGCGTATGCATGTATATACGCACATGAGAAACACCAGGACGAGGAAACCATGAGCTTACACCTGGAGTACTCAATAAGATCACATCTTATCCGATTGCTACACAAGTTTTCATAAGCTTTCCCCCTTTTTATTGGACGGACTATTTTTTTTATTAGTTATTAGAGCCTAATATGGGAAAGTAAGAGATTTTATAATTTTTTTTAAAAAAAAAACAAAGAAAAATCGATGTTTTATTATTGGAAAATGACTTAGAAAAAATAAGAAAGAACAAAAAAAGAGTCGAGGAGTTTTTGAAGATTTTATATCACATGCAATTTGACATCCAATGAAAAACACTAGAAAATATATGGGGTTTATTAATTAAATAACCTTAATAAAATAAATAATTTCAAAAATAACCCGAAAAATAAAAACATTTCAAAAGTAACCTAAACCGCCAACTGGGTTGGCGTGTCCAATTGGTCACGCCAACTCAGTTGGTGTCACCTAATAAAATTTTGGTCACGCCAACTCAGTTGGCGTGACCAATTTAAAATATATTAGTCACGCCAACTGAGTTGGCGTGACCTTTGTTTTTTACGGTCACGCCAACCCAGTTGGCGTGACCATTATTCACGCCAACTGGAGCTGCAAGTTGGTTGTGAATAATTATTGGTCACGCCAACTGAGTTGGCGTGACCAATAAATATCATGTGTCACGCCAACTCAGTTGGCGTGACCAATTAATGGTCACGCCAACTGAGTTGGCGTGACTTGGAGTTATAAAATTTCCGCAGCCCTTCTTCTTCGGCAACAACTTCGGCGATTCTTACAGTTCTAAATTCTTCCTCGCGTTTGACCTCCAAGTTACTATCGTTTTTTTCTCATTTTGCTTCCAGTCACTTCGTAGTTTCAGATTCAGAATTTAGAGGTAAAAATCATGTCGCCGTGAATTAATTTCTGTCACACTTTTTCGCTGTCGTCCGCCGCCCCCCGCCGTCTGCTGCCGCCGTCGCCCGCCGTCGGCCGCCGCCGCCGCCGGTTGCTGATGGCTGGTGGTTGTCGGCGGTAGCATCGTCATGTTTTATCAGTTTTAATTTATTTTGTTTACTTTATGTTGTCTATATGTACTAATATATTTTTTGTTTCATATAATAGGATGGATCCGATGAATGTACCAGGCCCGATCGATGATCATCTGTTGTTATTGCAGTCATGTCATCGTTCTGAAGATGTATGGGCAGGTGATATTGATCGGCCCTTGCGTGTGAGAAATCCGAGCAGCTATTTTTGGGATCTTTGCCCATTAGACACACGTGTTGTAAGTATGTTACATGAGTTTGGGTTTTATGGTGTATATAGGTGTAATAAGATTACCATTGACCCTCATCTAATCACGGCGTTAGTAGAGAGATGGCGTCGTGAAACGCATACATTCCATCTGAGATCTGGAGAGGCGACTATTACAGTGCAAGACATTGCAGTTATTTGGGGTCTGCCAATAAATGGTCTTGCAGTGTCAGGTGCCAATTTTGATAAGACAATACCCGAGTGGCAAGAATATTGTTATCGTCATTTGGGATTTACACCAGATCCGGGCCACTTTAAAGGTGCATGTTTGTTAATGTCTGCGTTGAGTCATCATTTAATGGTAAATCGGATCCATTTGCATAGTACGGCGGATGAGGTTGCTAAATATGCACGAGGTTGTGCATTATTAATGATAGGTGGGATTATGTGCCCCGATAGCTCCGGCAATACTATAAAATTATTGTACATACAGAAATTAGAAGATATCAGTTCTGTTGGTAATTTTAGCTGGGGTAGTGTTGTGCTGGCATTCTTATATCGTGAGTTGTGCACTTCAGCGGAGAGAGGGAAAAAAGTAATATGTGGTGCATTACAACTCCTACAGGTAATCGTTACCTTTATTTTAAAATACTGAAAAAATATATCTTGCATATTTAATTTATATTCTTCATGTTAATGTTTTAGATTTGGGCATGGTCCCGGCTCGAAAGTTTAGCTCCTCGACTCGGACGCCTGAGAATTGATATTGGGCCAATACCAATCGATGAGGACAATTACTTACCTGTTGCTCCATATGGTGCAAGGTTATGTATCACAAATTATTTTGCAATGTATAATATTATATTTAATATTTTGTTATATAATTTATGTTTTTTTATGATGATTATGAGTACACAGGTGGACATGTAAAGTAAGATTTACAGAAACTGGCACACATTCATTACGAATTATTAGGGACATCCTTGACCAGCAGCCATTAAGCCAAGTAATTTTATTTTTTATATTCATGTATAAAACATAATAGTCTTTGAACATTATTTTAATGTAATACTATATTTGTAGTTTAATTGGCAGCCGTACCCTGATGATTATATTGAAGGACTGCATACTGAGTTATGGACATACAGCGGGCCACTCATTTTGTATGACATAGTTGAGATGCATCGTCCTGAGCGGGTTTTCCGTCAGTTCGGCATGGTACAAAACATCCCACCAGATCCACGGTCAGGGGATGATATATTACATGTAGTTAACCGCAGGGGTAAAACAAATAATGACTGGTCTGCACACCATAGGCGGTACATGACTATATGGGGAAATGCACATGCTCATACCGTGGACAGCCCGCGATATGAGTCAGCTGGACAGGGTGTAATTGTCGGGTACAATGACTGGTATGGACGAGTAACACGTAGATTCATTGGCCATCAACGACAATTTGTGGAGGCTGGTTATCAACATGGAGATGGCCCGGCATGGCAACATGTGGTATGTTGCTTTATTACATATGTATTACATATTTGAAAATTGTGTTTAGATTTAAATACTTAATAAATGTTCACTCATTTCAGATTGATCAGCTGTCGCAATTAACAGTTACCTGCGACCGTAATATCGCTGAGGAACAATCCGTAGGGGCGTACATGGATGCATTTAGTGATGTCAGAAATGTCATACAAAATGTGTTGCATGTCGCGCAGGAACGACGCGATAGAAACTTTCCGCCCTACGAAGAGGGACATGCGACTCAAGGTGAACAAGTACAGCCGATGCATGTGAGTGATGAAGAACAAGTACAGTCGATGCATGCGGGTTTTGGAGATGCTGGCCCTTCAAGCTATGTCCCGACATATATGCCAGGTCCCTCTTCATCATATGCCAGTGACATGTACGCTGATTATTATACTCCTCGACCACAGCATCAGTTGTATGACCAAACGCATTTCACGCCTCATCAACCCATGTACTCACAAGAACAAACCAGCCCAGATGTGAATATTAGATTCCCCGAGATATATGCATCGATGTCACCACAATTTGCCGTGTCACCGGTTGTGTTCCCTAATTTGTCACCTGATGTTCAGCTGGACGATGTACCTGTAGTGCAAGAAGACCCACCCATTCAGGAAGGACGCGGTCAGAGACGGAAACAGCCACGTCGTTGTGGTACTGGAGGGGCATTATAGAGTTTTAGCCTTCATATATATAGTCATGTTTGCCTATTGTGAATCTTAGTATTAAAAGTAATGAATGTACTTCCATTTGAATGTCTTATTTGATATGTGACAATAACAATAACACAATAACAATAATAATAACAATAACACAATAACAATAACAATAACAATAACAAGAACAATATCAAAAACAATAACAATAACAATATCAAAAAACAATTACAACTTTATCGGTTTTGGGAACTCGATGCCATATGTCGTCTTGCCCGGGCTTCAGGCCAATCCATCTCATTTTGCAAGCGTGTTGTTCGGTCTCGACCTCGTCTTCTTATAGTACGCAAGGTGGAATTGTGGTACAGTTCGAATGACGGGGTTTCCCAAGCAACTATGACCCTGTTCTGAATCAAGTAGCCATGCTAAATTGTAATCATCATCTATGGGTAAAACAGTCTGACGTAACCCCGAAAAATCTTTGAACATATGCCTAGCATATAATTTCAAAAGAAACTGGTTGCGATCGAACCCAGTGATATCATATATTTTATCTAATAATTGTAGAAAATTAATTGTACGCCGTATAGTTGTACCTCTTGATGGACCACGATCATATCGGACGAACTCAGAACCTTGTATAATATTACCCCCCCCAATAAAATAAAACTTGAATAGACATATTTTGATAACTACAGAAAACTATTACTAGTAGCTAATAAAATCTTTTCTGATGTAGAAGATCAGCTAAAGCTGCAACTACAGAGCATAATCAGAATTTTATCATATAATAAAACTATTAAAAGAGAATTTGTGAATTGGTGAGAAAACTAAGAGGCGGACGGCTTTATTTATAGCCATTTAGTGCCGCCAACTCAGTTGGCGGCACTATTAAAATAATGTCACGCCAACTGAGTTGGCGTGACCCTATAAAACAAAGGTCACGCCAACTCAGTTGGCGTGACTACTATTCAACGTTGGTCACGCCAACTGAGTTCGCGTGACCAATATTTTATATGTGACCTATTGGACCCGCCAACTGAGTTGGCGGGTAAGGTTAGTTTTTAAATGTTTTCAGAATTTGGGTTATTTTTGTAATTATTTGTTTTATTGGGGTTATTTAAATAAATAACCCAAATATATGTCGTTCAATGTTTGATAAACATAAAATTTAATATTAATATATATAAAGGAAATTCTCGTGGTGCATTAAACTATATATTAATATTAACATAAAATTTAATATTAATATTGCATTAGCTTATTGCAGAGTAAGTTACAATTTATCCCTTGGTATCATTAATAGATGTTTTACAACATATGATATCATGAATATGCATTTTACCACTGTAGTTTGTAAATAGACATTTTACATAATGTGGTTTACAAAACATAGCACGATGCCCCTCACACACGTCATACACGAATGTGGTGTTTTGCACATATTCACAAACCACATGATGGTAATCTACATATTTTCAAACTACAGTGTGGTAAACTGACTATTTTGAAAATTACGGGGGGTAAACTGACAAAATGTAATATTTTTATTATTTTTTAAAAAATTTACTACAAAATAAAGAATTTTATAGGTGAAATATAGATTATCTTCAAAAAATTTTGCAAAGCAAATGCCAATTTTTGCCTCAATGCATTATAACACTCCAAAAATATCAATTACAAAATTAGACAAAATAAGTTGAAACTATCAAAAATAAAATCCATAATAATGGTAAAATATTGAAACAAAATTCATTAGGCATCAAAATACCATTTATCACACTAAATTCAAATATATATTTAAATCATAGAAACAATAAATAATAATAATAATAATAATAATAATAATAACAATAATAAATAATAATTTATGAATTTATGTTTAATTATTTCATAATATTAGCTAAAAAAGAAAGATTTAATTAATATTAGGTATTGACACTTGTCAATACAATTGCCCCAACACATGCCAACTCCTTAAAGCCTCAATCCATGCAAAACCCCTATAAATACCCCCCATTTTATCAGATTGAACTCACAAATTCAAGAGCAAGTTTGAGAGAGTGTAGGAAATATGTAGAAAATAGAGTGGAAATAAGAAAGTTATGAGGAAAAATACCAAATCTCCTCCAAAAAATTCGAAAATTTCACACAACATTCATTATACACCCAGAAAACATTTAGTATAGGAGGTGTTCAAAAATCAGTATCCAAATTCGTCTAGAAAATCAAAATCGCGAAGAACTGTGAGCTGTCCAAAGCCCAGAAAACCCAGTTCAAGGTATTGGTTTCAAGCTACGATTTAGTGCCTTTATCAAACGATTTTAAACTTGGAGTCTAAATGAAAGTTGTTCAAAATGTATTAAGGCTTATGGGTATGTCGGCCGATGGCCCAAACGGCCGCCGTACAAACTGATTTCCGGCGACCAAAACACCTCGTTAATCATTTCAAAAATTAGAATTCTGGGCAAAATCGGTTTTGAATTTCAAAATGATTTCTAAACGAAAATGGTAGATCTCGTCGCTGCGGACACGACTGTAAATTTGCAGCCGCGCGTGGCTGCTGGAGCTTGTACACGCGCCGTCACGGTGGCGCGTGAGATACACGCGCCTCCCCGATATGGCGTTTTCCGGTGGCCGAACATTTCTGGATTGATTTTTGGCATTTCTGGAAAGTTTCGTGATTTTTCGACTTATGGTTGAATTATCATGAATTTTTAAAGTCTTATTCAAAATTACCCGGACAAGTTTTGTACAAAAATTATTTGCAGAAGATTCAACAACATATCTGGGTTACTAATCACCATAAATTACTTATATTATATTTGAAGGAATTTAATTGGTAACTGGGCTCAAAATCAAGTCAATACAGTAAGATATCAAGTAGTAAGGTGAGGTGTAGTACCGAATTCTTGTTATATAACCATTTTGGCATTTGGCCTGGAATTTACAGTAACTTGTTATTACTTATCTTACACTTTATTTATGTCATCATATTGTACATTACATCGTTCAATTGGTCATCTTGATCTGCATGTTTAATTATCTTGAATGTTCTCGATTACTAATCGATTCCTTTGATTGAACAAATCCTTTGACTGAATGACTGAATGAATGAATGGAGCCCTGGATATTTATCCACTGGACAACGTGGCTTCGGCCCGGAAAGTGAGTCC
This sequence comes from Haberlea rhodopensis, assembly GCA_907163345.1. Classification (NCBI taxonomy): domain Eukaryota; kingdom Viridiplantae; phylum Streptophyta; class Magnoliopsida; order Lamiales; family Gesneriaceae; genus Haberlea; species Haberlea rhodopensis. Next base: position 2,124,790 of record CAJQUN010000017.1, read on the forward strand.
AATGAACAACGGATGACAGTCCGGGTATATGGTTCATCTGAACAACGAGCACCATTTTACGGCCAGGGGAATGGTTCACCTTGGCTCGTAAATGACTGCATGTACAGATCCCATCTGAATATGTGGGGAAAAGTGCTACACCAAACTGTCCGGTGGGAGCCACCTCTTTAGCCCACTATATTCACTCTGAAATCCTAAAATCGTCACTATCATTATTGACAATTATTTGATTGTAAGATATTTGTTACATAACATATCTTATTGAGAAATTGCATTGTTTGATAATTACAGATATAAAGCTATTGTTATTCCCTCACTAAGTCCTCAAAGACTTAACCTCTGTTTTCCTTGTTATTTATTGTGAGTTCCAGATACAGGAGTACCAGAGCCAGAACCGGAGGAAAATTAGGAAAAATGGAAATGTTGGCTTACCGGGACTGTTATAGTATTTTCTCTTTTATTAAGTGTCGGGCCATTATAAGGAGTTTGTACTGTGATGTATTTTGTTACTAATTAGAATGTCTAAAGGCTTTCGCTACTAAAAAATGAATGTTTGACTAAACGCTTCCGTTATTTCCGAAAAGTTTTAAAACCTCCTCTGCGTAATGTTTTTAGAGAATGTGGTACCGGATAAGGGTTAAAGTAATATGTGCCCGAGTCGGGTCCCACATGCATCGAGTGTAAATCATCATATACAAAATAGCAGTAGTTTTGTTTGCCCTTATCTATGAAAGATAGTTTTTGGATGTTCTTGAATTCTAAATATGATGACAGTGATATTGAAATTGCAACAACTTTTGGGACAATGAGGCATTCATCACCAATGCTATTAGCATTATTTTTAATATAGTGTTGGGGTTCAACAATTGCCTCTGCTTTGTGAGTTATTGGTAAAGCGGTAAGCGCTCGATCCTACAATTGGTATCAGAGCCAGGTTGCGTGTTCGATTCCCATGAGTTGCAGAGAGTGCAATTATTGGGGGAGGGATTGTTGGGGTTCAACAATTGCCTCTGCTTTGTGATCGGTCGAACATGTGGCGCTTGTGCCAGTGTATGGTTGAAAAGATTGATGTTGCGCCATTACCATTAACTATAGTTATTGGTAAAGCGGTAAGCGCTCGATCCTACAATTGGTATCAGAGCCAAGGTCGCGTGTTCGATTCCCATGAGTTGCAGAGAGTGCAATTATTGGGGGAGGGATTGTTGGGGTTCAACAATTGCCTCTGCTTTGTGATCGGTCGAACATGTGGCGCTTGTGCCAGTGTGTGGTTGAAAAGATTGATGTTGCGCCATTACCCTTAACTATAGTTATTGGTAAAGCGGTAAGCGCTCGATCCTACATATAGTTTTAAGGAGTTATACTGAAGAGTACAGTCTAATTAAGTCATGGAAATGCATGGAAACACAGCTTAATATTCAGAGGGTTTTATTGCATTCTTGATTTAATTCCATTGAAAAGAGTGCAGAATTGATTTTTTGCCTTTGCATTATGAAGTTTATTATTATTCTTGATTTTCTTTTTGTCTTTTTTTTTGTGATTGCACGAGAATTTTAGTTTAGGGGGAAAAAAACATAAAAATGGATGGCAAAATAAATTTTAGAGGGTCAAAATATAATTTTGGAGACAATATATAATTTTGGAGGGCAAACGGTAGATTTTGGAGGGTGATGCAATTTTTAATTTTTTTTTTGCGAGGGAGGATATTTGGCTCTCTTGCCTTAACGTGGCTCCGCCTCGATCACACTTGTATCTGCAAGAGAGGATGTCAAACTATATGGCTTTTGAGAGAGCGTCGTTGACTCAAATCAAGAAAAATTTTAGTATAGATCTTGAAAGATTAAATTTCAGGGAAATTTTTTGATCTAAATTATAAGCGTTAGGAGGTTCCACAACCCAAATAAACCATTAATAAACTTTATACATGAATACCATGATGCAAACTTCTTGTAAGCTAATATGAAGAGGCGTGAAGGTTTTTAAAGAAGATTCCCCACCAAAACATGAGAACCACCAATTGAAGCTTCACCCTTTCCCTTTGCATATGGAATCTCAGAAAGCCAAAAAGGGCTCATTGGATATTTCATTTAACGAAGCCGAAGTATGAAGTACAAGACGGACTTGGCTCATTATGACATAATTGAAACAAAATTTATTAGGCATCAAAATACAATTTATCACACTAAATTTAAATATATATTTAAATCATAAAAACAATAAATAATAATAATAATAACAACAATAATAAATAATAATTTATGAATTTATGTTTAATTATTTCATAATATTAGCTAAAAAAGAAAGATTTAATTAATATTAGGTATTGACACTTGTCAATACAATTGCCCCAACACATGCCAACTCCTTAAAGCCTCAATCCATGCAAAACCCCTATAAATACCCCCCATTTCATCAGATTGAACTCACAAATTCAAGAGCAAGTTTGAGAGAGAGTGTAGGAAATATGTAGAAAATAGAGTGGAAATAAGAAAGTTATTAGGAAAAATACCAAATCTCCTCCAAAAAATCCGAAAATTTCACACAACATTCATTATACACTCAGAAAATATTTAGTATAGGAGGTGTTAAAAAATCAGTATCCAAATTCGTCCAGAAAATAAAATCGCGAAGAACTGTGAGCTGTCCAAAGCCCAGAAAACCCAGTTCAAGGTATTGGTTTCAAGCTACGATTTAGTGCCTTTATCAAACGATTTTAAACTTGGAGTCTAAATGAAAGTTATTCAAAATGTATTAAGGCTTATGGGTATGTCGGCCGATGGCCCAAACGGCCGCCGTACGAACTGATTTTCGGCGACCAAAACACCTCGTTAATCATTTCGAAAATTAGAATTCTGGGCAAAATCGCTTTTGAATTTCAAAATGATTTCTAAACGAAAATGGTAGATCTCGTCGCGGCGGACACGACTGTAAATTTGCAACCGCGTGGCTGCTGGAGCTTGTACACGCGTCGTCACGGTGGCGCGTGAGATACACGCGCCTCCCCGATATGGCGTTTTCCGGTGGCCGAACATTTCTGGATTGATTTTTGGCATTTCTGGAAAGTTTCGTGATTTTTCGACTTATGGTTGAATTATCATGAATTTTTAAAGTCTTATTCAAAATTACCCGGACAAGTTTTGTACAAAAATTATTTGCAGAAGATTCAACACATATCTGGGTTACTAATCACCATAAATTACTTATATTATATTTGTAGGAATTTAATTGGTAACTGGGCTCAAAATCAAGTCAATACAGTAAGATATCAAGTAGTAAGGTGGGGTGTAGTACCGAATTCTTGTTATATAACCATTTTGGCATTTGGCCTGGAATTTACAGTAACTTGTTATTACTTATCTCACACTTCATTTATGTCATCATATTGTACATTACATCGTTCAATTGGTCATCTTGATCTGCATGTTTAATTATCTTGAATGTTCTCGATTACTAATCGATTCCTTTGATTGAACAAATCCTTTGACTGAATGACTGAATGAATGAATGGAGCCCTGGATATTTATCCACTGGACAACGTGGCTTCGGCCCGGAAAGTGAGTCCAATGAACAACGGATGATAGTCCGGGTATATGGTTCATCTGAACGACGAGCACCATTTTACGGCCAGGAGAATGGTTCACCTTGGCTCGTAAATGACTGCATGTACAGATCCCATCTGAATATGTGGGGAAAAGTGCTACACCAAACTGTCCGGTGGGAGCCACCTCTTTAGCCCACTATATTCACTCTGAAATCCTAAAATCGTCACTGTCATTATTGACAATTATTTGATTGTAAGATATTTGTTACATAACATATCTTATTGAGAAATTGCATTGTTTGATAATTACAGATATAAAGCCATTGTTATTCCCTCACTAAGTCCTCAAAGACTTAACCTCTGTTTTCCTTGTTATTTATTGTGAGTTCCAGATACAGGAGTACCGGAGCCAGAACCGGAGGAAAATTAGGAAAAATGGAAATGTTGGCTTACCGGGACTGTTATAGTATTTTCTCTTTTATTAAGTGTCGGACCATTATAAGGAGTTTGTACTGTGATGTATTTTGTTACTAATTAGAATGTCTAAACGCTTCCGCTACTAAAAAATGAATGTTTGACTAAACGCTTCCGTTATTTTCGAAAAGTTTTAAAACCTCATGTGCGTGATATTCTTAGAGAATGTGATACCGGATAAGGGTTAAAGTAATATGTGCCCGAGTCGGGTCCCACATTCATCGAGTGTAAATCATCATATACAAAATAGCAGTAGTTTTGTTTGCCCTTATCTAAGAAAGATAGTTTTTGGATGTTCTTGAATTCTAAATATGATGACAGTGATATTGAAATTGCAACAACTTTTGGGACAATGAGGCATTCATTACCAATGCTATAGTTTTAAGGAGTTATACTGAAGAGTACAGTGTAATTAAGTCATGGAAATGCATGGAAACACAGCTTAATATTCAGAGGGTTTTATTGCATTCTTGATTTAATTCCATTGAAAAGAGTGCAGAATTGATTTTTTGCCTTTGCATTATGAAGTTTATTATTATTCTTGATTTTCTTTTTGTCTTTTTTTTTGTGATTGCACGAGAATTTTAGTTTAGGGGGAAAAAAAACATAAAAATGGATGGCAAAATAAATTTTAGAGGGTCAAAATATAATTTTGGAGACAATATATACTTTTGGAGGGCAAACGGTAGATTTTGGAGGGTGATGCAATTTTTAATTTTTTTTTTGCGAGGGAGGATATTTGGCTCTCTTGCCTTAACGTGGCTCCGCCCTCGATCACACTTGTATTTGCAAGAGAGGATGTCAAACTATATGGCTTTTGAGAGAGCGTCGTTGACTCAAATCAAGAAAAATTTTAGTATAGATCTTGAAAGATTAAATTTCAGGGAAATTTTTTGATCCAAATTATAAGCGTTAGGAGGTTCCACAACCCAAATAAACCATTAATAAACTTTATACATGAATACCATGATGCAAACTTCTTGTAAGCAAATATGAAGAGGCGTAAAGGTTTTTAAAGAAGATTCCCCACCAAAACATGAGAACCACCAATTGAAGCTTCACCCTTTCCCTTTGCATATGGAATCTCAGAAAGCCAAAAAGGGCTCATTGGATATTTCATTTAACGAAGCCAAAGTATGAAGTACAAGACGGACTTGGCTCATTGGATTCTTTTAGCTTTCATTTATTTTTGTTAGGGAGGACCAGGAACCAATCCATAGCTGGCTGAAATAACATATCAGCTAACCTACCACAAGGAAATTCTTGTATGAACATGGTCCTGCCATACACCAACATACATAAATATGTATCTATATGTATATGTTTGTATGTGTGTTGATGTCCAAGAATTTCCCCCTACCATGTACACACACACATATATTATGCATTTTTAACATGAACGACTGAGATACCAATTCAATACATCAATTTAATGTTTTCACTCGGGTAACATTGTTGAAAGATCTCAAATGGTATCACAGAATAAATTATAAATGGATCACATTAAATACCTTCAGCATATTGTCATGCCCTTTCTATACCCATGGTCATGCACAATTGCAAGTAATATATAACATAAAATGCAAAGGAAAACAAGAGTAATACAATATTCCAGTAAACTTAGTGTAAGATCATTAAGTAGTGAAGTAGTACCCAGGAGGTCCGTATGCTGGTGGCATTCCATAAGGCTGCGCAGCACCAATCTTGTGCAAACTGGTTTGACCTTGCATGCCTTCCCTTGAGTACTGTTGCCATACCATCTGCTCCTGCACTAACAAGTGCTGCTTATTTTCCATATCCGACATCTGCACATATGCAGGTGGGGGAATGCTCAAAGATGCAGCAAACGGATCTTGTCCAACGGCCTGGACTGTTCCATCCGGTGCTGGGAGTGCTAACACTGGAGTTTTGCTAGTTCCAGGACCTGGCAATGCCACACTGCTGGCACTACCACCACTCAGTTGGGTCGAGCTCACATGTTGCCGAACCACTCCCTGATCATACATGCCGTTCAACAGTAAAGGATCAAGTCCCCCACCCATTGCAGCCTTCTGCTTGGACAAATTACTGGCAGACTCAACCAGGGCTAGTTCCCAATCAGCCTTTCCACTCTCCGATGCTGGATTCTGCCAAGCGGAAGTCACCTCTGGCTCTCCATTTGAAGGGAATGCTTCCCACGAGCCATTCCCATTGTTTGTCACCACGCCAGCAAACAATGCCAAGGCCAACTTATTGCCTTGATCATCAGCAGTCACTCCCTCATCCCTTAAATCCACTAAATCTCGAGTCTCTTGAACAATGGGCTTAGGCATCTCTGGCTCAGGAGGTGGAGGGGGAGTATAGTTTTCCGGAGGTGGCAATGCTTTAATCTCATTCATATCAGACACCGGCTCCTCCTCTTGAGCAACTGGCTGGATCTCCGCCTTTCTTTCAGGGCTCTTCATTGCCTTCGCCCTGTCCCTCACAAACTCCCCCAAAGTCTCCAGCAGCTTACTAGTAATCTTCTGCACTTCCGGATACTCAGAAGACCTTGCCACCCCTACATCCTTGCACCAATTATAGAATCCTACCAGCTCATCAATCTGCTTAGCTGCGCTAGCATACGCATCAAAAGCTTTCACACAATCTTGATGCTCCATATCAAAGAACTTATCTAGAAGTACTGCCAGAACCTCGCACACATCTGCATAGAACTTGAAGCTCTCCTTGACCATTGCATACAATGCCACCAGAATCATCCTCTCGTTCTTGGCTAGACCCGTGGGCCGACACGACAAGAACCGATCCAACAGTCTCTGCAAATGACCCATCTTCCCAAGAACCCTCTCCAGCTTCATTTCCCTCAGTGGGGTAACACCTTTCCTACCCTCTGTGGATTCTCTGATGTCCCCAGACGACTGCGATCTGGGCATCCCATAACCTGGTTTGTCCTGATATTCATTGTAATGATCATATTCCCCGTTTGATCCTGAAGGCGATCTATAATTATGCAGATCCTCTCTACTGCCAAATCCTTTTATATCAACCCCATATCCACTCTGTTTCCGATCATAAACCATTAACTCAAGTCTCTGATCCAAGTAGAGAGCATAGGTTCTCACAAATGCAGAATGATCCCATGAATTGGAATGAGCCTCATCACGGAAATCCGACAAGTTCAATAATCTAGTCCCCCTTCTAGTAGCATACATGATTTCCTGCTGTAAAACAGCATCTCCCTCGTTCAGCAAACGGTGAATCAGCATCAAACACTTGAGTGCAACGATCCAATCCCGGGTTTTCCCCAATCTTTTAGATATAGCAACCACACAAGCGTTAACATAACCACGTGAGAGCGAGTTCAAATGGAGAATTTCCCTGATATACTTCTCTGATGCCGGATCATCATCGTGACTGGTGGCTTTGACTATGGCGACTTCCAGCTCCGGCGCCGTGTTGCTGGCAACCTTAGCGATCCCGATGCTGGCTTGATCCTTCACCGTCCCGATGGCTTTCCGAATCGTGGTCGGCGGCATTGCTTGTGTAAGCTTTCTCCGATAACTCTCGCTCAAAAATCTGGAAAAGTAAAATGGGAAAAATTTAACGATGATCAAGCTTTGGTGGTAAGGAAAACGAAAGACAAATGGGTTTAGAAGTTTATTCTCACCTTCACACAACGAATCAGTTAGATCTAGACGATGAATCCCGGAACAAGAAAATCACCGACAGATATAGTCTTCTGTGTATAAAAGTATAAACTTTAAAAATGTCAAACAAAAATGAGCCGAGCTGTAGACAGATAACATTGAGTGCTTGTTTGAATTGCAGTTGAGGTAATTTTTATGGCGAGCGGATTGTTTATGGTTGGGTAATCGATCACTAGATTTGGTGCGAGCTTCGGGAGGGGGAAAGAGAGAAGGGAAATTCGACCCCGTTTGAAAATATCCATATTTACATTCGATGTAAGAAATGGAGTGAGTTTCAGTCCCAATCCAGACCGTTCATTGCATGTGATCGAAGACGGGTTCGAGAGCTTTTACTTGGACTTTTGGACCAATTGATACGAAAATTGAACCAGCTTCTGCGAACATCAAAAAATATATATATATATATATATATATATATATATAAAAATCCTGAAACAATTATTTCGCAATTGATAAAGATCACAGATGCGACCGGGTTTGTCTTGGGTGCACCCGGTGTTTGGTGCACCCAAGACACATGTGTATCTATACATACATATAGATACACATGTATGTGTCTTGGGTGCACCCAAGACAAACCCGATGCGACCCCACAAATTACAGAATTCAAATGGTTTATTTTTTTGGTTTAATAAGTTATCCCGATTTGCACCTGACTAATTTTGGGTGATAATTTCGACCCCTCAGAGCCACCACCAGGTAAATCGATGGATATATACGGATGAAGGTATCTGAACTAGAGGACCAACATGAACCGAACCTAAGACAATTCACCACAATATTTCAGGAGAGAATTTGTCCACACGAGATTCGAACCTGCGACGTCGGAAGATTTTCCCCCACGTCATCTCAGCCCTTACCAATCCATCTATGTTCCAGGGGCTATTCAAATGGTTTATTGATGATGGACGCTGAAGTCAGTCCTTTTGCGATCATTTATTCCAAATGATCTAACAACTCTGTACATGGCGGAGCTTGGTGTGTGCAGGCCCCCACATCCCAAAAAAAATATTAATGTTAAAAAAAATTTAACCCATATTTTTTAAAAATATATTTTTGCCCCCAAATTTTTTTTTTTCCCGTCTCCGTCTGGTTTTGTCTTAGATATTGTAGTATTATATTTTAGCAATATGAACCTTCAATCGATTCAATATGGATACCTTTAAATCTTAAAAGTTCAATTAGAATATACAAGATTAAATATCTAATAAGGTAAATCATGGTATTGTGCCCTCGAACTATATGATTAATACATTAACTATCTATTATGATTAATACCAGAATATGTAGGGGATGATGATCGTCTATGTTGCACCGATACTCCAAAAAATTTCACGGTCAAGTATCGGATACTTCTGGGATACGGATACGCGGGGATACAGCACTGATACGTATCGGATACGCCACGTGGCGTATCTGGGGACAAAAATTAAGTTTTTATTTCGGATACGTTTCGGATACGGTCAAGATACGCCGCTGACCGTATCCGACACGGCTTAGATACGGGAACTTTGGAATTTTTTTAAAAAATAGGGTTGAAACTGTAATTAAAATTAAATTGTTTAGCTTAATCCCTATTTCCTAACTGTGACATCCACGAAATGATTAATTGCATTTGGCATTAATTACGATTATTATGATTAATTATGTGGTAATTAATTATGTATTGGAATTTATTTACCTTACAGAAATGCATGGTCATGTGGATAGGGTGACCCGGGGTTGCATTTCAGGGTGCATGTGGTGCATGTTGGGTAAAATTATTGGAAGCATGATTTATTTGCCTTGGTTAGCAATTTGTGGAAATCATGTGTTTAATTGATATTTTGGTGCATTTTGAGTTAATGCTTTGGAAAATATCATGTTGGGGTGTTTTATACACCATGGGATATTTTAGTATGCATTTTAAATAAACTCACCTTTTATACCCAACCACACCTCATCCACTCTTACTTTTTAACTTTACCAAACAACACCCAAACCCTCCCTTTCCCCTCATTTTCGAAATCAAGCTTAAGGGTGAAGAGAAGTTCTTGCAAAACTTTGATTTGTGGAGTTTGTTGGGTGATTTGAGATCCCCAAGAGGTATGGGTACCTCATGGTTATTTTTATAAGGTTTTGTTTAAGTTTGATATGGTTTGAGGGATTTTAAAATGGGTTTGTGTTGGGTTGTTGTAGTTTTGGTATTATTTTGGTTGGATGTTAAATATTTGAGTTTATATAGATGTTTATTGTTGGTTTTGAGTTGTTGGGTTTGGTTGATGTTGGTGTTTGTGGGTATGAATGAGTTGGGGTTGAAGATGGGTGAATAGTGCCCAAACCCCGCATGCCCAGAGCTCGGCGATCGATCGGCGCCTTCTCGCGATCGATCGCGAGCAACAGAGCTGAGGCAGTGAGCTTCAGCGATCGATCGCGAGTTTGGCGCGATCGATCGGCGAGGCCGCGATCGATCGGCGCTAACTCAGCGATCGATCGCGGATTGCTCAATTTTGTTGCCCGAGATAGTGAGGTCTCGCGATCGATCGGGGCATTATGGCGATCGATCGCGAGACACCAAAAATGATGTTTTTGGTTATTTTTGTGGGATTTTTGGTATTGGACTATTATTGGATTCTAATATTGGTATTTGTGAATATGTAGAACCAACCCAGGTGGCAACACAGCCAAGGAATTGAAGTCCTACCATATTCCACTTTTGGAAAGGTACGTAGTGGACGTACGGGCACCCCAACGGTACATGTATCTTATATACTTATTGTTTATGCATTGTGGATGCAAGTATATATGTGGTATTGCATAGTGGATGCAAATACATGTTATGCATGATGTTTATAGATGCATATGATTATTGGTGCATATCCCATGAGTCGTGGTCATCCCTTGATGATTTTAATGCTTGCCGCTATTTGGTTTGGTTCCGCTAAATGTGAAGCGAGGGGTGGGAGCGCCGCATGTCACATTTGAGCGTGGTTATCATATAGGGCGAGGAAAGGGTATTTGCCGCTCAATGAGAGGCGAGGGGTGGGAGTCCCGCAGTCCATTGAAGCGAGGTTATCCTATGCCGCCTATATGTAAATAAGCGAGGGGCATTAAAATACATTGTGATGGACAGACTAGGGATTGTTGATCAGTATTTGGTATTGATGAGCTGGTATATGTCATGACATGTTTTGACCATTAAAAATAATCTGTTGATTATACTCATGAGTTATGGTACAGGGACAACCAAACGGGAAGCGTTTGAAATGCATGGGGAAAACAGGAAGTGTTTTATTATGATTATGCATTTACGCTTTATCTTCATATTGTGTTGAATATGAATGATTATTATTGCTCATGTTTGGGGGTTGTCCTTGTAGGTACACGTTTGGCATGATAGAAGGGCTAGACGGGTTGAGATGGTGAGCTTTTGAGGATGCTTTTGGGACTTGAAGGACGGGATTATTTGCCTAGTGTCTACTCTAGGAGTAGTGTAAAACTAGTTGATAACATTTGTTAATGGAAATGTAATTAATCCTTTTGGTAGTCCTTATTTTTTTTTGGCATGTAATGCTTAAGCTCATAGACTCAACACGTTATTTCTCACTCTGATCATTTATATTAGCTCTATTATGCCTTGATTCCGCACTTAAGGATTAGGGTCCTTACACTAACCACCTTAATGTGTTTAATGTCGATTATATGCTTCAAATTTTTAGATATCCTGGATTAATATTTTACCATTTGTCGTGAATTTGGTGAGTTTGCAACTTTATTCTGATTTCTATCGTGTTTAATGTTGATTATATGCTTGAAACTCGATTTCTTACAAATATTATTAATTATATATTTATATATATATATAAATAAATTGATAAAATTTGCCGTATCCAGACGTATCGTATCCTACAAATTTCAAAAATCCAGTGCAATCGTATCCGTATCCGTGCAGCATAGATGATCGTAGACGTCAGGATTGTTCCCGACAAAGTTCTTGCGATGCCAAGTGCGAGCTTCATTCTTGTGTTTACAAAGAGACTACATAAATATGTTTGAATACTGATACTATAAGAAGCAAATCTTGGATTTTGATAGACAAATATTATACAAGTATAAACATCTTGAACATGGCATTTTCGTCTTAAAAAGAAAATTTCTAGTTATTGTCGATGTCTTGCCTATTCTATTACTGTTATTTCTAAATTATATCCAATTATTATTATCCAATCTGTTATTGTTATTTCCAAGTTATAGACAATTATGATTCTCCAATACTTTTAAGCAATTCCCTCAAGCTCCTTCAGCTACCTGTGTTATGTGGTGGTCATGTGAATGTGGTTCTAGTTTTTCAACTGGGTTGTTCTATGTCAACATTTTCTGAATCTCTCTTTTATGTGCTGCTTTTGTGATGGCGTAATTCCTTATTAGTAACACTGGGCTATTTGATGTAGATACCAACTAGGAGAGCCAAATCAACGGAGCTTGGTCGGAAAAAGAGGGGCTGTCGCCGACTTCAAAGAAGCTGGTGCTCTTAATACTTTCTCGAGGCGAACAAGGGGCGGGGCGTCTGGTAAGATCATCATTTCTAACAGAACAGGAAAACCTTGTAATCAGCTGAACAACCCACCAAGGAAACGAGCCAAGGCGTTACGATACTCAAAGAACAGATGGAAACGACATTTGCCAAGCCAGATGATCGCGGGCCAAATATAGTCGATGCACCTGATCTTGTAGCGCAAGAACCGAAGATCATGATGCTGGAGCATGTCAGCTGTGAATTTGTTCTATTTTCTTCTCTTTTTTTTGAGCAAAAGATTGTTCTATAAATAGCAGTGAAAATTGCTGCTTTTCTTTTAAATTTTTTTTAAAAAATTACATTTGACCATCGAAAATTTACAGTTTACCCCTCAAAAAAGTATATTTTACCTCCATAAAATTATATTTAGACCCTAAATTTTTTTCCACCTCCACTTTTTATGTTTCTAATTTTTGCCCCAAAACAAAAATCATGGCACACCCGCCGCCGCCGCCTCCTCCTCCTCCGCCGCCTCCTACTATCTTACGTAGCTGTGTAATGTCACATTGATACTGCCTATCCTTACATAGCTGTGTAAAAGTAACATGGATACTGAACAACCTTATAGTAAGTTGAAAAAACCACATAAGAAAGCTACATAGGAGAGGGCTTTTTATTCATCAATAGATAACTAACAACACGGGTACAAAGCAACGTAACATTAAGGCGCATTACACCACAAAAGGTTGCAAGGGTACGACAGTTTACAAGAAAAGAAGCCTGCAAAACCAGGGTTTGGTAAAAAAAAATAACCCTTTCACAAAGAAAAGGTTATCATTGCAGACCGAAAGTAATCTGCCATGGCCAAAGCCCACGAAAGCAAGGCAACATGCGCCAACTGCCAAAAGCAACCATGAAACAACCCTCATACTGACTCAATCAAAACATAACACGGAACACATGCGACATAGAAGACTCGGTGAAACAAAGACTGCGGCATACTCTAAAAAGAAGAGAGACAAGATTCGGCACCCACCATCCACAGTATATTCTCAGCTAAGTATGACCTTGTAGAAAGATAGCTCCCGTCATTGAGCACTAAAATTCTTGAAACAACTTTCTAATGGTATGAAAGCTGCAAAAAAGGGTTACCAAGGCCACATTAACTGGAAAAAAAAGTAAGGAAGACGGACACCTAACCTGGCGACAAAGACCCATACACCAATGGACCCAAAAACACTGGCACTAACAGCTACCTAACAAGACTTTTGTGGAAGTAGTGGATATTTATGCTCGGCCAGCCAAGTTAATGAAGAACATCGCACCTCCAAAGCTGCTCTAGAAGCAGATCAATACTGCTGCTGCTGATTTCGTTGCAGTGCTGGATGTTCAGCCCCACCAAAGTCCTGCCCAACACTCCAAAGAAAGGTAAGCTTTTGTCAGACACGAAAGAACAACCTGCCAGGGAAAATATCTGTAAACTAAGATGCTCAGCACCAGCCAAGGTGGCAATTCCAGAATCAGTTACTCCACACTTCGAAACATCCAACTCACTTAGCAATGAGCAATTCCAAGCAATTGCCGACAGGGTCATATCGGTGAGGTATTTGCACCCATCAAGATTCATAAGCTCGAGTGTTCCCCCATGGAGCTTAGTGATGGCCATAATTGAATTGTCAGTCAGATTAACAGATCCACTAAGATTTAGCTTTGTCAAACCAGCTTCCAAGCTCTGAATAAGAGGCAGAAGTCCAGCATCAGTTATTCCCTGAAGACCACTAAGTTCGAGTTGAGTCAATTTTGTGCACATTCTACCAAATATGTTCAATCCAACATTACCAAATCCCGGACAGTTTCGGATGATCAATGATTGAAGTGAATGGCAAGTAGAAGTCAAAGGAAACACTAAATTTATGTCCCTAATCCCCAAGCAATTTGCCAAAGCAAGAGCCTTCAATTTCCCACCAGAGTTTGGAAGGATATGGAAAATCCCATACTGTGTGATCCTGTGGCATTCCTCCAATTGTAGATTTTCAAGTGACACAGCAGCTCTTGCAAATTTCACAATTCCGGTGTCTGATGCAAGGAGACATTTTTTTAGTCCAAACAGCTTTAGCTTCGGGCAACCATCACCCAAAGCTTCAAGCCCAGAATCAGAAATACCCCTACATGCAGTAATCAATAAAACTTTAAGCTTCTGCAAACCTTGACCCTTGCCCATAACCCAGAAACCCCTATCATTGACATTCTGGAGGTCAAGGAGTGCAAGATCAGTCATTGCACTGCCATAGTGTCCAATAACAGCAAGAGAAACATCGGTAATGTCAAGTGCCTGAAATTTAGCTTTCGCCAGGACATGACCAGCCGATGAAAACAGACTCGTAATTCCATGGTCACCTACAAGTGCGCAATTTTTAACAGTGATACACTTCAAGTTGGGGCAATAGTGGCCCAAAGCTTTCAAGCTTTCATTACCGATGTTTGTGCAAGATTCAATTGTAACTGACATCAAATTGGGACAGTTCATCGCAATGGCAATTAATCCTTTATCTGTTATAGCAGGGCAATGGCATATGTCAAGTTTCTCAAGAAGACGTGCACCACTTGCAATATCACGAAGCCCTTCATCACTAATCGATGATAGGTTCCACAGAGAAAGAGCTCTCAAAGAAGGGCAACCACGGGCAATAGCTTTAAGGCCAAGATTAGTCAGACCACGGGTAGAACTACTTCCACGAATGGAAAGCTTGCCTAAACCTCCACGGCTTCCAGTTCCTACAGCAATGGATGCCAATCTGACATCTGTTGCTTTTTTCCCTTCCAAGCATCGGGAAAGAAAACCGTCTGAATCAGTTCCTTCGCATCCCTCCTTGTACACAGATTTAACCACGCTAGAATCAACAAATTCAATCTTCTCTTTAGGCTTGGAAGCTTCATCAGCCTTCTCAGAAATATATGTATTCTCATTCTCCTCAGAACCAAGAGTACTTTCAGCTGGGAATATTTCATCTCTGTGGATGCTACTCATAAGCATAAGCCAGCGTTTTGAGACACAGGCACAGGAACTCCTCTCTTGCGCTCCGGAGAGACGTCTGAACACCTCAAAGAGGCATTCATCAGGAAGAACCTCGATAGATGACTGCTGCCTCTGCTCTCCGCTGAAAATGAACGGAGCATTGACACGAGACCTCTTCCGCGGGAAATAAACATCCACATGACCAAGAGGAAAAAACAAATTCGAATCCTTGGGAATTGTGTGCATAAACCCCCCAGAACAAAAATCATCACCACCTACAACCAAAATAGGAAACTGACATCAGCTTATAATTATAACATCTTTTTCTAAGAATTATAAGAGAATTTTTTCTGGGCAGACTATACAAATTTCAAATCTAATGCCGCATAGTGACGTAAAGGGACCATATAACGAATAAGTATGGATAAAGCACACGAGAGTGATATGGAACTAACACAAAACTACGAACCAAATCCCACAGACCGGAAGATCACAAATTTCCTCAAGTGCAAGTACAGAATCTACCATGTCTAATTTACTGCTGAATTCGGATGACAGTTTTGGTGGATTTGGATTTCAAATGCTCAATACAAATTTACTACAATTACGTAGGTAATTTCCCAATATATCATTCCAAATCCATAAATTTTAATTTCAAGCCAAGTTTTAGCATCTCAAATACTAAGTAAATATATCAACAAAATAGCAAGATCTACAACCAAACCACAACATATGGAGCCAAAAATATGAACTTTAAGCAAAACCCATACAAGATTTCAGATTATATAACTTGAAGTAAAACTTCCCAGCTTGCCTAACACACACCCGTAAAAGAACGCAAGATTCACAAAATCAATAGCTTATAAAGAATATAACTTTAAGCAACCAAAAAGAACCCATGAAAGATCAGCGAGCATACCACTGAAGTCGAAGACTTTAGACATGAATGAGAACGGCGTGTAAACAGCAAGGAGGTGGAATCCGAAGAGTGGAAGCTCAAAAAACTCTCTGGCGAGAGCGAAAACAAGCAGATCTACCAAGAAAAACACGATAACGAGAGGATCAAGAAAAGCCAAATGCATCCGATAAAAATCGAAGGCAAAGGATGATTGAAGAAAACCCTATTGAATAGGGCAAAAAGTAGAGAGAGGTGGGTGGAGAATACAAAGTGAAAATGCGTTGATCCAAGTTTGTGGGTACGATTCGATTTCTTTTTATTCATATCCGCATTAATTATCATTTCGAGGTGGGGTCTCTGATTATTAATTAATTTCTTTGAAAGAATGGTTACATGCAACGAATCAAAACTGTAAACTTGCTATGTTCAATGTTTCTTCCATTCAACATTGCGTTGCATTGAAAAAAACTGCAAAATTGCTAGGTTCAATGTATTACTCTATTATTCTGGTAGAGAAATTAAACCAATGTATTTATTGTCTATTACCGTACAATCCATTTTATTTTAGCAAAATACTTATTTTTTAAAATATTGATCAATTTATTTAGGTTCGTTATTTTAGTTTGAGAAACTTTGATGATAAATTGATAATCCTAGTGTCAAGTGTCCGGTGTAAGATCTTGGGGTAAGTAAAATTTCGGTTAAATTAAATTAATTGACAGAACCGTAGAGTTAAATCGAATTAATCGACCGAATCAAATTAATTTGGACTTCGATCACTTAATTATAAAATCCGGTTTTGATTTTTAATATAAAATTTACTCGTATCAAATTTTGTTCAGTTAATTATAAAATTTACTCGTAACAAATTTTGTTCGGTTAATTATAAAATTTACTCGTACCAAATTTTGTTCGTACCAAATGGGCAGCTCGGACAGATGTGGTATTGCCATCTTCCTACATGAGCCATGTTGCAGAACTTTCGGCCGGTTTCTTTAGTTGCCGGAATCTTGTTGTCTCATAATATTTGCCTCTTCTTTCAAAGATTTCCTCGGCAAAGTTTGTAGTGTGGCTCGTCATGGAATTAACCATGAATGATCAGTTCGATGTTTTCTTGAAAATTTTGAATGGATACTTAACTTTGTTCATCTAAGTGAGAAAGACTCATAATCCCCAAGCTCTTCTGGTAGTAATGTCGTCTTCTGTGAGCGGGAAAACTAATGTTATTCCTTCGGGCGGTGTTTTTATTTGGTTCATCGCCTTCCAGTTAGACATTTGTAGCTTCACGAAATGGAAGCTGGGGTAAGGCCTTTTCCTGTGATTTCTGGGGCCTGCGGTTAGGAATTTCAGCTTCAAAACATCAATTTATTTTGATTTCTCACGTACCACGCTAAAATAATGCTAAGAGAAAAATATAACTATTTAAAATATGGAACAATGATCAAATGAACCGATTTGCCAATAATTCAGAATGTGTTTCAGAAAAGAGAAAATGCTACAAGGTCATAAGATGTTTCAACAAAGTCCAACCAATGCTTAAACCATAATTTGGAATGAAAAGACATGACATACATGAATTATAGTATTTTACAAGTGTGTTCTCCTCATATGATAAGGGTATGACTGATTAATAGTCAAGCAATATCTATCGTCCATCTCGATGTTTGAAAAGCCCAAAAAAAACTGAAAACCATTAATTTTAAAAACATGGGAGGAAGCATCACTGCAATTTGTTGCGATGTCTACTCCATTATTGTACAGCAACAAAGATGAGAAACCATTTTTACGTACTCACCCTTCTTATCAATAAAACCCTGTTAACTTTTTCACTTCATTTCTCAAAAGTTGCAGCCGCCTCCATCTTTTTTTGTCTCTCATGAAGCTGTGAAAATGAATTCACCCGGGTTGAACTCCGTAGACGGAGCAAGACAGATGAAGTCTGAGAGCCTTTGTAACTGGGGTTTAGGGGGTTCCTTGCAGATGATGAAGTCTTGTATGAATTTGGATGAAAACAGTTTAAAGCGATGTCCCCACCATAGCTTTCGGTGATGCATGTGAACTGCGGCAAATACTACTAAAATCGAGTGTGCTCACTATTTAAGGATTCTCAGGTAGTGTATCATGCCTTTGATGGTTTCACCCTCGGATGTTGTTTCTTAAACTTCAACTTTATGTGAGCATTCAATTGCAGGTGCTGGTGCTGGTGCTGGTGCTGGTGCTGGTGATGGTGATGGTGATGCTGCCTCGCCCATGGCAGCTCCAGCTCACATAATGTCTGGTGTTGTTCCAAGTGGCTGGGAGTAGAAAATGGATAATGTTACCTCACTTTTTCCCTCTTTTTTTTTTTTTTCTACCTTATTTATGAATTTTTTTGCCTAAATTTGCTACTGAAATGGATATATTTGTTTAGTTTATATTTAGGTGGTTCACTGTTGACATCAATAGCCTTAGATTTTTTAAAGATCTAATGCCTTGTATATATACAAGTACCTATATTATATATCAATGCGTGCGATATTGAAATATCAGCCAACATAGGAAATCTTGTTTGAAAATCTTTAAAACATATATTAAAACATACAGGGTTATTTTAGGTATTTCATACAATTTGTAGATATGATCCTTACCCAATCACATACACCAAAGTATACATTATCTATATTTTCTAATTATACAAACCAAACATGTTGTACGTTATCACACCAAATTATTTATCCTTATTTGTTATTTACTTATTACTCTTATTATTCATCATTCACTTATCATATCAACGAACCAAGCGCACGCTACATATATAGTGGCTTATTTTCTGTATGAATTGGCTTGTCTTTACGAGGTTAAGAAGTCTTTTTTATTTATAGACGTAGACATAATATAGATCTTTAGGTGATGGGAATCTTGGTTATGTTGATGTTGTCATTAAGAACAACGCCTTTAAGGATATCTCAATTATATATGAAGAATATTCTTCATGTATGGTTGAGATGTCTTCCAGGCAGTGGCGAGCTAGAAGTTTTGTTTAGGGAGTCAAAAATATTAACATAATAAATGGAGCATAAAAAAAATCTTAGGGGTTAAAATATAATATTAGTGAGGTAAACTGCAATTTTTTGAGGATAAAGTGCTCTCTTGCAACGAGCTCGGTAAGATGGAGAACATGTGTTTGAAGCTCCCTATGTCATCTTTGAGGACTCTGAAGAAGATCAGGAGTGGAAGTTCCACAGTCAGCAACTTCTATATGCCTCCAATGGAGGATTGTGATATGAGATTAAATATTTTTTCGCACGAGTCTCTTCAAAATGGAGGTGAGCTCTTACCAACTGGGTTAAATTCATGAGCTCAAAATATATATAGTTGCATGAAGAAGCTTGAATATCTCCTTAATATGGCAAAATATACGTGGCAAATTAAGATGATATCAATGTCTCGTTTTTAAATGTTCCAATCCATTCAAGATATATATAAATTTATATATTGAGTATATTTGAGAAGCAAAATGCAATGGATTTCCTCCTTCAGATGAGAATTTATCATATATTTTCATTTGTTTGTCTTCGTATCTGAACATAGTTTAATCGATGGCTTTAGGAACAAGTTTAATAAGATGAAGGAGAGCACCAAGACATCTTGAGATCGAGATCATGAGCGGATTTAGAATTTAGGTTAACGGGAGCAAAATACCTAAAAATGGGGGAAAATTTTTAGGAGGGCCAAAATATAATTTCGAAGGAATAATCTACAATTTTAGGTGGAAATTTTTTTTTTTAGGAACTCTACAGTGTCTTCACGTGCATTCGTCTCTGCTTGAGATACTATACAAACTTAATTAGGAACATAGTTGAAATGATTTTAGCCAAATATCTTAATTAATCAATCAGATATTCTAAACAAATTTCTCCAAACTTCTGAAAAAAAAATAATTTTAATTTATTTTAGCAATTCAAATAAATTAGACGAGTCAAGTGGAAGGAGTGTGGTAGCGGGAAGAGACAGCCAAACCATGAATCTGGGTCTAATTATAAAAAATAAACATATAGTAAATTTATTTTTTTTATATCACGAGAGGGGGATGATTTTGTTACAAATAAGACTCGAACTAGAGTCAATTCCACTTTATGGAATTATGACAACCATTAAACTAGGTTTTGGTGACATATAATAATTCACCTAAGCTCACAAAGTGATAATATTTATTATATTGCCATATATATTCCTTTGTCCATAACATGTTCCATAGCAATCAATTTTGCAAAATATATTTATATTCTTTTTTGAAGTTTTTTAATCTAATAATATTCATCCTATTATATATTTACTAACAATGATCACGACAAAATTGTTGGCCCCAAATACGGCAAAATGAGATAGAAAATATCAAAAATAAATAATAAAATGAACACCTCAATTTACGTGGAAAACTCTTAAAAATTATTAGGATATAAACCATGGCAAGATGAAAATATTATACTATAATATTTTCTTGTGGGTTACAACCTCTCGCTATTTATCAAAGTGTAACACTCCCAATATAAGAGAAAACCTCCTCACAATTTATAATATTTATAATAGAATTGAACAAGAGAAATGAGAGAATTTGCTCTGGCATGAATAAAACTGCAAAGAGACACATAATCATAGGCTTAAAATTATAGTGTTAACAATTGAACACACTGTTCATTTTTCCTGCAGCATCCACCGTCCATATTGTCAACAAAAATCAATTTATATTAAATAATCAAAAAATATATATTTACATCAAAATTTAAAAAGGTTGTGCTTTAGAATGAACCCATCAATATATCTCGAGTGTTATGAACAAGAAAGTTACATGGCAAGAGGACTTACTAGGGAATGCTTAACGGGCCGGGTCAATTCGGACTCGACCCAAAACTGGATCGGTTAACCTAGTTTGGAACCCGAAATCGGGCTAACCGATTTCAAATCGATCCTGGAACAGGTAAGATACCGGTGCGGATCGATTCTACCGTTCCGGAACCGAAATCTTACCGGTTATGGACTAAACGGATCCGGTTCTAGATTGAACCGGAACCAGATCCATTTTTAAATTTTTTTTTCATTTAATCTAATATAAGTTAGATTTTTTGAAAAAAAAAATTTCAAACAAATCGGTTCCGGGTTGGAACCGGTCCAACCCGGAACCAGATCCGATCCGGTTTCTTAACGGATCGAACCGATTCCGGGATTATCGGATTCGAAACCGGCCGGATTTTGGACTGGTCCGGACTAGATCAATCCGTTAACCACCCCTAGGACTTACCAAGCTAATGAAGAACCAAACTGGAATTCAGAGTAAAAATATTTGGAAATTGATTTTTGAGAATACGAGAAATAGAGATGTATGGAGAATTTTGACAAATTGATTAGGGTTTTTATTGTATTTATTATTTTTCTATTCTATTTTTTTTCAAAAAAATTATATTGTAAGAAAAAATTAAAAACTAGAGTGACATTTAATTATTATTTTTTTTAAGAAATGTTTGATATAATGAATGAGATAAGGTATAATGGATGAGATGAGAACCTAAACATTAAAAATTATGACCCGTGTCACACAACTTGCCAACTGGATACGCTCCTGTAATTTCTCTCTTCATGTGAGGGTAAATCCGTCAATAAGTTAACTATATACATCAAAACCCTATCTCTTTTGCCGTCTTTAATACTCCGCCACATCCGCGCACAGCCTGCTGCAGCCCTATCAATCAACTCTAAAACCGCTCCATTTCTTTCAGATTCAACAGGTGAGTTCATTAGGGAACCATTTATTTGCTCTTCTTGCATTTGTTTGTGAATTTTTATACGTATTCGATAAACCTAGACGTGGATTTTGGGTTTGAACTTTGAAGGGACTTCAAGGTTTTATTGATCTGTTGTTTTACTGCAGGAACTTCAGAAGCGCTAAATGGGAGAGACCAAGGATAACGATGCTTACGAAGAAGAGCTTCTCGACTACGAGGAGGAAGACGAAAAGGTCACCGACTCCGTCACCGCCAAAGTCAACGGCGAGTCCGCCAAGAAGTGAGCCCTTTATATATGTTGAATTTTTTAGCTAACATAAATACATATGATTTGTTTTATAGAGCGTCGGATATTTATGGTTTTAACAAGTCTTTCTATTAGCTTTATTAGTTTTAAATTTTAAATCTTTTCAGTTCTAAGGGTTTGTTAAGCAAAAGCATCAGGTTTGCTATTAAAAAAAAACAAAAAACAGCTTAATAAACTTCAGTTAATTACAAAACTGTCGCCAAACAATTTAAAGCAGTCAAAAATATGTTATGACCTGTTAATCAGCTTCTGCTTTTTTCCGTTTATCAGCTTCTGCAACAGTAGAAGTAAGGAATAAAACTCTCCAAATCTGTTTTTTTATCTGAAAAAATATAAATAGTTTGCAAAAGCATTTGCAAATACCTACTAAGTATCAGTTGAATCTTGTAGACGGTCTTATTCTATAATACTGTTATTTAAGGTGTCTGTTTTTTTCCACCTTGAGTTTGCACAGGCTTTAGTGGACACATTCTAACGCTTTTTTATGAAAAAAATGGGGTCTGGACTGATACAGTTGTGAAAATTTGCATTTTTAGATAGTGATGGGCAAAAATCTACGATTCTGGCGAGTCAAAATGAGTGAATATGTGCATTTAACTATTTTGCTCAATTTCCTATGCGCCAAGTAATAATTGGTGGCTTTGTACACTTCAATTTCAGGGGTTATGTAGGGATTCACAGTTCGGGATTCAGAGATTTCCTCTTGAAGCCAGAGCTTTTACGGTCTATTGTGGATTCTGGATTTGAGCATCCGTCAGAAGGTAAGATACTTCTTCTGGTTGTTGAGTAGTGTATGCAGTTGTGCATGTCATCATATCATGTAAGAGTAAGAGTAAGTGGTTACGAGCATATTTTACAGAGTTATTGGTACTAGCAACCCTGATATGATGTCTTAGAGATTATAAGACTTTATAAGACTCTTTTTGTTTTGTTTGCTCGCACTGAATGTTTTGTTAGTCATGTTGACATTAGTTTTATAAGTTGTTTGACTTAGTTTATACTCTCTGAATTCTTGTTAGCATGCTGTTCAATCATGAAGTGTATGTGAATTCTCGTTTTTATGTCTGGGTTGGTTTTTTTAAATACAATTTTGCTATTTTCTTCTGACATTATTGAACTCGCACTATAATATCTGCTGCTTTCATTGTTTATTTTTTAATTTTTTTGGGGTTTGTACTCGAACTCGAGACCTCTTACATTGGGAAATAGGTGATAACCACTAGGCCAATGCCTTGTTGTCAAATATCTGCTTTCACTTGTTGAATATTAGCTGCTATAGTTCTTTTTATGTTGTTTCTTTTGTACCTTGGACCTTCTGAAGGAATTGGCACTAATATTCTTTATTTGACACTGTTTGTATCTTATGTTTCTCAGGTAAATCACTAATTTTGCTCTGTGTTGGAGTAGTTGAATGGTAAAACGATTTTTTATTGAAAACTGAGGCTTCCTCGGATCAAATTTCTGTGGTTCTTCATCAGTTCAACATGAATGCATACCTCAAGCTATTTTGGGAATGGATGTTATCTGCCAAGCAAAATCTGGTATGGGGAAAACTGCTGTGTTTGTTCTCTCAACATTGCAGCAGATTGAACCTGTTGCAGGTCAGGTTGCTGCTCTCGTTCTGTGTCATACAAGGGAATTGGCTTATCAGGCATGTATCTGTAGCAGAGCGTCTTTGCTTTGTCCATTTGAATCCATTTCTGCAGGTTACTCCATCCTTTGTGTTTTTCTCAATTGCAGATCTGTCATGAGGTTGAGAGATTCAGCACATATTTACCAGATATCAAAGTTGCTGTCTTTTATGGTGGTGTCAACATTAAAATCCATAAGGATCTCTTGAAGAATGAATGCCCTCACATTGTCGTGGGAACACCGGGAAGGATACTTGCTCTAACAAGAGAAAAGGATCTTTCTTTGAGGAATGTGAGGCATTTCATTCTTGATGAATGTGATAAGATGCTCGAGTCCCTTGGTATGCGTGCCACACATCTGTAATGATGACTTGTATTCTAGAAACATCATAATGACCGTGCCTCATTACCTGTCTTTGTTTTCCCCAGATATGAGGAGAGATGTTCAGGAGATTTTTAAGATGACACCTCATGATAAACAAGTTATGATGTTCTCAGCTACTCTCAGCAAGGAGATTCGACCAGTTTGCAAGAAATTCATGCAAGATGTAATGTCCTGTGGCCAGTCCTATTTGAATTTTGAAGTCTACCTTGTTTCCATCGATCCAGCATTCTGCAGGAGGTCTTTGGTCATTAATGCAATGGTTGAAGCGATCTGTGCTTTCTGTTTCACTTATTAATCTGTCAAAGTGTGAGACATAAGATGGTTAATTTAAGAAGCTTGGGTGGACATCGGTCATAGAAGTCTTGTCCTAGAGTTGGCCTGTGCATTAGGGCAAGCGCTTACCCCCCTTATTTTGGTTGGTCATGTTTATCAAAAGCTTTTGTTTTTTTTTCCTATTAAGGAGAGATTTGATATGGAAAGATGGGTTATTAAGGGAATTTAATTTATTTATGTCACCAGTTAGTGTAGTTATTATCATCGGCAGTGGTGACACTAGTTCGTCTGAGAGGTAAAGTAGCTGGAAGAAGATAATTCAGATGGGCGACAAACTGCAAATTCAGCCGCGCTCATCCATCATTCATTTCTAGTGGATACCATTAATTTCACCTGAGCTCTCCTAATATGATTTATTGTGACATTTCTTCCTTTCAGCCAATGGAAATCTATGTTGACGATGAAGCCAAGTTGACACTCCATGGTCTTGTGCAGGTTTGATCGAATTTTTATATTCTTGTTCATCTTTTATGTTACAGTTTCACAAATCTGATATCAACTATGGCAGCACTACATCAAATTGAGTGAGCTGGAGAAAAACCGGAAGCTGAATGATCTACTTGATGCATTGGACTTCAACCAAGTTGTCATTTTTGTCAAAAGCGTCAATAGAGCCGCTGAGCTGAATAAGTTGCTTGTGGAGTGTAATTTTCCATCTATTTGCATTCACTCTGGCATGTCCCAAGAAGAAAGGTTTGTCTCTTATGGACTGGTCTATTTTGAAATTCTCTGTTTTCAATAACAAATTTCCTCGCTGTTGCCGAGTTATTGGTGTAGAGTGGAATGAGTTTGACGGCAGTTACTCAGTTCTTGTTGCTTGCCAGCTCTCAAACTTTTAAAACTTGTTATATTGAATGTGTGGGTTTTGCAGATTGACTAGGTACAAGGGATTCAAGGAAGGGCATAAGCGAATTCTCGTTGCAACAGATCTGGTGGGACGAGGAATAGACATAGAACGGGTGAACATTGTGATCAACTATGATATGCCAGATTCAGCTGACACATATCTGCATCGGGTATTAGTTATCAGCATTTGTCCTCATTTTAAACTTTTTTTCATGATTTTGATTATGGTTCTAATTCGTTTTTCATGATCTTCAAAATGTTAGGTGGGTAGAGCTGGGCGGTTTGGAACCAAAGGACTTGCCATCACGTTTGTTTCTTCTGCATCTGATTCAGATGTTCTCAATCAGGTGCTGATAAGTGTAGATGAATTATATGCAAATTAGCCATAAGTTGTAGATGAATTACATGTGAACTTGCTCTTGGTTGCTTGCATGTTATGACATCCCCCTGATGTGGTACAGGTTCAGCAGAGATTTGAAGTTGATATCAAAGAACTTCCGGAGCAGATTGATACGTCTACATACAGTGAGTTCTTTACTCGTCTCTTTTTCAATAAAATACACAAAGAGGCCATCTTTCTTTTTGTTTGGACTAGTCGGGTTTGCATTCATTTTCTTTGCCAGAGATTTACGAGTTGTTACTTGTATTATGTATGTGCTTTTTATCATTGGTTTGGTTGATGTATCAAGTAAACTCGTAAACCCTTGAACTATTGTCTTGGTCAAAACTTTGCTGCCACACTAGTGGTGAGCCATTTTTCATACATTTGACATTGTAATTAGTGTTTTTATGTTATTATAGATTTTATTCTTGTTTTTGTCATGTGATGTCTTTCCTAATGTAGCTTCTCGCTTTGTGGCGTTTTGCAGTGCCGTCTTAAAGCAGGAAGGTCTTATGATACGATGATGCAGGTGTTTGTGCCTGAAAGAGATATCCGGAGGTGTTAGTGTTGCTATTTATATTCTGTATTTGGTTTCTCGACTTCTCTGTCCACTTGGATGTTCTCTTCTTGGCCTTAAATTATTCACCATTTTAACTTGAACTGCTGCGAGCCTCGTAGAGGAGATAATTTCATTTCTAATGCTGATCAATTTATGATATATCCTGCTTTTCCTGTCTTCTGTTTTTAATATATGTTCAATCCTTGTGCTCATACATCCTAGATTTTGATTCATTTCTTCATATTTTCACTCTAAAAATAATAGTTCTGGTGTAGAAATTACATTTGGAAAAATTAAAATGAATTGGTTAGAGATCAATTAAATCTTGGAGAAAGTTTCAAGAACTTGGTAAAGTCAAACTTTTTCTTTAATTGATTTTACACAACTTATTCCATTCCATGCTAAAATTAGTCGACCACTGAAATTTTTCAGTTTTTTTATTTATTTATTGAAGCAGCCCTTTTTATATAGGAAAATAATTTTTAAAACTCTTATTGAAATCGGGGGCTAAATCAAATATTGTAGTTTTTTACCACAATCAGCCGGCTTTTCAAACTACAAATATTATCAACGGTGCACAAAGTTCTTCGGAATTTTTGGTTCATTGATGGCTCAAGTATTGCTTAAATTTAATATAACTAGTACCGGCTCTCCCATATTCATATCTATCAAGCACATTTATCCCTTTATCTTGGGTTTTATGCCCCATTTTTTAAACGACAGATTTTTAATGCTAATTGATTTTAACAGAATTTGTTTTTGTGATTTTTATAGGGGCATTGATGTAGTTTCGACCAATATACTTTGTTAAATATAGAATAAAATAGACACCAAGGCATGTTACCCGTTGTAAATGTAATCGTGATTCTTGTTTGAATCCCACCCCTTTAGTTTAAAAATGTTAAAAAAAAAATTTATATATATAAATAATAAAATATTCCATCAAAAATAATATAGAATGAAATAATTGGACTTTAACTTTAAAATATCCCATCACAAAAAATATAGAATAAAATATTTGGGTTTTAACTTTTCCTTTCTTTTCAAATTTTCATATTATATATATATATATATATTTATATATAGACAATGACGTTAAATTCCCGTTTCACATTATACAATGGAATATACTCCATGGATAAATGTTTTGAATTGGAATAGCTAGTACAAATCAATTCATTGAATTACCAATCTAATTTATGTACACCTTTCATCCTAAATTGTTTATTGCATTTAACTTCTTTTTTAAAAAAACATACTCAATTAAATTCACATAAAAATAAATACATATTAAGATTGCATTCATTAAAATATGTATTTTCTTAGTGATAGAAACAAATAAAGAACATTTTTTCAGCGAATTAAATCTCTCATAAATTTTTTTGACCTTGTGGATTTCAGATATAATAAGATGCAGTTAAAAATACGATTCAATTGGCTTCTAATTCGCATATATATATGAAGGAAAATATTAAGGAATAATTACATATTTTTGTAGAATAACTGTATTATAAAATTATATCTCTAGTTTGAAAAATAAAGGATAAACCCCTTGTAAAATAATTCTATTACAATATCACCCACTCTTATTTGCAAAAGATATAAGGTTGTGTTTGGTTTAATAGATTTGATTTGAAGAGAGATTTAAATAATGAATTTGAAAGGACATCAATCTTGGGTGTATTTCAAATCCATCATAATACCATTGCATCTATATAAATTAAGAGATGTATTTGAAACCCACCCAACATAAATTCATCCAAACATTTAAATGGACTCTAAGAAAAATTACAATTGCTATCTCTATGATTGACATAAATATACACAATATAAAGATGAACGTTATTTTAAACTAGAAAGACTAAAACGATATTTATGAAATTAGATTGGGTTTATATGCAATTTACTTGATAAGGAAATTTAACAATAAACTATTAATGATCTCCCGTGGGAGTCTACTTTGTCTTAAATGACACTTTCCTAAGTTCACTCGTTTCTCCACAATATAAGCAAATCATCACCTCTTCCCTACACTCATCCCCTCCGGAGACCTCCACCACTATCCACCCCAGCCGCCGACGCAGTCGACGCCGGGACAGATGGGGAAAAGTGAAGCCCTTTCAGATGGGGTGGTGCAAAAGATAATTCTCTCATATACATATGTTTCTGTGTGGATTTTCCTCTCGTTCACAGTCATCGTGTACAACAAGTACATCCTCGACCGCAAACTCTACAACTGGCCTTTTCCCATCTCCCTAACCATGATTCACATGTCCTTCTGCTCTTCTCTCGCTTTCGCTGCTGTCCGCCTCTTCAAGATCGTTGACCCGGTGGCCCTCACCCGTCGCGTTTACCTCACTTCCGTCCTTCCAATCGGGGCCCTGTATGCTCTCTCCCTCTGGCTTTCCAACTCAGCTTACATATACCTTTCGGTCTCCTTCATTCAAATGCTCAAAGCACTGATGCCAGTTGCCGTTTATTCGATCGGGATTCTCTTCAAGAAAGACGCTTACAAGAACAACACCATGCTTAACATGCTTGCTATCTCCGTGGGAGTTGCGGTGGCTGCTTTTGGTGAAGCCAAGTATGATTCTTGGGGGGTTTTGCTTCAACTTGGTGCCGTTCTATTTGAGGCTACGAGGTTGGTTATGATTCAGATCTTGTTGACTTCAAAAGGGATTAATTTGAACCCCATTACTTCGCTTTACTACGTGGCACCCAGCTGTTTGGCTTTTCTTTCTATTCCGTGGTTTATTGTGGAGTTCCCGTTGTTGAGGGACAGATCCGGATTTCACTTTGATTTCGCTATTTTTGGGACCTAACTCTTTGTGCGCGTTTGCTTTGAACTTGGCTGTGTTCTTACTGGTGGGAAAGACCTCAGCTTTAACAATGAATGTCGCCGGGGTGGTAAAGGATTGGCTGTTGATTGCCTTTTCTTGGTCTGTGATTAAGGATACGGTGACGCCATTGAATTTGTTTGGGTATGGGTTGGCCTTTTTGGGAGTCGGGTATTACAATCACTCAAAGTTGCAGGCTTTAAAGGCGAAGGAGACACAGAAGAAGGCACCACCGGCAGATGAGGAGGTAGCTAAACTGTTGGAGGAGAGGGAAGAAGATGGAATGGGAAAGAAAGGAGATGCATAGTCTTAATTAATTGGTTAATTATTCATCCAACAAAGTTAACACAAGGGTTCTTGGAATAAATGTAAGTGAGAAATTTGGGTCTTTCTTCCGTTCTATGTTTCTACTTATACTAGATTAAGACCAACGTTTCTGGCTCAGAATGTTTTTTTTCTTGTTTCAGTAAAGTTTAAAAAAATCGAATAAACTTGAAACTTTTCTCAGGATTTCATGTTTTCGAGTCTTATATATAATGGACATAAATATCTTGATGCTGTTAACTCTTCAAGTTTTAATCTTTTTGTTATTCATATGCACACTATCAAGTTTCATGATTTTTCTTTCAAGTTTTGGTATGATAATGCTTGGTTGGATGGTCTCTGTGTGCACAATGAAGATCTGAAAAAGGACTGAATCTATACCACGGGCCATTGGACTCTAGTGTCACCAGCCCTAGATATGAGGCGGAGAACTCGAGACTGCCCATCCTCACCCCTAAATCTAAAAAAATGAGGGACTGAATCTCGAATATCAATCGATGAAATTAAACAACTCTTTACTTTGTGCATAGTTTTCTTGTTCTTATATAAGATTTCTGATTATGTTCCTTGAAGTGGAACTCAAGTTTCGTTGTGACATTTAAATACTTCCCACTTCCCAGTTCTTGTTATGTACATCTCCTATAGTCTTCTTTCATGAAAGTTGATTCGGCCTTGAAGGTTCTCTTCCCTTCTAGTTTGAATGATTAGACATGAAAATATAAGTGAAGAAGGTGTTCAGACTTATCCCACATTCGGAAACTACAAGCTTTGTGAGCTCCTTACAAGATATATGAGCTACTCCACTCATTGCCAATTGGTTTGAGTTGAAACCCCAATGTATTCTTAACATGATATCAGTCCCAGATTTCAATCCTGTATAAGAGTCTGCTTGCTCACCGTCACCCGCATTATCAGTCAACGTGTTTGACTTATATAATGTCATACGTGAGGGGGCGTGTTGAGACTTGTCTCACATTAGGAAACTACAAGCTTTGTGAGCTCCATTCATTGCCAATTGATTTTGAATTGAACAAGCTCCACTCATTGCGAATTGATTTTGAATTGGAATCACAAGGGAACAAATCTTAAAGGTGAATTAGCATGTGCAGGGAAAGAAGAATGTTGACCAATGAATGGCGTGAAAATATTGTTATATTGTGTAAAAAAAAAACAAGTCATGATTTGTTCAACACGAATTGTTTACCTTTCCTTGGCTGTATCCTGTAGTTTTATCACAATAATTTTTGGGATTTGTCCTCATTTTTTTGCATCCATTTGGTGTATAAGGAAACATGGACAGCTAATTTTGTGCAAATTGAATTTCTAAATTGTTTAATGTTTTTGGTAGGAGTCTTTAGGGGTGGCTTAAGTTAATAAACCTATTAATTTAGTTGCTTAGTCTATAAATTTTAAATGGCTAATTCTTAATCAACTCCTCCTTATTGTATGAGTGAGTTTATTATCAAAGCCATTAAAAATATGTTATGATATCGCGATAACAATTATTGTTGTATTCATGTAAATTGATCCGACAGAACAATAACCGTTCCCATTAAAAGCACCGATACACATAATATGTGGCTAATTTTGTATTTTATATTGAGTTTGTTGCAAAAAAGATATTCTTCCTTTAATACTATTTTTTTAAAAAAACTATATATTGTATTTAAAACAAATTTAATATACATATATAATTTATTTACATGATAAAACACGTAGGAATATTATACATGTTGAATTGCCCTAATAATTTATTTTCCTCCTCCATACCTAACATTCGGCACAATTTTGCACCTTGTTTTTTGCTAGTATTTAATTATTATTGTTGTTATTATTATTGATTTGATGTAGTTGTTTAATAATATAATAGAACTGGTTGGTTCTAAATGATTTGGGTTTTTTAGAGAAGTCAAGACATGATATTGTTTTTGGAAGAAAAAACAAACAAACAATTACATGGTTGAGGCAGACCCTTGACCAACTTGCATAATTGTAGGCTCTGTATCAGGTAGGTTTGTTCTCAAGATTCAGTTTACATGAACATTTAACTTGACCATAATAATGTGAAATCACCTCAATAGTTGAGTGGCAATCACCCTTGAACCCGTAAATTTGAATCGATCCGAATAGCAGATACACTATGCGTTTGCGCGCAGCGAACTTTTCGCTGTCTGGTAGAGCACCCTCCCTCCTAGGGACGGAGGGAGGGGGGGCTTTAAAAAAAAAATATCGCCCCCTGAATTACCATCGTGGCTCCTCTCCTGCTCCCTCTTTATCTTCTTCATCAAAACCCGAGCAACACATCAAAGGTCCTTGCAGAATATTCACCTCTCTTCAACCCTTTCTCCATCTCATCTACCATTTCGTAAATTTTCTGGTGCTCTTTGTGGGTTTTATCTCCAGCAATCATGAATTATGCCACCAAGCACAATCATAGTACTTTCAGTGACCTGTGTAATCCCCTTCTTCCACATTCCTCTCCCGACTGTGCTTTTTCTTTTCCCAGTCCTTCATCTTGTCTTATAAATTAGAAAGTAGAATATAGTGGGACTCATGCATGGACTACTTGGTTAATCCACACAAAATTCAAGCAAAATCTTGTAGATGACTCTTTGGGTTGCGAAAAAGGCGACTTTTGAAGTGTTTTCACGTTTCAAAAGTCTTCAAACACTTCAAGACTATTTAGCAACAATAATAAGAGGTTTTATTATTATTTTCATATAATTTATATCTTTCTTTTGACAAGATTTTGATTTTGGTTTCTGAAATTCTGAAATCTTGTGGTATGATAAAATCTGTTTATTAATGTATGTGGAATTTTCGAAAACGATACATGATGTTCTTATTGCTATTTTAGTATTATGTTATTACTTCAAATGTCTTGAATTGATATGTATATTGTGTTGGAAATTTGAAGTGAATTAAAGGAAGAAAAAAAAAAGGGGTGCTCGATCGAGCGAGAAAGACAGAAAAATTCCGTCTGTTGGAATCAGGTGGTCGATCGATCGAGCACCAGACGCCGATCGATCGAACCATGTGTCTGTTGCGCGGAATGGTGTGTTCATTCATGTTTGGGTGCAACTTTTCACGATGTGGTGCCTCTAAATGGTGTCCTTTTGTACATATCTTTTGGTATACTATAAATATAACATTCCCCAACTTGTTTAAGATAAGATTTTCGAAAATCTACGCAAAGTTTTGTGATAAAACTTGAGCATTTAAGAGCATCTTCATCATTGTTTTGTTGAGCGCTTTTAAACATTTGTGGTTTAAAGGATTTGTGATTTGGAGTGCTCATATCACAAATCATAGTCGTTGTATCTTGAGAGATAAATTGCCAATGGAACTATTAGCACCGTAGCGGGACAATATTGTCTTAAGGACGGAGATTCCAAATCTCGCATCGACATTTCTAATATAAAGTCATTTGTTGTTTTTGCTTATTACTTTCCTAAGATACACACCCATAAATTTTGTACTACATATTGAAGCACTTAAATTTTAGAACGGAGTGATAGGAATACATGTTCCGACTATAATCCTGATTCCTGAATTCGCGACTCTTGTTTAACCACGATGGACTAAATATTTCAGTACTAATATTCTTGTTGTGCACTACTTGCTTAGTTTGAAAATAGTCTTGTTTGAATTATTTATGTTTGTTATTTCTGCATAAAAGAGAGAATATATATGTTGTAATAGAACAGTCTGGTTTTCAAGATTTCTGTATCTTATAGAGGCTTAAACATTTCCAAAAGTTCAATCATGCCTTTTGAGTATGTTGCCGGTGCCACATTTCGGGTTCGGGAGTGAGAATTCAGCTCACTGGTTGCACAACATGCAGCAACTAAAGTTCGCCATATTATAGGATTCGGATTCAATGGGCATCTTACTTACAAATTCAACGGCCTATATCACTAGTCCAACCCTTGCTGAACAAGTCTACAATACACATCCATATTTCTCAATCCTATGAGTGACCAAATTCATTCGCCATTGAATCAAAATATTAATTTCCTTTGTCGACTAAACCAGAATCGCTACAAGCGGGTAGCAAACCGATGAATGTAACATCATCAGGTAGGCACCACCCCAGCTGCTCTCTTCATCTCCTATGTTACCTGAAAATATGGTAGGGAGTGTTTTCAAAGTGAACAATAGTTCTCCCTTGAAGATAGGATGAGCTATTCTGCAAAACAAGATGTTAAACTGGAGTAGGATAGGAGTTCTCCGGCGAAACCCCTCCGATGATCAAGTTAGTACTGGAAAGAGTAGCAAAGTAAAAGAATCAACTTGCAGGATAAATTTTCTTGATCCCGGTTCTAACTAACTTAACTGAGATTTATAAGAGAATAGGGAACAACTTGTAACGGCTTGCCAAGGGTTTATGAGACACTACCTGATGTTGGGGGCGGGGATGAGAGCCACATGCTAGGGGACCACAGACAACTGTTACATATTCTGTACGGATTTTCCCAACTTTTACGATTCTGCATGTACTCGGGGATATGATTTCTGTACTCGATGTACTTTTGATCCGTATCCTGATTGGTTGGTGGGCATAGCCTTTGCTTTAATAGGTGTCCGACTCATGTAGCCTCAGTCCCGGTACACAGGACCACCACAAGGTTTGTCAGACGGCCACAACACTGAATGATGGATAGGACTCAGCCCGGGACCGTACAGATGACTCATGATTACTTTCCTGGGAGACAAGTAGTTGGGCTCCGGTCGGACGGGAATTACCTCGATAGATGGTTTGAAATGGGGTGACCTTTCACCTCGGCTGCTGAGGTGATGAACGCCACTGGATCGAGCTCGGCCTCGGAGGACGAGGGATGACACCAGCTCGGGTACCGTCCTTATGACTCTTGGTTACGTTATTGGAAGATATGTAACTGGGCCCCCTTAAGAGTATGCTGACCAGGGCCGAATAAAATTCAGGTCCAAAGACATATTGTGCCTCCAGTACCAAGGGTATCATCCTCGAAAAAAGAAACTGCCTCCAGGCCACCCCCATACATTCCCATATCTACAATCAGGTGTCCAAGAAACGATACTCCTCTTACTCTCACACATGCTCCTAAACAACCTCAATGCCTTATCGACATCACCACACTTGGCAAACATGTCGATCGATGCACAACTATGTGCTCCTCTCGACCTTCTCTCGCTTATATGTAAAACTGACTCAACCCAGTCTCCCAAGCTCAAGTGCACCCAAATCAGCGCACGCATACAACACCATCACCATAGTTATCTCATCGGGCCTCACCCTGACAATCTACATTCTTCTAAACAGCCCCACCAATCATCATTCTCCAAGGAACCGAGTCGCCCTTAGACATTTCATCAAACAGCTTTCTCGCTTATCAATCTCGTTCTCACATCTACAATGCATACGAAGTAAAGAGTCCAAAACGTGAGCATCCATGCTAAGCCCATGTATGAAAACTAACCCATTAATTGTTTTGCCCAGATCCAGGTCCCCAATACCAGCACACGCCTCAGGAACAAATGGGTACGTCCGTACGTATAGTTGTTAGGCCCAACCCCGTAAAACAACATATCTCTGTGATATCATATAGCAATAAGCTTAGACCATCTCCAACCCAAAATTTTATTTTAGTGCAAGTTTTACATCAAAAATAATGCAAATTTCTGCACCAACCACAAAATGTGTCTCCAATCCATTCTACTCCAAAAAATGAATATTCCTTTCAATTTCATTTATAATAATTATTTCCAATCAATCATAAATCTTAACTATATAAATAAATAATTAATTTTTTTATTAGCATTATTAATTATTTAATTTTGTTATTAAATAATTTAAAAGAATTTGCAAATTAAATAATAAACATACTGTTTTTGAGTTTAATATTGAAAACAATACATTAAATTTAATACCACGTTCATAAAACTAATAACCATTCATTTTAATCAAATAAAAAGAGTAAATTTTTTAAAAATATGGTTGTTCAGAACCGTTGGTTACACGATTCGAAACCATTGACGGTTTAAAAAAACCTCGACCCTTAAATTTAACCTTCGTAGACGATTTCCGGTTATGGTTCGTGAACCGCCGGCTACGATTATGATTTGACCCTTTCATTTTAAAGAAAATTAAATTTACAATATAAGTTTTTTTAATAAAATAAAGAGTTTGAACATATTTTTTCTAAATAATGATCAGTAAAATAAACGAAAATACAGTTAAACTTTTATAAATAATAGAATTGGGATATTGGAAAATCATATTAATTTAACATATATTAAATTTTCTATAAATTTGTTATAATGAAAAAATAATATAACTCGAAAGATATAAATGACAAACTGATAATTGAGAACGTTGTATAAGTGATAAAGATGATGACGATAACATTTATAATATATAGCCTCACTTTCGAAAGAGAACTTTTAAAGCATTGATAATATTAAATATTTTTTTTGGGTTATGAGAAAACTATACAGAAGTTCTTGTTATGTTAAAAATAGTCGAAAATGAGATTTAAGTGTGACTATCAATGTAAACAAGAAGCAAATGGCAATTATGTCATTTTTTATGATGGTTTCATATATTAATCATAAGTGTACTGTATATTAAGAAACTATTAATTTATATATTATATGTTGTCATACATGAATTTTTGTTTATATATTAGCTTATAAAGTTAGTAAAGTATTAATCCAATATCCTTGTTCCTAAATCATGATAAACCAACTTATTTAAAAGATTTTAAAAATATTAATTGAGTAATAATTATCGAGTTTCGAGCAATTAAGATATACTTATTTAACGATTATATTTATAATGTAATACCAAATAATTATCACAAATACCTTGTAACTCATTAGTAAAGTCTCAAGCTTATAGATGAGAGGTTGTGAATTATAATCTGCATGCCTAAAATTAATTTTATTTAAAAAATAAAAATTAAATCCCTTGAATGTTCGCGGTTTATGAGCCCATTAATCCGTAACCAGCATGGCCACTATCGAGCCCGGGTCAACGGTTAACAGACCCGGTTATGGTTCTGGGCCGGGCCAAGTTACATTGTACCATGCTCATGTCTAATCATATGTTCATGTCTAAGCTATGCGGTACCAAATTGTGTGCCAATTTGGTGCGACACTGAGCACTTGCAGAAAATGCTATAGGTTGGTGGGAATGAGGACGCCATTTTGGGATACGTTGGAGATGGCCTTAAAACTGTTGGCCTCTGCATAGGCTTAAATAAAAGTGTTGAAAAGGAACGAAATGTGGTTCAGATTCTGGTGAGAAAATGAGGGATGATGCATAGTCAACGGCATTGAGATGTGAGATAGTAGTGAATTTTGTGAGGATTGAGGGGTTACTTTGAAGACCGTGCTTGAGAATGAAACTATGTAATTGACTGAGTATGAGGAGAGAGAGTACAGAGCTGAAGTAGAGAGAGACAATCTTGCTCTGCTGTTCTCTTGTTCATTCCAAAACCAATTCTCGCTTCGACTTGATTTATATTTTAAGCAATTTGATGAATCAAAATCAATTATAAACTGAGGAAACTTGAAGCTTGACGAAACCCATGACAAGAATTCTCACCTTTCAGAAGATTTAACCACAAGATTCATCCGAAAGCGGCTAGTTCGTTCAATCAAGATTTATCTCGGTAGACCACTGTCCTCGTCCCGACTCACCAGCAAATTTCTGATATCCTATTAGAGCAACAATCAGCAAGCCAAGCTCTTCAAACTTATAAATGGGCCTCCGAGATTCCAAATTTCACCCACATTATATGAACATATCGCGCTTTGATCCATAAGTTGTGCACTTTCCGTCATTTGAGACTGTTGAGCAACTGCTCGAAGAAATGCCCAAATCGATAGGTTTAGTCCCAGATGATAACATTTCCATGACAATTTTTGTCCGACGTTTCGAACGAGCTGGGAAGTAACCAGAGTGCTTGACTTGCTTCCTAATTTTGGGAAGGCCCCATATTTGAAGTTGTTGAAGTCAATTCTTGATGTTCTAGTGAAGGAAGATATTGATATTGCAAGAGAATTCTGTAGGAATAAAATAATGGGAAGTGGTTTAATGGGTGATGATTACAGTTATGGGATTTTGAGCAAGGATCTAACTTCACGGATAGAAATGGTGGATTTAAGCTTTTGCAAATAATGAGAGTTCATGGAGTTGAGAAAAATGTTGTCGTGTACAATACATTAGTTTATGTTCTTTGTAAGAACGGCAAGGTGGGACGAGCTAGGAGCCTAATGGGTGAAATGGAGGATTATAGAGATGTTGCTTTCAACATTTTGATTTCAACATACTGCGCAATGAAAACAATCTAGTTCAGGCGCTTGTATTGATGGAAAAGTGTAAAGGTTTTTTAACAGATGTTGTTTCAGTGGCTCAATAACAACTAAGTATTTAATCTCAATTGATCGGGGTACATTATATGAACCACAGTAAGAATCAAGTTGAGTCGCGCCATACGTTAGTTTTATCCAAGAGTTTCTTTCGTTCAGAATATCATAATTTATCCTTTGGATTACGTATCTTTGTATATAACTTTGAATCATATCTTCTTCGATCATCCTCTTGCTCTTGTTTCAGTGACGAAGGTGGTGAAAATTCCGTGCGACACAGGGCTTGTCTTGGAGGCAACTGAGGTATAGCGAGAGTGGAAGGAAATGGAGGGACATCTGATGTTGTGGCCCATAACACTCTTGTTGGGTTTCCGTACCCCGGCGCCAGATCCAAACGCAGCGGAAATAATACAATAAACAGATCTGCCCCGGGGACGGTCGATCGCGCCTGATTCATATATAAACATGCATAAATCGAAAAATGCACGAAAAGGAATTACCGTTCACCGATGTGAATCTGATAGCGGTCACCCTCGAGTCCAACCAACCTGACCAGATCTACAAGCACAACACCAGTGCTAGTGTGATGTCGGCTTTTCTATGAGAGTGTGTATAGAGAGGACAAAACTTCTTAACCCTAGAGATGAACATATATTTATAGGAGTTTGGGTCATTTATTTGGCTATGGTTATTAGGGTCCAACGGGCCAACAATTGGCCCATTGGCTTGTAGGGCATCTAATGCTAACAATCTCCCACTTGCCCAAAAGCCAACACACAACTGCAAACACATAACCAAGTAATTCAATCAAATTGAATAACTTGACGTACTACCAAAGTACATAATTATGCAACATAAATATATCAAATGTTTTAATTTTAGAACTTTCTATAGATGAAACATTTTCAAATATAGAAACTCAACTAAAGTGAGGAGCTTTCAGAAATTAAATTCATCTCTTCTAAATCACTCAATATGAGCACTTAACATTTAAGTCTCAATTCTCATCAATAGATCAGCGGCCGGTTGATTGTGACCCAGCGAGGCTCAAGTGTATCATAGCAGTAGGATCACAACCTTTGTGATTTTAGAAGTTAAACAACTTCTTGGGCTTACCGTGAATGCCCCATTGCCAATTAAACTCCTTTTAATAGACAATGGCTGAAATATAATTCCAGCACAACCTACCGATCGTGGGTAGCGCCTAGCATCTGTGCTTCACGAAGACCTAGATACAAATGACTAGCAACGTACGAGAACCTGTCAGTCATAGTTAGCGTGCAGTACATTCCTTTCACTCAATATGTCCCGATTGAATCAAGAGCATTGGTTGATCGAGACCCTTTATGATTTCAATAACTATGTATTTGTTTCACGTTATATGATTCATTTGTGTGCGTATATGAAAAACTCT
Source organism: Haberlea rhodopensis (assembly GCA_907163345.1). Lineage (NCBI taxonomy): Eukaryota > Viridiplantae > Streptophyta > Magnoliopsida > Lamiales > Gesneriaceae > Haberlea > Haberlea rhodopensis. The sequence goes on from CAJQUN010000017.1 coordinate 2,164,029, forward strand.
TTTTTCACAAGCACTACCCACTCTGGCCAGAGATTCCTCGAATCATATATAGAAAAACACATAGGACATCCTGGTTCATCAAGACCAGTGGTGAATCCCCAACGACAATCATAGGCCTCTGACATCATCACTGAATACCCAAAATAATGACTTTATGACCCACATGTGACCAGTCATTAAATCAAAGTACACAGCTATCTATCAAGACTTCAATGACGCCTCGGGTCATGAGGAGTAATGGTGCACAACTATGACTAGAAATTCTATACTCGACAAATGGTAACCACTTATAGAATTCCGAGTAGGGTCGTTCAGTGAACTCATTCCTAATGAGCACCTATTCATGTGTGCTGACTTCTCCAAGCCAACGCCGATGAAACGCGGCGCACTACACTAGACACATCATGAATACCAGTCTCTAGCGAGCATATATCGATATCCCATTCTCGAAAGCTCATCGACCAGGAACATTTAGAAATCGCAGTCGATAATGTATTTCATGGTCACCATCATATGCGTAACCACATTCTATGGACTATAGCAACTTCAAGGACTTCATCAATACATTAAGATGCATGGGTAAACAGATGAAGAAGTGCCATTTATATTAATATTCAAACAAAGATTTGTCATAATAAGATTATAATTACAATCAATCAACTATTGATTTACTTAATCATGTATGACAACAATATCTTTCACTTTCTCAAAGCCAACTACTTATGTGTCTTAAGACCATCTTCCCAAGATGTCTGACAGACACCAATCGTTGTAAAGGCTTTGTCAGTGGATTCGCTATATTTTCTGTTGAAGCGATTTTCTCGATGATAATGTCGCGTCTACCATCTATCTCATTAGATGATATTTTCTCAATATATGTTTGGATACTGATGAGATCTTGGCTATTCATAATAGCTCAAATGTTGTCACAGTACTAGGGACTGTGTCAATCGCACTAGAAATTACACCCAACTCTTGGATGAAATTTCTTATCCAAACTGCCTCTTTGCTGCATCGTATGCTGCAATGTATTCAGCTTCAGTGGTGGAATCCAAAGTGATGTCTTGCTTGGAACGTTTCCAAGAGACATCACCATCATTGAGCTTAAATACAAATCCGAACATCGATATGGTATCATCTACATCCGACTGAAAAAAACAGCATCAGCTTAGACTTCAACTTTTATTTCTCCACTTACAGATCCAAAAATCATGAACGTATCCTAAGTTCTTCATAAGCACTTGAGGATTATTTTCACAATTTTCCAGTGATCTTCACCGGGATCTGTCTGATGTTTGCTCATTACACTAAGAACATACATCAGGCCAAGTACATAACATAACATACATTATGCTATTAAAGTAGAAATATAAGGTACCAATGTCATCTTTTCTCTCTCCTCATCAATCTTAAAACATATTGACTTGAGAGATGAATACTATGACATATTATGAAGTAACTCGTTTTTCGACTATTCTATGCTAAACCCTTTTAGCACAGTGTTTATGTACGTAGATTGAGATATCTCAAGCATCCTTTAGATCTATCCCTATAGATCCTTACGCTAAACACGTATGACGCTTCCCCCAATCTTACATGGAGAAATTAGTAGATGGTCGTGCTTTAATTGATTAATCCAATACCATTCATAATGAGTATGATATAATCAACTTAAAGCATCACAAATGTAACATGCTCCCACTAACCCTTTTGCACACACATGTCACTTCCGGATTTTTAACAAAACCAAACACTTTGATGATGTTATCAAACAGAGGTTCAAACTTCGGGATGCCTTCTTAGGCCCATAAATGGACCTCTGGAGTTTGAAAACATTTTTCTCACTCCAAGAAGTTGTAAACACGTTTGGCTGCTACATTTCTACCTCAATGCCACCACTGAGAAATGTTGTGTTTACATCCATTACTCATATCTCATATTCATAATATAAAGATATAACTAATAAAATTTAAATAGACTATAGCATCATAACCGATGAAAATTTTCTCATAAACAACTCTTTGCCTATGAGAATAACTGTTTCTCACCAGTCAAGCTTTGAAGGTCACTACCTTCCCATCCACTCCAAGCTTTCACTTGTAAATCCATGCAGCCAATGGGAACAATTCCCAAAGATGATCTACTAAGGCCCATACCTTATTGGAGTACATGGAGTCCATTTCAGATTTCATGGCATCTTGCCAATGTCCCGAATCAATATCTGACATCGCCTCCTTGAAAGTCCAAGGATCATATCCATGGTCTATTTCTTGACTACTTTCAAGGAATAGATTCATTCTATCAGGAGCTCTTGAAAGATTTTCAAATCTCCTTGGTGTGTGTAAATCAAAGGTTGTGATTGACTAAATTAATTTCACCGTTTTCACTTTTCTAGTGGTTTGTGGTTCTTGAACCCTTTCAAGTTATATTATTTTGTCATCCTTTCTAATAGAAACATTTTCTCTAGAAAGATTGCACTTGCGAAACAAACTCTTTGCCTGCAATTGATAATATAATTTTCACAAAATAACATAAGATGGATCAACTATCCAACTCATCTCCCACTGGATGTTTCACATAAGCAGAACAATCTCAAAATAAAAATTTGGATTATTTTTCAGTCCATATCGTATATGGAGTTTTGGTCACTGCATTGGTATGGATTATATTCAACAAATATGTACCTTTAGAGAGTTACTCAGAGAGAATCACATTCTCTTTAAGATAACTCAACATCATCTTGCACTAACATTTAGTGCTCCACATACGTCCATATGAATCAAATTCAATGGACATTCAGCACATGCTAAATTTATGTTGGATTTAAGTTATCATTCTTTTTATATTCTTTGAATATAATCATACGAATCATTCATAAGTTCACTAGATTCAATAAAACATGCATTCTTAAAAATACTGCAAATCACATTCGCATATTTAAAAGAATATCATTCTCTATCAAAATAGGAACAATGTTCATGATTAAATCTAGAACAAATAAATATTGCTCAAACCAGTTCCTAACCAGTTCAAGATTTTATATTAAATAAATGTTTCAAACAGCCTTTGCAACAACTCTTGCTACAATGCTTAGTCTCAGGTATGTTTCACATTCCTAGGGCTCTCTACTTCTTCACATCACATGCAACTCTTTGCAAAAATGCGAGCATAACTGGCATCATATACCAAAGAAGTAGAACCAATATAAACATTTAATTTTAATATTTAACATACCATTTCTAGAACGCTTCTAGTATAGGTATTCCTTACAATTTTGCGCCAGTGACCAGCAGTGAAAACATAGATGCCTCTCCTTTCTTAGTTGCTACTATATCCTTTTTTCGTCTTTTAAGGTTGGGAACCATTTCACTTCCTCTTTTTTTATCCTTGAACTCTTCCTACCATTGGTAGAAGATTCGACAAGAAGAACACGTTTCTCCTTTGAATCAAGGATACATGAGTTTCCAACATTTTGACTATAAGATCAAATCTACAGCCAGTTAATGAGGATTTGTCACATTCAGATTTTCCAATTTCTCAACAAGAGTTATTTTTCTTACACCATGCTCATAGACCGAAGCCCCATCTCGCATGTGAAATGAAAATAGTTCTTTTAAAACGAGTCTCAGTAATCGCGTCTGTTCACCAAACAACATTTGTAGGTGTTGGAAAATATCAGCAATGTGAACGAATTTCTCATATCTGTGTTGAAACTCATTGGTGACATCGATGCTATCATATAGCACCTAGCCTAGAGATCATCGTCCCATCACTTCTCAAGTGTGGCAATCTCTTCATGAGACGAACCGGGAGACACTTCAACTGGAGGCTCCCACCAAGGGTATATAGCAACTTTTCAGAAGCAATCATTATTTTAAAATTAATAGCCAATCCTGGTGGTTAATTTGTTTATATCGAGATTTGATGTAATCGGATTCACGGCAATCACAATAATGAGAATAAACAGAAAATATAAGCAAACCGTCTGATTATTAATTAATTCAAAAACTATGGACTTTAGTTATTGAATGCTCCCACTAAATTTTTCGAATTCATCACCCTCATGACAAATGAACGGAAAATCATATTTTCTTAGTGGGCTTGGAGTCCAACTAGCTCATGAAAACCCCGGACGTGGGCCCACCGGCTTCATGATACTAAAGGTAGATCACAATTGCATCATATGCAACCCCCAAGATATTTGTCTCGCGATTGGCATAACCCTACGTGGGCAGGACAATTATGCCTTCTCACGTCAAACTAACCCATCCCACGGATGGAAATGTCACGCCCAAAAGACCCCACGTGGGTGAGTAATCTAGAAGGTTAACATAACCACACCCTTAATTAAGTGGCAGTTAAACGCACAGCTTTCCCATGCCAGATGCCCCCACGTGGGTGAGTAAGACAATATGACACAAGTAGCGTCTCATGGCTTAACTGTTGATGGAAGACAGGAAGCAACAAACCCTTTTGAGCTCCCTTAGCAATTTGATATTAAAAGTTTTGAATCATATTCAAAAGAGGGATTTAATAATTTTCAAATCTCATCAAGTACTTGTTTGTTTGTTTGCCGAATTCATGCAACTATGTTTTATTCATGCAACATATTTACTAATAAAACACACAAACAAACATTTATCATACATCACATGCATAATAAAAATTAAATATGGACGATTACGACCTTTTCCTAATTAATCCACGTGAGCCATACATGGATCACAAGTCTGTCTAAGGTGATGCAGGTATGTAATGCAATCCTATTACATTTTTGCTTTCATTATACATGTCTTGATCTTGGTGCTCCGTCTTCAATCTCGATCTCCCACTAATTCTAAAGATTCTACATTTAATTCGTGCAAACAAGAGAATAGGGATACAAATCCGGGGTGGGATACATCAGAAAATAGAGAGAGCAGGCTCGCAGGCCCGATAACCAAAAACACAATTATAATGAAACAATAAAAACCTAAACATTCACCTAAACACATTGGTCAAGGCTCGTAATCATCCATCATGCATTTACAACATATGTAATTAAACATTAAACTAAACAATTACATCATATGTAATTGTCCTAATTACATCACATGTAACTTAGATCACAATAATTAATTTATTCTATCGTTTCCAACTAATCGCATCATTAATTGAAAATAAAATTAACAAATTAAATAAAACTATTTTATTTAATTTCTAATTAATTAAATTTTCAATAAATTGATAAAATCTCTATTTTACCTTTTGATCATCATATTAATCGAAAATAAAATTAATAAATTAAATGAAACATCATTTAATTTTCAATTAATTAAATTTTCAATTACTTGGTAAAATCACTATTTTACCTCAAATCATAATATTAGCCAAAAAATAAAATTAACAAATTAAATGAAACACTTTCATTCAATTTTCAATTAATTAAATTTCAACTAATTGTAAAATCCCCATTTTACACTTAATAAATTAAAAATCACATTTTTAATAAATTAAGTATTATGATTTATTATTTCAAAAATAATATCCGGATAAAACATCTAAAACGACCCAAAATAATTTATGGACTCCAAACAATTTGGACCCAAAATTAAAATTAATTTTCAACCCCAAAATTACTCTATTTTCGGATTTTTTTAAAAATAATAAATTTTTTTTTTTTTTTCGAATCTGAAAATAAGGTCACACACTGTTCATCTTCCTTCTCCAACCAAACGTGCAGCGGCGGCGGCTAGGGTTTCAGAAACCCTAGCTTCCGCCGCCGCCTTCACCTTGCCCATCTGCAGCCACGCACATCGAGCAGCCTACATCCAGCAACTCGGCGCGAAGAGGTGAAAAAAATTTGGTCGCGAGAGCTCATAACTTCGAAAATCTGGTCACGAAAAACACCAGAAAAAAACCATAGCCTCGTCTCACTTCCTCCGGCACAGCTTACTAATGCTTGAAGAACGGCGCCGTGTAGTCCCTCGCAGGCCGCGCACAGTGCCGGAGAACAATTCTCCGCCGCGTGCGCCCCTCGCAAAGGCTGCCGGGAATGGCTTCGAAAACGATGAACAGTAAGAAAAAATTGAACAGTGAGTTATAATCAAAAAAATCGATTTTAATCATTTTTTTCAATATCTTTCCGGACTTCATAATTTCTGAAATTTTAACACGATTAGCATCGATTGGAAACGATCTAATAAAAATTAATTATTGAAAATATGAATCAAAACAACAACCTGGCTCTGATACCACTGTTGGGTTTCCGTACCCCGGCGCCAGATCCAAACGCAGCGGAAATAATACAATAAACAGATCTGCCCCGGGGACGGTCGATCGCGCCTGATTCATATATAAACATGCATAAATCGAAAAATGCACGAAAAGGAATTACCGTTCACCGATGTGAATCTGATAGCGGTCACCCTCGAGTCCAACCAACCTGACCAGATCTACAAGCACAACACCAGTGCTAGTGTGATGTCGGCTTTTCTATGAGAGTGTGTATAGAGAGGGCAAAACTTCTTAACCCTAGAGATGAACATATATTTATAGGAGTTTGGGTCATTTATTTGGCTATGGTTATTAGGGTCCAACGGGCCAACAATTGGCCCATTGTCTTGTAGGGCATCTAATGCTAACACTCTAACTAAGGGCTTTGTTGGAGCAGGGAAACAGAGAGCATGACTTGGCATTCTAATACATATGGAGACGAAAGGATGCATATCGAACACCGGCACGTATAAAATTTTGATTGCAGGTTTCTGCAAATCTGGGATGTTGGATTCAACTCTGGATATTTTTCATGAAATGAAAAGGGCTGGTGTGAGATGAAATTTTGCGATATTTGACATATTAATTTATGGATTGTGTTCGAGTGGATGGATTTGAGAGGGGCTCAAGATCTTTGACTCAAGGGAGTTTTCTTGGCCTATCAATCCCCACAATAGCATTATGTATGGTTTATTCTGATGTTGCCGAGTAACTACACCTCGGATGCTGCAACATGGTCTTGGGTGCTGCTTGTGTTTCCTGTATACGGTTATATTATGGACTCGGACGCATCGGAGTGTTTCTGTACAACGTCTGCTGCCTATGTTGTCCTGGACATCAATCCAGATCCTCAAACAATTGTGGTCGTGATAGGTGCCTTTAACATACAAGTAAAAAACACGTGCGACACACGTGGAATCAGTTTTTTTTTTTTTTTTTGTGGCAATTGGTTACCCAATTTAATCGAAGATGATGATTGTTACAAAATCCGAAATTCTGGAATCTAATGTCATATATTGTTGATGAAAAAATAATGAACAAAATATTTGATGAAATGAACCATGTAATATTAGAATATTCGCTTTGAACTGAAGTCTCTAAATAAGAACAAACTAATGGAATAGACGTTTATATAATTTCAGTCATAGCACAAATGAAAATTGGAAAATTATTTTTTTAACATAAATTACGTATCCACAAATAAGAGATTCTAAGAGGAATTGAATCACCATTGTTCGACTCTTTATGATCATTTCTCTATAGTTGTTCGGCTTCGTCGACCATCTGCACGGTAACAGGAGGACCTCGAAAGCTCATGTGATTGTATGCCATCAAAGAAGCTTTGTTGAATCATATCCAGATTCTGTCTTTCCATATTAAGTATATTAATGCTCTGTTGACTCCTTAAAATACAGTAATTAATTAATATATCTTGTTATCTCTATCTTTTTTTCCTTCTAAGTAACGAAAAACTATACTAAAAATCTTGATATTTTATTCTATCCTAATCCGCATTAATTAATACCTTTCAAGTTGATTTATTTTTGGTAACCACTATCAAAAATCTAGATGATAATATGCCATACTTCGAACTTAAAACTACAAAACTTATTCAGTCAAAATTTAAAACACAACATAGGAGAACATGAATTGAGTGAAATGCATCCAACATAAATTAAAGATCAATTTTTGGAAATATTGTGCATCTCCCTACCTGTATGTGAATACATGGCAATGGAAACTGATTTGGTTCTACAAAGATTTGTGCATACATCAAATACATGTAATTGTGATCATTAAATATCTTTGTAATTATCAGACTTGACACTCACAATGCATTGCCACCCGTAATTTCGAAACTATATAGCAAACAAACACCAACAAAATAAATACATGGATTAGCATGCATTTCATGATATTCATTCTCTACAACCACGAATGTCAGATAATAAATGAATTTAATGTATATTCAATACCCGAGAAAGACATAGAGAATTGATTAAATGGATTGAAGTTACATCCAACTTTCGTATGTGCGGGTTACATTAAACCTGATTAACCTCAATTTTTTTCTGATTTATGCCCTTATTTATCTTTAAATGTTTACTTTTTCTTTATCTGGTTTATGTTGTTTTATATATCATTGGAGTACAAAGTTATTAATTCACAATTGAAAATTTGTTACATTTGATCCACACTTTTAGAGCTAATTAAATAAATTAATATTTAACTAATTATTATTATTAATTAAATTCTCTCTGTCTTCAAGTGACCATTCAAAATTTTCATCTATAAAAATGTACACTTTTTTCAATTTATGTACTATTACATTTTTAATGTTTTCATTGTGGCAGTAACCAAATAATCACTTATTACGTATATATGTATATGTTAATCCGAGATGTTGACATACATACATGTCATGGGACGAAAAAGTAGAGGGCAATAAGACCACACAAGGTCACAAAACTGGATTATTTCATGTGGTATTAGGTAATTATCAACAAGCTTAGAAAATTCATTAACTTCACTAAAAAACTATCAATGTGCAAAAAAACTATTAACAGGCAGAATTTTAATATTTTCTTTTGGGCTACGTACAGTTTTAATATGATGAAATGACAGACACAAAGAAATTTTGAGACACAGAACACGTAAAAAAATATGATGAAACCCACAACATCACCTATAGTGAGTATTGAACTGCTCTAAGGTTGTGGTTGCGGAGATCTTGAGCTTGTCCGCCTTTCGCAGTGGAGCCGACAATGTGTACCAGAGGTGGTCGTTGGTGGGGTTGAAGAGGCAACGTGTTGGGTTGGGTTGGGTTCTAGGGGTTTGTGGACGTGCGAAGGGATTTCTCCGGGGCGGCGGATTTTGACGGAAGGGGCATTCGGGTGGGGGAGAGTTCCGGATGGTTTGTGGGCGTCCGACTGGAGCTCTCCTGATACGGGGAAAGATAGCATGTTGTCGGCGTATTTAGGAGTGTCAAATTTTGACGGAAGAGGGATTCGGATAGGGGAGGAGAGGAGACCTGTCGTCGCTTTCTTCATTTCTTGGTTCAACCGGCTACATGTGTACGACATGTTAGGATAACAGCAGAGAATAAAAATTAGGGAAGGAAATGAAGGGGTTGGTGCTTAATTGTCCGTAGTGAATAGCTTTAACTTATAATAAATAAGATGCCAAAATTAACTTTTTCCAAACATGCCCATCTTTCCTAATCATCGAAGAAATAGATTAGTGTCAAAGTAGGAAATTCACAAAGAAAAACATTACCCTCACATCCACAAATTTATAGGAGTATAGATATAGATTTAGGTGCTCATACATAACTATTAATCGGGAGTTAATTTGTAATAAGTTGATTATGGACTCGGGGATTGGGGTGTTCTATTTACATTGGACAAACTGTAATGTTATCAATCAGGAACAAAGTTAGACACAACAGATCTAAAAGTTGATTATGGACTCGGGGATTGGGGTGTTCTATTTACATTGGACAAACTGTAATGTTATCAATCAGGAACAAAGTTAGACACAACAGATCTAAAGAAACGTAATTATTGATTCCATTTTTTCCCTAATATATGTTGTGATTTAGATATATCTTAAAGAAAGAATACAATAGATATTATTATTCTCTTTTTTATATATATAATTCTACACTATTTTGAGGGGACGGGTGAGATGAGGAGATCTCAAAACTGAAACCTTCTGGTTTGTAAAATGATGCCATTTGAGTTCGGAACTATGGACAAAGATATTATTATTCTATGCATCAATATCGAGTACTATATTTATATTTATATATTTTTTAATAACTTAGTACACAAAAATATAATTTTATATGACAACGGTAATTTGCAAACATATTCCATCTCTGGACATGAGGTGGCACTTAAATAATCAAAATTAAATAAGAAAAACTAAACAAAATGGTATCTTCATCATGCATAGGTATAGGGGTACTCGTATTTTCTGGTATTAGCTCCTCGCTTTGTTTTTTTCTATATTTCGATTCCATTCTGGGGTTGGAAAGGGTACGTTGCCTCCCCTTCTCCTCCCCAATCGATTTCTCCGCCTCCAAAATCTCTTCCCTTCTTTGAAGATACATTTTACAAATCTGAAATGGCGTGATTTGGGGAAAAATATTTCTTTGTTCTTCTGATTTAATTATTACGAGGATACTGGGTTTCTCCAATATCAAATCTTTTGTTCATTAACCTTTCCCGTATGGTCTGGAGACTTGAAAGCTTTTAAAGTTGAGGAATTTGATTCTAAAACAGAAATCCGCCACCCCAAGGAGAAAGGAAAAACTAGGGAAAAATATAAAACAGCCGCCCACATACTGTTGCAGAGGGCACGTGGGCGTGTTTTGGGAGTGCTGGAAGATGGGTAGGATGGAAAAAATTCAAGCTTTGGAGGTAAGAAACAATGGGTCTCTATTTGATTCTCATTTGGGTATCCAATGGAATCTCCAAGATTGTAACTTTTACCCTGGTGGAGGCCTCTTTGCTTCTGTAGGGAAAATGGAAAACAATGAAAACGGGGGTTTCAAATTACCGTATGCGGATTTGTTTGTGAAGTACGTTTCATTGCCCGAGGGGTTTAAGATCTTAGGTGGGCAGGCAGAGGAAAAGGGGGTGTCGAATAAGAAGAGAAGTGGAGTTAGGCTTAGGTTTAAAATTGAGAATCCTTCATTGAGAAGGTTATTGAGCGGTGGAATAGCTGGGGTAATATCGAGGACTGCCGTGGCTCCACTTGAGACAATTAGGACTCACTTGATGGTGGGCAGTAGTGGGCATTCAACTTCTGAGGTGTTCCACAATATCATGAAAGCAGATGGATGGACTGGATTGTTTAAGGGCAATTTTGTTAATGTGATTCGAGTTGCACCTAGCAAGGCCATTGAGGTAAAAGTGTGATTTGTTTCAGTCCTCATCTATTTATATTCTCAGCAATTCTGTTTGCCATTTGATATTTTATGCCAGTTTTATGTCTTTTTCATTATTCTACTCTGGCTTGTTTAGTTTTTTCTTTTAGATTTCAGTGGTTTTATAGTGAACTAGCTACCTTTCCCTTCTAATGCTGTAGTATGAACTCCAATTAGATTTTAACTTATGGCTGCCCTTTGTTAGCTGATTGCTGCATCAGCATTGAAGGAACTTCTAATCTATGTATTTTAAATTCTGTGTGGCTTTTAGCTACTATGTTCTTGTGTTGTTTGATCGTCAAGACTAAGCAAAACACTCATGGCTGTAACGGTTGGGCTTTTTGGTGTTGTCTAAGACACCAATCATATGCATAAAAGGGTTAGATAGTAGAACAATTGTGGAGCATGTCTGTTAACTGACATTCTTTGTTGGGCATCATATTTCTTTATTTCCTATTTCCTAAGACAACTAACTTGAAGATGTCATTAAGATAAGTAAAGCAATACCTTTCTAATGCATGTAGTACCATCCACTATACTTCCATACTACATTCCCTCACTACCACCAATAATTGTGCGTGTTGCATTGCTCCATAATGCTAATGTCCCAATGCTGGACACCAAGACTGGCTTTGAATTACTCTGCATATCAAATTGGAAATTATTTTCAATGTATAGCTAGTGGAATAATATGGATGTCTGGCAATTCAATGCTCATTTAGAAGTTTACTCTTTTTTTTTTCTTTTAAATTAAATCATAACTGCCAGTTTCTACATCCCTTTCCTCATCCTTTTTTTTCCTGGTGTGCTTTGCATAATTGACCTTTAGGCCTTTTATGTTGGCTTAAAACTTTACCATTAAAGCTGTAATTTATTTGTATGCCTCCTTTGGTATTTTTTGGGGTTTATGTATAGAAGCGATAACTGAAACTCCAATCTCCTGCAAAATATTGCTAATTTGACTAGTTTATCAGACATTACTCGTGAAACATATAGTACTAGAAATTTTATGTACTTAAAATACTTGTATTTACTCTTCTATTGTGTTTTACCCATTTCTGAAACCTGAGTTTTTTCACCGCACAGTTATTTGTTTATGACACTGTCAACAAGAATTTATCTCCAAGACCTGGAGAACAACCCAAATTGCCTATTCCCTCTTCTTTGGTGGCAGGAGCCTGTGCCGGAGTTAGCTCAACTCTTGTAACTTATCCTCTCGAGTTACTCAAGACTCGATTGACAATTCAGGTAGAAAAAGTTCAAGTCTGTTTGTTCTTTTGAATTTCCGTAACAACCCTTTAATCGCCTGATTCCATACTGCAGAGAGGAGTTTATAATGGTCTGCTCGATGCTTTTGTTAAAATACTGCAAGAGGGTGGGCCAGGAGAACTCTATAGAGGTCTTGCGCCTAGTGTCATCGGTGTGATCCCATATGCTGCTGCCAACTACTGTGCATATGATACTTTACGAAAGACCTACAGAAAGATTTTTAAACATGAGAAGATTGGAAATATTGAAACACTGTTGATTGGATCAGCTGCTGGTGCTATATCAAGTAGTGCCACCTTCCCTCTTGAGGTTGCTCGTAAGCACATGCAGGTTGGTGCTGTCAGCGGGAGGCAAGTGTATAAGAACGTACTTCACGCTCTTGCCAGCATACTTGAACAAGAGGGAATTCAAGGTTTGTACAAAGGGCTCGGTCCGAGCTGCTTGAAGTTGGTGCCTGCAGCTGGGATATCTTTCATGTGTTATGAAGCATGCAAGAGAATTTTGGTAGATAAAGAAGAGGACGCATAGGAAGATTTCATGAATAAGCAAATATAAAAGCCGGATACAGATTTTTTTTCGAATTGACTTTATATGAGTGTAGTGTCATTTTCCTGACAGGAAGAAACTAGAAGTCGAAATTTTGAGGCCGAGACCTGGATGTTATTTGGTCTCGACTTTCCTTTTGTTTTTTGTTTTTTGTTTTTGGTCATACATAACCCATCCCGGTTTTTTCTGTCTTTTACTTTCAGTTCTGTTATTTTCCCTGTTTACACTTCAAAGGGAAAAACCATTTTGGGGTTGATAACTGACAATCATAGCTAAATACTTGGCAAAATTGAATACATCAAGATGGGTGTTATGAATTCTCGATCCCAAATTCCAGAACCAAGAAGTGTTTTAACTGAAAAATCTTGATTCTACGCACAGTCGAAAAATGAATCAAAGCCAAAAGAATTTTGGTTTTGCCGCGATAAGTTCTTGTATGAATTTGGCCCAGATTATTGATCAAGAAAACACATGAATGAACTAATTTACACTTCATGCACTAATCAATCACGCACTGGCCAAATACTCAAATCACAAGCGCAGAATAGAGCTCAATGCAGCAAATGTAAGAAAGACAGTAAACTAATGAATCAAAAAATGAACAAAGAACTCGACACCAATTTACGTGGTTCGGTCAAACAATTGCTTAGTTCCACGGGGAGGACGATATTATTGATTCAAACAAGTCTCAAGATACAATATAATACACTTAATTACATCGACTGGAATTCACCCAAGATTCACTTCTCTGTCTTTCAATGGATCTCCCTTGAATTCTCTTGTGATTGCCTATATTTCTTAACAAACAAAGCAGAATCAATGATCTTTCTGGAAATATCCACAACCTCTGTATATATACATCATTGTGCCAGCAACTTGAACAGCAGGTACACAGTTTATGCAAACTGCTCTCACTTAGAAGAGTAACTTCCAAGGTTCCAGAAGCTTTGCATCAGATTGCTTACCCTATCACTTGATCAGGGATTGAATGAGCTGAAAACTATCCTTACAATGGGAAAGGCATACTGTGTTGGATACAGGTTCATAAAAATAAATCAGGAAATTATTCAATATTTTTCTTTAAAAAACGATAAGATCGAACATGCTTTGGGTAATAAATCACGAAATCACAAAGCACAAAAATAACAAATTAACAAGTTTGTAAAATCTCTGTACTGGGAAAAGGGACCCTACGACACAAGTGCTCACTACACAGCGTATACAAGAAGTATGATGTTTTTAAAATGGCAGCACGGACTTCAGTGTTTGATGAATATATACATCACGTTATTTAGACATACTACACAGAATGACACAACAATTTAAGTATGACCCTTCTAACCTTAGTTTTCTGTCTACACACATCAAAATGCAGGTATCTCGTAGCACATGGTGTTGATCTAAGAAGATAGCCTTCAGAAGATTACCCTCAACAGTTGATACCACATTGACTTTGTGCAGCTCTCTTTGTAGCCTCAGATGTGAAGGGGTCGATTCGCACCCAAAGCAGAGAGAAAATAGATGCAAGCAGAATAGACCAAACAATCACGATTGTCGGCGTGCGGTTTTGCCGGCCTAATAAACCTTTCAGGAAAGGATACAAGTGGACGATAACCCAGATAGCAAAGAACAATTTACCAAAAAGAGGACCCCATGACTGATATCCACTGTTGATAGCATATGAAACGCCGGCCACAATCCCTACCAAATTCACAATAAGGACGGTGGTGGGAGGTATAATGAGGGATGTCCATTTGAACACGTAAAGCTCGGAAAAATCTCCATCTTCATCAGATGCTTTTGAAGTGACGGTAAAATTGGTATCAATTCCCGCGAGCACTTTTAAGAGACCTTGAAAGACAGCAAAGAGATGGGCTGATGTTCCACCAATGACCCAAAATTGCTCGTTTCTCCACCAGTCCTCAACAGTAACACCACCCCACCTCATTTCAAGTATGCCAGTAGCAAAAATGGAGACAAAGAGAAGAATGAACCACATGCTGGCAAAATTGCTTATCTGCACAAGAGTGGTATTAGAATCACATAACTTAGGAAGAAAATCACAAAAGTGATATTGTGTCTCACCTCTGGAATGATAAATTTGTTAGTGAGAAGACAGATAGCAGGAAGAATGCAATAGGCGATCAACGGAATAGAGGTTAGTGGATAAACGATGGTGTTGATATATGCCAGTCTCTCCAATAGCTGCAGTTTCCCAGTGTAGCCATACCATATGGGACAATGCCTGCTTAGAAGAATTTCAATGGATCCGAGAGCCCACCTAAGGACCTGGTTCAAACGATCTGAGAGATTGATGGGAGCAGACCCCTTGAATGCTGGGCGAGGAGGCATACAATAAATGGAAATCCATCCTCGAGCATGCATCTTGAACCCAGTCAAAATATCTTCCGTAACAGAACCATAAATCCACCCAATCTGGTACGAGAGATACAAAATCAACTGAGACAAATGCAGATTGTACAGATAAAAGACAAATCTTTCATTATAGAGGATACAAAACTCGAAAGGGAAAATAACAGAATGAAAGTAAAACCATCACATCTCTATATCACCTCTTTTCCCCATTCTGACTTGTCTTCATAACCACAGCTAATGACATGGATTGCTTCTTTCAAAAGAGTGGCAGGATTTGTTGATGGTGGAATTCCACCCTGTTCCATAAAGGTTGCAGCAATGAAGACAGGAGATTGACCAAATCGTTTCTCCAAGCTCTTCTGAGACATAAGAAGTGACTTATCATCATCGTATCCTGTCCAATACAAGGAATGTGTTTGGCATCAAGTACTCCAATTTAATCATTGCTTTAAGAAAATCACAGGTGAAAATTATAGATTTAGGAGTTGAACATACAAAAGACAAGGCAGTTCAAAATCTGCTTTTTGTTGACTAAAGAGTTCAATGAAAGGTTTTTTTTTACTGTAATCGTTTTCCAGAATTGATCCCAACTGCAGGGTAAATGCTGTGTGGGAGCCAAATAATCCAATCTATAGGGAACCATACTTCAATAATAAAATTAAATAATTCCATATGGGTAAATAACAGTGTCAAAATATATAAGTATATACCTTCCACACCATATTCCATGTCCTCCACATTAAAGATAGGAATGGTGGATTCAGTTCTTTTTACAGCTCGGTTCTCATCAATGTACTTTTTATTGGCCCTCCTTCCTATCTTCCTTGATCCACAACAGCTTCTGACAACAATGTTTGGCTGCAGGTCTTCTTCTGTTAGGACTGGATCGTATCCATACAGTGCTTGCCGATTAAAGCAACAACCAGTTCCCACATAAACAGGGCCTTGAAGGCCATCTAACCCTTTCAAGTTGATCTGCAGTTAGAAAACACTTCAATGTTAGAAATGCATGGGCAACAGAGATATTAAGGATCTCAATATTTTAAGACATAAAAAGCCCAAGTGACACCTACATCAAAAAAGACAATATTACGGTTAGCATATCTGTCGTGCAAATCAATGCCATCAAACCGCTGAGGAAACTGCACATAGCAAGTCTTCTTTCCATAAGCAGGATCCATCATAAAACACATGGCTTCTTTCAGAGCTTTACTGTTGTTGAAGTAGTGATCACAATCGACATTCAAAAGATATGCTCCATTTGTGAGGACAGCAGATACACGAATCTGAAGCACACGATAAACATTATCATAAAGAGATTAGATAAATTAAAATTACCCAAAATGAGAACAAAAGAGAAGCAAGGTGATAAATGAACCGAAGATTTGGCAATTCATTTGTCACAAACCTCTTCATATAAGCTTAAATGCATATCCCACAGCACATACAAATAAATTTAAAACCTAATTATACAAGACCAAGGTGCGGATGCTAGCGGGATAGCTATGAGTTTGAAATCAGGCTCACCTACAATGTGCCCCAAAAGAATATAAATCACCTACCAAAGCATTCATAGCTCCAGCTTTTTTATGATGTTGAAATCCTGGACGCTTCTCACGAGAAACATAAACCAACCGAGGAAGCTCATTTCCATCAGTATCAAGGCCCCCACTATGTCCCAGAAAGACCTGTTAGTTAAAAAGGAGATATGATAATTAGGGTACGGTACATAGTAAAGTCATAACCTGAATGCCAAAGAACATCAAAATAAATAAAAAAATATACCTGGATCATTCCTGGATGATCCCGAGTGTTATTTCCTGGCCAAGAAGTTCCATCTTGCATTGTCCATCCTTCTTCAGGCATTTTTTGCGCCTTTGCAACAAGAGCATTGATGCGTACCTTAAATTCTTCATATTCTCTCTGCAGGAAAAAGGTAGTGAATACAGTGATGATACATTTTTCTTTGTTTCCTGCCTAATCACATAAGATCACCAGAGACTGGTTGAAAAATGAAAACTCACAATCAATCACCAGATAGACCTGAACAAACTTTTAGTAACATGTTGTCAAAAAGAGCCTTCCACAAGATTGAATTCTCGTCGAGTCTTTGGTACCATAATGACAGTTATACTTGCATGTTTTGATCATAAAACATTTTTGTGAATGATAGTTATCCATATGTGTTTTGATCGTAAAATTTCTTTATCAAGTTCACTCCATAAATTTACAGCTAAATTCTATCTGGCGTTAGAATATTTTTCTCCAGTGCATGCATGTCTACTTAATACTTCTAACACTTCAACAATAAGTTCAACTCACTTTCTCTGGTAAAGTCTAACTCGAGACAATTGTATTGAATAGTATAACCGTATTTATTTTAAGTAAATTTAATGAAGTAAACTTTTAGCCATGTTTCTTCGCTAATTCTCAATATGCATGATGGAAAATTAAGACGGTCAAATGAAGATAAAGCAGAAGCATTGTACAATCATTAACCAAATTTAACATTCGACAAAGTGAGGTAGCCCAGTTGGAAAGGCAACCAACACACTACCTAGGCTCAAGGTCCTGGGTTCGAGTCACCTTGGGGGTAGGAGTGAAACCCTTCGATCCCCATTTTAAAAAGAAGGGAAAAAAAAAACCAAATTTAACATTCACCTTCATTGATCTGCGTTCTTTCACAAAGGAAGGCTGGATCTTGTCCTTCAGGTAATCAATCTTCAGAGCAAAATAAAATTCAGGGGCCCTGGGTTCAATGTTGTGCTTCTTGCAGAAAGGAACCCATTTCCTGGCAAATTCCGCAGTTTCAGAGAGTGCTTCAAAGGTCAGCATAGCTGAACCATCATCAGAAACATAACAAGAGACTTTGTCGACAGGGTAATCCACAGCAAGGATGGACAGCACAGTATTAGCAGTAATAAGCGGAGGCTCCTTCATGGGATCCACTGTACTCACAAATATATCAATAGGTGCTAACTGGGAGGGTTCACCCTCTCTGTCGTATCTGAAAAACATAAAACAAAAGAAAAAATATTAAGGGGAAAAATGAAACCCAATGAATCATTGCATCTCAGAACTGAAACTGTCAGAACCAAAGAAAATTCACTAACCTCACAGCAAGTCTTTCAAGATAGGTCTCACGGTTAATGGGATACCATTTTGGAAACTGGTCGAGAAGCCAAGAAAATGCAAACCAAACCTCACAGATGACTGATGTCAACCACAAAGGATAAGCATCCTTCACTGGATGAGTACAACGGTATTGCAAGAAAAAGCCCAAAATGATCAATCGAAGTATGATCACAACTCGATAAGGAGTGAGATGAGAAGAGGAAACAGGCACGACACGGCTCATAGGTTGGCGGGCATCATCAGCACTGTCATCAATAATAAAAACTATCAGTGTTTCCTATGATGTGGAGACAAGAGCTCTAACATAAGCAGCATTCATGAAAGAAACAACATGACCTAAAATATATAGATCTGCAATATAGTTTCCCTTTATGATATGCATAATCATGATTTCAGTGGGGTATGATAAAAAACCAAAGGTTGGTAGTAATATGGGGTAAGATTTCAATGAGTTGCAATATGGTTTCGCTATCAGTCATTAATGTTTATTGCCGCTCACATTTGTAGTTCTTCTCCATTTGATCCAGTGCCTTCAATATCTCCTTTCCCTTCACCGTATCGATTAGCCAATTGCCCCATATTTTTTTCTTGTTTTAGTTTCCAACCTTCCACCCTCTCCTTCCAGTCAACATTGCCAAGTCCATAAGAATTCAAGTCTTTTGAAGGGTCAACAATTCTCACAGGAACTACAGAAGTTCATGAAATCATCAGTGCTAAGTGAACATTTTGACATATGAAAGGATGTAGATTAAAACACATCTCAATAGGCACGTACCTGGTTGCTGGGGGTCAACATAAGGAAGGGAGTGAACATGGTCTCCAGGGCCCAAAGGTCCAGATGTACTTCTTACAGATTGAGTGTCGAGCATAGACAGGGGAATCTCACCAGAGACCTGTTAATCATGCTAAAAAATTGAGAAAGGCGAACTGAATTGCTTTATGTCTTGGGGGGCACATTGAGAAACACATGTACAATAATCAAGAAATCCAGCAGAAAAAATGCTTCTCAGTTGACTTACTGGCTGTCCATTGGTAAGAATGTGAATTGGTTGATGAGCTTCGCGTCTGGAAGATGCAGATAAATCGGCATCATCTCCCTGCCACTGGGATCTAGCCTTGTTCTTTCCTTGAGTGTAAAGAAATTCGTTTTCTAAATCATCATCGTCCTCATCGTCATCATCACCATCAACCCGTGGACTCCCTAAGAGATGCAGAACCCCTATATTACTAAACTTCAAGTATAAGTTGCCAATAGTTAAAGGAATCTAAGAAGCACACTAACCTTTGTGTCTCCTGTACCTAGTCTTGCACCGGGGGCATGACTGGCTTCCATCTTTTCGTTCATATTCATAACAAGCTCTGCAGACTGGAAATGCACATTCATTGCAAGCAACAAAGACATCGCCATTGGCAGTCAGTCCAACAGTATCTCCACAAATCTGGCATATCTGGCCATTCAAATTCTTCAGTGGCTTTGGCTGCACATTGCACGATTATTACAGTGATCCATAACAAAGTTTAATTGAGCCAAGTAAAAGATAACCAGATTGCATCCTAATTATGCTCCAGTACATAATCCAACTCCAACTCAACTTCAAAATAAAAGTATAAAAGACCCATTTTCTGCAAAACGACAATCCACTTCTTGAAAAACTTAGCAATTGTAATAATCCAAACGAGTGTATATAAATAACTTATACCAACACACTGGTAATCAGCGTATTATTTAAAGACGCAAAATAATGCAAGTCTCTAAATCAAGCCACGCAAAGATAGATCAAATGCAGAGAATTTGAGCCATCACTCAAATAAACCTTTAAGACCTCCAATTTTAGCATATTTACTCAAAGGGGAATACTAAACTGGTATCAGTCAATGGATCTTTCAAATCAGTAAGAAGAATTCAACAGCAAGCGTATCAATATTTTTTTAAAAATGTTCAACTGATCACCAGCAATCTCAAACAAAATTACAACTAAAAGCATCAAAAAATTGTAACTGCAGCGTATTCCTGTAAAACCCAGAAATTGACCACAAGTCAATTCTCAAACCAATTCCAAGATCCTAGTTTCAATGCAACATTTTCAGACTCATATCCAAAACCAATATCAGTAATCAAGAACAGAAAAGGTCAAAAAAAGAAAAAACACAAAAATAAATGCATGTTAAAAAAATCACACCCCACTGTCAGTATCATGACGAATTCTAACAAGCTCGTTTCTCTTGTGAGATCCAGCCACCATTCCAGCACTTGCCTCCATTATTTCTTAATAATAATTTATATATTAGTTAAAAATAACAGAAATCTCAGCTGAAAATGGGATTGATCCTATGGAATTGTAACTTGAAGAACAGAGAATGTGTGAAGAATTGGAGAAAGGCAATGAAAAAAGATTCTTAGGCAGAATCAATCGACTATCTCTCACTCTCTATCTCTACTTCTCCTCCTCCATTTATATAAATACTGTCTCCTTTTCTCAATTTTCTTGTGTAAGCTTTGGCTTCTTTTTAATGTGATATATATTCACACACACACATACATTATACCGTAAGGTATTTTTTACCAGCTGAACCGGTAGCCGGTGCTCTTCTGTCGGCTGCAGTACAAGTTTAGTTGAGTGGCTGTCTGTACTTTGGATGTAACCTGCTGTCACCAGTCAAACTCCCTTCTCAAAGCTCGGCGGACTGTATTGTTTCATTTCTTATTCGCCGCGTGCCCCTGCATTTCACTAACTCCCATATATACATACAAATTATACAATCATTCCAATTTTTTTTTTTTACAAGAAATGTGGATCATATTGAGGGAAAATTATAAAAAAAATTATATAGTTTGATTCAAATTTTATTTTGCAACTATTTTTAAAAAATTACAGTTTACATCCTAAACTTTCATGAATTGTAACAATTTACATCCTATTAACTCGATTTTATATTTTTATCAAAGATTTATCGTTGTATTCCATTACCGCCTTGCATATTCAAATTTAGATCTTCTTAGGCTAACTATTGTAATTTTTTTTAAAATATAAAGAATATTTTTGGTATCGAAATTTCCTAGTTGTTTGATTTCGAAAAATAGAGTTTTGACACCCCAAATATCTATTTTGATTTTTTTTAAAAAAATTGCAATAACTAACTTAAGGGACTCTAAGTTTAAATATGTAAGGCGATGATGAAATGCGGCGATGAATCTTCGATAAAAATATAAAATCGAGTTAATAGAATGCAGAGTGTTACAATTCATGAATGTTAAGGATATAAACTGTAATTTTTGAAACAATAGTTGCAAAATGAAATTTGAACCAAACTATATGTTTTTTTTTACAAAAATAAATGACACGAATCAAAGCTCGTAAATGGAGCATAAGAACTAAGCACACGTTTTGCTAGCTAACCGATAAGCAACATTGTTAGCATAATCTCTTCAAGTTTTCAGTTATTTTATAAAATAGATTAAATATTTTTCAAATATTATATTGTCTTCTTGAAAAAAAATACTTTTTTAAACATATATATGTCTTGCAGCTCGATGTTACAAAAAAAGTAATTTTTTCAAGTCAATTTGATTTTCTGGTTAGGAAGTCACACTCATGTAGAACCATTTTTAATTATCATAATAATATTTGTTAGTTGGGATTATTTAATCTTAAATGTATGATTATCAGAGCTGTCGGTGTTTGGTTGTTAGAAAATAAATTTAATTTTTTCTCAGCTTGAGTCTCATTTTTTTTGTTCTTTTCTTTCTTTTTCTTTTTTCAATTTTTTTTTTCGAGTCTACTTTCTATGTAGGGATGGCATAAATACACCTCTTTGTTCATACTATGATTAGCTTTTTTTGATCAATTCCTAAGGTATGGGGATGCGGACTCGAACCCGAGCTACTTATAATGGTGAAGGGATAACGACCACTAGGCTATAGCCATGATATCATATTATGATTAACTTTGAATCAATTATATGGTATTGTTAACATCATTATAAAATGATGATACATAATACGGAATTCGTGTGAACAGAGCTACAACAACTTATTAGATTGTAAGAATTAATTGTATGTAACTGATCTATTTGTGTATACAAATTCTCCTACATTTATAATAATGAAACGCTGCAGACAGGGGTGGAGAGAGGGGATACGAGAGCGAGACAATCGTCTTTCAAATTTTTTTATAGATTAAACTTTATGTGTAACGCTTAACCTTTTTTTTATAAACCTCGATAAAGTAATAATCTCGTTTATATAATAATTTTTTTCGATCCCGATTTGACCCAATGGACTAAAGTAATAATATTCATACAAGAAGTCATTTCTTCTGAAAAATGCATCTATAGTTGATTGTTTTTTTCTTTTCACCTGAACCAAAATGAATATTATTCTTAATTTTTTGTAGTGCAGACACAACTTCTAGTATATTTTGCTCATGATGTAGTAAATAGTTGTTTAAGATGACCATTGCTTGAAATTCCCCTTTTGACTATACATTTGCGAGAACGCGATTATCATCTGACTCTGGATCATTTTCATCATCATTGTTCATTACTGACTGGATAATTTCTTCGTTGTATGTGATTCCATTACTGCATCATTCTCGCTATGATGGTTCAAAAGATGTTCGACATCCATCACATTTCAATAGCGTAAATTAGAAATGACATCACTTAATCATTGGATGTCTTCATCTAATTGACCAACTTCTAGTTCAAGAACATTATCTTCTTCTGGGAGAATCTTGCAATGCCGAAAACAATTTGTAATTGTTGTTACTTTCACATCAAATTTTCAAGCCATGCTAGCAAAATCAATAGCATTCAACTAATATTCGGTCATGTTCACATTTTTAAAGCATCTACGATTTGCATATTTCTTGTTGGATCGATACTCACAATTAATATTGTTTATGTTCACATCTTGGAAAATATCTTCTACCTTCTATAAAAGACTAAACTTTTTTCACATTCTAAAAAGAATGTATGTATATGAACTTAGTTTTTAATGCATTAAGTTTCACCAAAAAGTTGAACTTCTTTAGATTCAAGTAATATTTTAATTGATGTCTTTTAAATTTTCTTACCACGTACAATGTATGCATTTAACAATGAAAAATTATCTATGAAAAAATAAATATTGATTTACAGATAAATAAATAATTTATTCATTTATCTGCTAAATGAATATTCTTTTTCTTTTTCAAGGATATGTATTTATCGAGGTTCTATTTTACTAGATTAATCATAATTTTCATCATGGGTCGTTACTTTTATTTTAATTGACAATGCGCATTTCCACTTATGAAAGGCCAAACAACAAGTAAACTGTTGGGATGTGCAAAATGAACAGAAACAGCATATGACTCGCATTTCAATTCTATTAAATTTGTTGTTAAATTCATAAAAGAAAATTATTTTAATTTATGGATAACGAAAGAATTAATGAAGAAAGAAATTCTCGGAGAAAACTAACACATATACACAACCTATTTGATTCTTTCTTTGATTTTTGTCGTCCTCTATAACACGGAGCTTAGATTTAGCATGTGTTTATAACATAAAATTCTTCAAATATTTCATGATAGATCACATGAGAAATATATAATAAAAATTAAAGAAATTTGATTTCCAGAATTACAAGTTAACAAAAACAAGCGAAGTCGTTCAGTAGGCCTAAATCATTTCTCCTACCATATTCATATCCATCATCATGATTAATCACTCTTCCATCTTGACACTACATTAATATCAACCAGTGAAAAAGAAAAGTTTAATGGTAAGTACTCTCTTTTCTTGAAGCTCTGAACGATCTACTACTTTCTCCCCTCCTGCGAGCCTGCTGCAGTTGTATTCTTAAGTATCTGCAGCAAAAATATTTGTTTCGCATAATTAAGATGGAAAGTTCATGTATATATGCATAATCATTGACATGTCGTGAATGTACACATCATTACAAGTTTACAGCATATTATAGACATGGATCAAGCTTACATAGTTTACCATTCCATATGATCAGATGCTTCTAAATTCGTATATTTAACATGCCTCACTCTGATATGAGATTTCGCCGGCCAATCCACGGGATTCATATCAAATTCTAATGGTCAGTTCGAGTGCGAAGGTGCCATGTTAATCCTACCGCACCACCATTTCCCGATACAGGTAAAACCCAGTACCTTGTTTCGAGCATGAATCGGCTCTACAGAATCTTTGGGTAAGAATTGCGTGCAAACAAAAATCTTTTCTGCAAACATCTGTCCTTGATCCAAAATGTTATCAAGAAAAGCTGATCCTCAAAGTCCATTGAGTACATCATATTACTCAGAAGGTGCTTTAGAAATAAGGCGAAAAAACTTCAAAAAACCATCATCTTTCTCAAAGTTCCCATGATTGTTGAAGGAGACCAACATTTTGGGATGTTTTACTCGGAATTTAAGAAAATTTGAAATTGCTAAGAGTGTAGCTAGCTCAATTCTCCAATTAAAAAGTGTAGAATGCCATTAATAGTTACATGTGACAATTCTTACAAGAACTAAATGTTTGAAGAGAGTACACATGCGCAATATATCAGCAACAAGGTGATCATCTCCCTGGGACTAAATAACTAGATTATCTACATAAACTAAGCAAGAGACCTACCATCCTAGCTATAAATTAAAAAATGTGGAATGATAAAAGGATAAATTATAAAATCCACCTAAAATTACATATAAATCTTACAATCACAACTCAATTTTCTTCGATGCCATGCTATCACTGTCATGTGATACGACTACATAATTTGGGCAACTGTCAAACCTATAAGATTAGTCTTCTGGGTTTACACTCTCCTTTCAGGTTCTCTGGCCTAGTAAAGGTGTTCTCATTGAGAATGGCTACGATGAAAGGAGTAGTATGAAAGAAAAGCTACCATCATATTAGGATTGATAATGTGGCTTATGTTTACATTATAAATTTGATTCAGAGTCTAGAGTATGCCTTCGTGGGCGTCAAGGTGTAGGGAATGTTATGATCACATATGGGCTTTACAACAATTGTGGAGTGACAAATAAGTTTGGGAGATTCTCTCACACCTATAATACTGATCATTAAGGTTTGGGATTCTCTTTTCGGCTCAAGGTTTAACATAGTATTCGTGAAGTCTTTACGCAGAACATTGAGTAGCTATGAAAAGGAACAAGCACAATCAAGTGAATCTAGAAATATCTCTTACTACCACATGCAATCATGTAAAGCACGTAAACTCCAGGCAACCTAAATTTTAGAGCCATCATGATTCTAGCAGAAAAATGAGTCCAGGTACTCTGAAGGGGACATTCCACTGTAATAAATATCAAGCAGCAACATACACATTATTCATGACATATTAAAATGCAAGAATGAATTTTAACCTGTCTAAGCATTTGGTTCTCATTTTGCAAAGTGGAAAGCCTTTCTTCGAGCTCAGCATTCTTAGTCTCCAACTCTTTCACCCTTCCTTCCAACTCAATCAAGTATGCCTTCTTCCTCTCTCTTGCTTGCTGAGCTGATACTCTGTTCCTTAACAACCTAGGAAAATCAAGAAAAAGTACAAAAACAACCAATCCTTAGTAACAATCAATAATCACAAATCATTGATGCTAAGTCTAAGTGGGCTTCAAATATTTTTGTGGGGATCAGTGATAAGGGGAAGAATATGATTGGATATGGATAGGCCTGAACCTTTTTAACCTCTTGTTCTCTTTTTCAGCTGGACTTCTTCCTCTCCTTTTTGAACCGCTTGTTGATTGCTGAACCGTCCCGCCAACTGAACCGCGGTCATGACCGGAAGCTGTCAGAACAACTGCCTCGCCACCCATTTCCGGCACTCTTCTTATTTCATCATCGCTCTCCATTCCTTCATCAAGTTACACAAAAAATACATAAGACAGTACAATGTGCATGGATTAAAACAACAAGATCTCTCTGCAGCGCCAGTTATAAAATATTACAAGAATTACAGTTTCAAATTCCCGGAACCAGAATTCGTCTGAATCCCACCTAAAACCAGAAGTATAACATACATAATAGCAATTCCGCACGCATTAATCTTATATGCATAAATAAGCATGAAGTTACAATTGGAGGTGATGTAATACACACGATCCAGTTCATGATCTGCAGTCAGCCAATGGATTGGCTCAATTGTACAAAAAATGTTCCTCAAATCGTAAGAACAAAAGATGCAATATTAACAAGTGCTACGATGTAAAGAATTTAGAACCAGTAAACATATGATTCTAAAGATTATATATGATCAAAAAACCTTCTTTGACTTCAACATTAAGAGCAGAGCTAGAAGATCTCTCACTACTTGAAGGCAAGGAGCTAGCTGCTATAGAACTCGTAGCTTGCTCTTGCATTTCCCTTTACAGAAAAATACTAAGCCAAAAAGGGCAAAAAGAAAAATAGCATGTAGAGAGAGAAACCAAAATGTTGTAGAGAGAGAAGGGTGGAAATTTAGAGAATGAGATATTTAGGTGTCAGACCGAAAAGAGCGGGACTTCGATGTTCCAATAAGAGCACGGAGAGGAAGATGATGAGAACGGCTGATGATACAGAGGCCGTTGGATTGTTTCTAATCGAACGGATAAGAAGTTGGTAGCGTGGAAGATTCGTGAGCCATAACGTGTTTGCATTAATCAAAGGCGAATCAGTTGGCACCGTGGATGAATATGAGCCCTTCGATTTAAATGTGATCGGACCGTAGAGACTGAAGTCGAATTTGGGGACCGGCAACTGTGTAATATATTAATATTAAATTAGGCACATGTAGCAAATGTGAGTTCATAAATTTTTATAATAATTGAAGTAAAATGAAAAATTTATTTTCTTGTTTATAGCACTATTTTTCAAAATATTATATAAATAATAATAATAATAATAATTAGGTAAAATGGATTGCTCCGTACAAGTAGAAAATTCATCTAATTTTTGAAATGTTTCATATGCAGTAGCCATAGAACATTTTAAGATTAGATCTTGACTATACAATAGAATAGATCTATCCATTTATTGAGAATATTCCCATCACGACCAAATCCTAATTTTCTGGGTAAATTTAGTAGTGAAATTTCAGATGTGTTAATATACTGGAATAACGCTCACTTCTTGTTACCATGGGAATTGAAGAATTTATCTACATATCCATAGGAGGTAAAATTTATATATATTGTATATTGCCTCATTTAAATGTCAAGAAGCTTTGCATTTAGAATAAGATAAATAAATTGTTGGAAAAGTGGCTTATTGAATTAAGTTTAAGTATCGGAGACTGCCTAGAGAAATCTGTACGTCGGAGTTTCTGGAGGCCACAATCGATCATCATGTGTTGGCTCGATCGATCGCGACAATTGAAGAAACAGGCACCAAAAATCTGCCTGAACCTTGCAAAAAAATTGTTAAAGAGGGCGTGACCGATCGCACCCTGTGCTTTTTTTGCAAACGGGCGCATCCATTCGCATTATGATGTGTTTTTTTTTTTTTATGAATTGGTGCTTCCAAATATAACAACTATTGGAATGATTTAAACACTTGATTTTCAGATTAAACATCATATTTAAAGAGCAAAATCTGTGCATATTGTTCATCTTCATCTCTTATTCAAATTTGAGTGTCATTAAATCTTTGTGATTTGTAGATTCATGATTTGGTGTGCTCCTATCACAAATCATAGTCGTTGTATCTCGGGAAACGAATTGCCGCTGAACTGTAAGCAATATAGTTGGGTAATATCGTTTCAAAGACAAAGAGTCGATCTCTCGACTCAATATTCAAAATCATTTGATACCTTGCTTGCTATACAAAATATACATAAAGAGATAATATTCCTACATAAATCAGTGGTTGAAGTCGTTTTGTCTGATTTAAATATTCTCTGTAGAAAAACAAAAAAGGGATTGGTAATTTGTCTTACATGGCTTTTAGAAGGGGAAATTTTTTGTAAAATTTCAAGAAAATCAAAGTTATTTTCGGTAGTTAAAGTTGATGACCGAAACTTAGTAAATATTTCGCACTTAATAAACAACCCGTAAATTTTGGCATATGATACGTGGACATAAATTAAAATTAAGTATTATGAAATATAATGAGGTTAAAATATAATCTTTTATTCAAAATTAATGTTTGGCTTTTTACATTGTTATCAATAATAATAAGGAAAAGTGTGAGAAAATTTGATGTATATTCTAATGTTGTTAATTCATTTCCTAACCATTAAAATTTAGGTAAATGAATTTCAGATTTTAAAATTGTGATAAGGCCTAGCAACACTGATTTTTAATGGCGTAAATGGTGGGGTCAAAATTGTACTATTGTCTTGATAAACTTTTGAACAATCTAGGGTGCAAAGTGCAATTTAAGAATATATTTTTTGCATAGCAAAGGGTGGTGTCAAAATTGTACTATTTGTCTTGACTTAAATAAGATAAACTAAATGCAAACCCGATACACGAAGCTCTCGCTATATGCAAGGTCCGAGAAGGGATCGGGTCACTTTGAGCCTAATGTATGTAGCATTCCCTTGCTATGCAGTTGTTTCCGCGACTCAAATATATGACCTCTAAAGTCATATAACATCAACTTTAAATCTTATATAGTATAAAGTTAAATTCTTAGTTTTCTGCCAAATAAAGGATCATGGGTTAATAGTTCACATAAAAATACAAGCGAAATATGCTCCCATCTCTCGTGTGATCGCATAACTATGGGTTTGTCGTATCCGACTATTGTGAATCACAAAGCAGTTCAATAAGGATAAAAGGCTTGTGCATCATGACACATTTTAGCACCAAGGTAAAAGGGCCAAGTATAACATCTTTCGGAATCACACGAGTTTATTTCTGGTATGAGAGACTTAGTTCCTAAGTTTGAATTAAAAAAACCAAGTTACTAATTCAGAAACTGAGAAAAAAGTTTTAGTCAGCAGCTGATACATTGCAAGTGAGAGATAAACAAGAAAATGGAGAAAATAAAGATAATAAAATTTGTCACAAGACAAGATAGACAGTAAGCACCTGCCAAACATGACCTCAACGGCGTCTTGAGTGAATCTGGCTAGCCAGTTTCACTCAGCCTTTCTTTATGAGAGAATATCATACTCTGGTCTACATGTTGCAACAGTAGATCATTTCAATTTGGATTTCGAAGAGCTCTTCAGAGGCTTAACAACAGGTCGAGATGGGGCACTTCTAGCAACCTTCTTCAAATCGTATTTGACAGACAAGAAAGCACAAACCAAGGCTATTAACATTGTTGGGTACACAAATACGGCCTTCGTTGGATCTGTGCTTGCTTGCTTTCCAAGAATCCCTTCCTTAACAAGACCCCACACAATCAGAAGTGTTCCAAACATGCTCATCCTTCCTGGGCTTATAACACCGATCAGCGAACCAGCCACACAGAAATAACTTCCAGCAAGAACCTGGCAAAGCAATTAGAACGATTTTCAAGACAAGTGAATTGCAATGAGGAAAAAAGGGAAGTAAAATTTTCGTTCACTGCAATGGTTAGTTATTAATAAGCAATTTACTAGCAAAACAAGTAATGATTTCTGTTTCACCTAATACGGAACATTTCAAGTTCTAAGACCCTGCAGGAAGAATACAAAGGTCAATAAAGAATGGGCAACTTTAGAGACCACATAGTGAGGGCTCTTTCGATAAATTTACATCGGTAAAACCTTTGGTAAATTGTAAAAATTAATAATATCTAGTGTTTATTATTAATGATAAACTGTAGTATAGATTCTGCAAAGTCATTTTTGTTTTGCAGGGAACCATGTCCTTAATAGATAAGGCATTTCCAGTCGAGTAAAGCTATGATTTGAGAAACGAATAGAGAAGTGGGAAAAGAGAATCCAAACCTCCAAGCGTTGTAGATCAGTTACTGCAGAAGCCTCCTTTATGTCAGTCAAGTTATAGATGTTTAGCAGATTATTCCAGCTTGGTACAGTCATATTACTGATGAGACCATTTAAAATGGCTCCAGGATAGAGAAGGCCCTTTACCACTGGAAGCGGAAACACCCTGCTAGCAATCAACTGTGAAGATGTTACCTGAAGAGGAGTTGTACACATGCCAGATCTACATTGAACCCTGACAATGTGTAGGAGACGGGAAGAAGAAACCAGTTACATAAAGTGGGGGAAGGAGATAGTTACTGGTGATTAAATTAAACAAAAAAGTATCGTTAAAAACGCATATTCACAGAGATCAAGTCATGGTAACAAATTCCAACTCTTTATCGTCGGCCTTAGATACAAGTACCAAAACATTTAAATGCAATAGGTTTATGCAGCAATATAACTCATGCAAAAAAAAAAAAAAAAATCCTTTTTGAAGAGTACAATCAATTATAAAAAACTCAAGAATACCAACAACTAACCAATTACACCAAAGTACATCTAAATACACCAAAGTACAACCAAACTACCAATCAATCATGAGATTACAATCAATTACAAATAACTCAAGAAGACCGGGAACTAACCAATTACAAAGTATATCTAAATACACCAAAGTACAACTAACAACTTTTTGCCTGTTAGATAATTTGCAACTAGCAACAAGAAAATAGGATTACAGCATATTCTTAGCACAAGCAACTCATTTGAATTTTCAAATCACATGCCTAGTATTTGCTATATTTTACCAAAATTATCAGGCACCATCCTAGCATACTGAGTTAGAAACGGACCAACTAGGCTCAATATGATACCAAAAATGAAAAGAAAAAGGAGAAAGCCTCGGATTTCGAAAAATATATATAAATCCAAAGATCATTTTTCATTAGATGCAATATATTCTTCCTGAAGTATGATCGACGCAGTAGAAAAACAGGATCCCAAAATCGTAACGAGATATCTTCTTCCACAATCAAAAGCAGTACAAATCAAACTAAAATTCCGAAAAATTTGAAACTTCAGCCAAAAAAGAATGCCTTTTGGAATAAATTGGAACCAAGAATTCATTTCCAAAGAATATTTATAAGTTTAGGTGGATATGAGATAGAGAGGGATGTAGTTTTGACCTGAAAAGTGGGACCTGAAAAATGATGAGGAAGAGAAATATGCGCGACGCGTATGTAGAAAGGTGATCCCACTTTCCCTTGGATGGTGGTGGTGATGCTGGTACCGAAGTTGAAGCATTCGCCATTGCAGATTGTGAAAGATGGTCGCGGAAAGTTGCAGAAGGTGATCGTGCGCTTTTAAACATTAAATGCCCACATTATAAACGCACCTACGCTGTATGTTTTTTACGCTTTCTGGTTTCAATGCAAGTTTAAGAGGTGTTTATTGTTTAGATAAAGTTTTGAAAACCGGACCAAATCGAACCGATCAGTTTTATCGGTGATCAGTGTTTGGTTCGGTCCAATTGATCCTCAAATCACCATGCTAAACAACTAGTGGGAATCAGATTAAACCGGTTCAACCAATGAATCGATCAACAGTTGAACCGACTGATTCATTCATTTTTCTTTTTTCTCTCTTTTTTTTTAAAAATTTACTTTTTTATTTTTGTTAAAATTATAAATCAAATTTTTAGAACAAATATATATAATTTATTGTTATTGAAATAATTACAAAATAATATTTTATGCTTGTTTTTATCAAAAAAACCATATAAATTATAAATGTGTCTTGTATATTATATATAAACATGCTTAGTTTATCGTAAATTATAAAAGATGTGAATCAATTCATAAATTTTTAAATATATTTTTTTATAATTTTGGGACATTGTTCGTTTTGGGCATTGCTCATTGTTTTTTAGATAATTTTTTTTAAATGCTGGATATCTGGTGACCTGATTTTTTAAGTTTGACATATTATGTTCGTGTAATGATATATTTTTATTGTGAACAACTTGAAACTATAACAAATACATGGTATATTATTTTACAAAAAATAAAATAAATATTATATGACGATGACGTCATCACCGATCGAACCAATCGAACATATAACCAATAAAGACATTGGTTTCATGTTCGGTCTGATTTTGAAAACACTGGTTTAGATTATGGTGGTCCGGCTTGGACAATTTTGATAGATATTCTATTACAAATTTCAATTTTAAATTATAATCAATTTATATATAAATGCAAGGAAAATAGAAGTACATTAAAGGGAACTTAATTGCGGGATGGTTAAATAGACGAAATCATGGTATAATACTAAAG